>JAUNZM010001342.1:0-562480 GCA_033459285.1 Clamator glandarius
GTATTCTAGTGATAGAGGTAGGTTTGGATGGTTAAAAGATTCGCTTTGAGGGTGATTAAGCCTTCCTTTTGGACAAAACATTTAGAATAGAGTAGATACTGGACACTGCAATTTTTACTATGTTTGTAGTGGTGCTGTTGCTGAGTGGTGCTATTCCTTGTGGAAAACAGTAGTTGCACCTATCTGAAGCTTTGTAATTTTAGTATATTTTCTTTGTCTTAAAAAAGGACACCTTCACCACTTGGTGTTTTTTTTGTTGAATGGATAGTAGGCTACAGACCTGAGATCCATTTTAGCCTGAATGATTCTGTAATTTTATTCTTGATTTTAAAAAAGAACAAAAAAACCCCAAACCTATCCAAAACTAAAAGCCTACTCTAAAGTCAAAGACAGTTTTGGATGTTAATTTAGAATCATAGAATAACCAGGTTGGAAGAGACCCACCGAATCATCGAGTCCAACCATTCCTATCAAACACTAAACCATGGCCCTTAGCACCTTGTCCACCTGTGCATAAACACCTTCAGGGAAAGTGACTCAACCACCTCCCTGGGCAGCCTGTTCCAGTACCCAATGACCCTTTCTGTGAAAAATTTTTTCCTAATGTCCAGTCTAAACCTCCCCTGGCGGAGCTTGAGGCCATTCCCTCTTGTCCTGTCCCCTGTCACTTGGGAGAAGAGGCCAGCACCCTCCTCTCTACAACCTCCCTTCAGATAGTTATAGAGAGCAACGAGGTCTCCTCTCAGCCTCCTCTTCTCCAGACTGAACAACCCCAGCTCTCTCAGCCCTTCCTCATAAGGCATAAATCACATTAAATTCAATGTTAATTAAATCTAGCTGAGGACATCAAGAGCAACAAGAAAATCTTCTATGTTGGTGATACGAAGAAGACTAGGGAGTATGTGGGCCCTCTCTGGAAGGAGATGGGACACCAGGTTACCCAGGTTATGGAGAAGGCTGATGAGGCCTTGAGCAACCTGATGTAGTGGGAGATGTCCCTACCCATGGCAGGGGAGTTGGAACTCTAGGTGAACTTTAAGGTCCCTTCCAACCCAAACTGTTCTATGATCATGTTAAGTTGATTTTGTTTTTAATTATATGTTCTGAAGAATGTGTCAACAGACAGTGTGAACCAGCGAGAAGATTCGGCAGTGGAAGAACTTTTGGAGACAGAGGTAACTTTCTACTGACCAGTCATATTTGATATGTAAAATTTTACCTATTCAGGTATTCAGTTCTATTGTATCAGGCCCAAATGAGTATTTATGACTTAGAGGGTAATACCAATCCGTATTTCTGCATGAAGTAGGTGCTTAGTATCACACCTTCGTTTTGACTGCACAACATAGAATACCCCACCATATTTGCCAGAAGACAGGACTTGCCATTGAAGATCAATGTTTTATTCTCCTCTTCCTTTGATTCCATTATCCCTGGAGAGGAGTATATTTCTGATAATTACTTTGAATCGTAGTATAAAAGACAGCTGAATATTAGTGTATATATATAGACCATACAAGTATACCAGTGCTCTTCTGTGGGAGAACTGAGAGTGCTTTCATTAGTATACATAGAGTGTTATTTCATCCCTATCTTCTCCCTGCTTATAATGGCAAGTGCCAGCCATTCTTCCATTCAGTGCACGTAGAAGAAGTTAGTAACTGGCAGTTCAGCAGTACTGGCACATACGTTTCCATCAGTTCATTTTGGAAGGGCTGCTACCATGTAGCATCTGTCTAAATAGTTCTAATAGCTATTAGGGGGGGACTGGTTATGAAATAGGAGGATGGGAGCTCTATAGCCCTGGTCTGGGCATGTGTAGCATAAACTCTTACCTGCAGATCAGCTGTAGACCTGCTTTAAGTTCTTGTGTTTATTTGCTCAACATATTCTACAAAATTTCTGCATTTCTTGGGTTGATGCCCATTATGACAGGGGAATGCTGGACTTTGTTTGACTAAGTGGGTGGCAGCACTTTGGTGGTGCTGTGGAATGGTGGCGGGCAGGTCTGCTGTAGACTCTGGCAATTGCAGTACGACTCACAAGCTGTGTGTAACATCTATACTTTTTGTGGGGATTTATATCTAGACTGTATTTTGCATGTCAGACTTTGAGATGTGAGTATTCTTTTTTTAATGTAGAAAAATTTGAATGGCAGAAATGGGTAGGCACCAAGGTTTACTGGAGAAGAAGCTACAGATTCTGTGATAGCAGAAGATTGTATTTATCATTACAAGAGGATAGAACAGGTGTTGAGTTGAAAAACAATGACTAAGGAGCAAATGATGGTCTCAGTTGACTGCTTGTATCTTAGATGATACCTGAAACTGTCCAGTCTCAACTGGGCAGTAACCTTATTTATATATGTGGCTGTTTACATCATCTGCTTCCCCATCAGAAGGGTGTAGCGATTAAGGCATGGACCCTGTTGATGAGGCAACATGCTTGTCCCAGCAGACATGTCACAGTGAAATCTTCCATGCCCGCATCTCCCTCTTCTTTTGTTCACAAACATCATGATCAATCGCTTGTTGTACCTTTCACAGAAAACATGATAGACACATGATTAGGCACAGAAATATCTTACTACAGATACACTGAAGTATTCTAATGCAAAGAAAAGTGATTTTGATTAAAGCCTTTAGCTAGCTCGTCAGTCCTTATCCACCAGACGAGTTCTGACCCAAAAGTCCTTTATAATGACTTTTTCAACCAGCATTCATCTTCAGACTTCTTGTCCCGTCCACGAGTGCTGATACAGCCCCAGCATTATTGTTTTCCATATTAGTATCGCTGTCATCTTTGTCATAATTACCATCTCTGCTTAAATACAGACAGGCACACAGTGCTGGCATCCACTTGGGTCCTTGACCTGTGGAAGCACAAGCAGATCCTCGACCCCATGTTATTAACTGTTGTGGTCCTTCCCATTGGCCTGATTCCAATGATTTTAATAATACCTTGGCTCCTTCCTTTTTGAGCTGCTGACCTTCTGTTCGTGAAGAGATAAAAATGCCTTACTATAGGTGATTGTTCTGTTCCCTAATTCTCTCACACATCTAAGCAATGTAATACATACAGTGCTTACCCTAATCTGTTCTATGGTGTTTCACCCTTCATTCCCCCTTATTGTTTTAATAGCATATTTTTTTAGTGTCTAATGGGCTTGTTCTGCTATCACCTGTCCTTGTGGAGAATGCGGTATGCCTGTGACATACGTTATTCCCTTGGTTTGAAAAAACTTCTCAAGTTGGTCACTTACATATCCTGGCCCATTGTCTGTATTTACCTATGTGAGAATTCCCAGGGCTGCAAATGCCTTGACAAAATGCTTCACTATTTCGTTTGAAGATTCCTCTGTATATGCTGTTGCTCATATCACATTTCAGTATGTTTCAATTGAAATATGTACATATCTCAGTCTTCTAAATTTGGGTATGTGTGTAATATCTATTTGCCAAATTGTAAAGCGCTTAATCCCCTCGGGTTGGCTCCTCTAGGCTGTAATGGTGCTATTTGTTGACAATCTGGGCATATTTTATTATGTTCCAGGCTAATTCTAATGAAATTTTAAATTGCCTATGTAGTGCCTTGGCAAACTGGTGTTAAAAGTATGTGACATTAGTGCTTGTTGAATCATGTTTGGTAGTGGGCCTTGGACTGCCCCTGCTGTCAGTCTGCTGTTCTGTTCCCTTCAGCTATAAATCCTGGAAGTGATGTGTGACTCTAAATATGTGCATGTAAAATTCTGCTCTTCTAGCTGTGATTTGAGACCATAATTGCTTTAACATTTAAAACAAGCACTCATTGTTTACCTGTTTCAACCATCCTCCTCCTTTATGCTGCACTACTCTGGCTACGTATTGTGAATCTGTAACTAAATTAAAAGGACTGTGATGCCGTTCAAAAGCTTTTAACATTGCATGTAATTCCACTATTACTGTTGATCCTTGTATTATATACACTACTCTTTATTTGCCCACTGTCCGTTTTCTTTCCATGTTAGTACTGCTCTTCCTGTTTTTTCCTGAGCCATCAGTAAATATTGTAGGTCTGTCAACTGGTTGCTCTCTACATAAGGGCTTCAGCTCTATTTGTAATGTTTGTAAAGAGGAAAACAATTTATGATTTGGTAAATGGATATCAGTACTTCCTGGATAATCTGTTAGAGCTATGTGTAAATTTGAAATATTCGCCATGCACCACTTAGGATATTCTTTTGTCATTGGGCCATAAATGATTGTTGGGTTCTGGCCTAATAACTGAACGCTTCTTTTTCTTCCCTTGGTGATTATCATTGTAATCATTTCAGGTCTAGTTACTGTGTTTGGGTTTTTTGTTTAAGGTTGATGTGGTAAAATATCCACTTAATAATTCGTAATGAAGCTTTTGAATTTTCTTCTATTCATTGGCATAATATCCCTGACAGTTGTCTGTGCTAGGGCCCAGCAGTTGCTGATCTGGTAAGGGACACTGGAATGCAGAGTGTTCTCTCAAATTGGCATTCCCTTAGAGAGATAATACTAACTCCTCTGGACTTCAGCAAAGCTGAAAAGAACACTTTCAGGGAGAAGGTTAGGAGATGGGAGGGGGGTGCGCACACATACACAGCCACAAGGCTGGGCTCTTTCCATTTTTTTTTCTCTCTTTTTTCCATTTTTTTGTTTTGCTAGGTATTTTAAATATTTTCCCTCTGAAGCCTTTCATTCCAAAGATCCCCAGGTAAATCTACCTTTTTGCCGGCTTAGTAGACATTTGAGATTGGAAGGTCCCAGAGATGTATTTCCAAGATTAATCAAAACCAATTTGCAAGTCTTAAAAACATTTGAAGCACTTCAAACACATGCACACACACACGACCACTCATTTCAAAGCTAGCTCAATGCTTCCATATGTTGATTATGACTAGTCAATAATAACAGAACAAGTATTTCAGTTCCGGTAAAATATTGTTCTTCATTGCTCTCTGAGTATCATACTTTGCAGGTTTGTGATTTTTGTAGTTTCTGTGTTCATAGAGTCATGGACTGGTCAGTCAAGCCAAAGCCTCCATCTCCCCCTATGCAATTTTCTGCATGGGGAACAATTGCTGGAAAACAAATCAGCTGAGTAATTCTAGTGCCCTTTGATATAAAGCCGGTAGGCATAGGCGACCAAGCCATTACTTGCATTCTTGTAAAGCTGGCATCAGTCAATTCCAGTACAACAAGCAATTTTTATAACAGGTGATCATGCAATTAACAGTGCACCATGTCTGTTTTTTTGCATTCTCTAAGGCAAATTTTTTAAGCAAAACTTCTTTAGTGGTGATATTGCCTGCCTGCTTATTTAAGGCCTCGTGTAGTTTGTCTAGAAAAGTCATGTAATAAACACCATTTTCCAGATTTCTTTTTTATCACAAATACAGGTATGTTCAAAGAACTATTAATTGGGACTATATGCCCTTGATATATTTGCTCCTCCACTGACTTTTGCAATGCGCCCAATTTTTCACTTTTTCCAATACCTATTCCCATTGCACTTAACACATCTCTCCCCTATAAGATTAGTGGAATGTGCACAACAAAGGGTACTACACCCATTTTAAGATGTTCTGGCTCTTCCCCCCCCTTTTTTTTTATAAATCTTAATGTGCACTTCAACACAGGACAATGAGTTTGTAAAGATTAAACCAAATGTATTTTAGGGATTCTTGTGGAGCCAAAACCTTGTGAGCAATGCTCTATAGAGTCAGCTTGGAACACAGCTGCTTTGAACAAAATTAATTTTGCTATCTGGCTATTGTTTGGTATTAATATTAGGGGAGATGATCTTCCCACCCTTGCTTGAATTACTCCAGTAAAGCCTGCATCTGTGACCCCAGGTAAAACAAAGATTCCCACCGAGTTATTGATAATCATTCTAATAACAAGGCAGTAAAGCCACCCCCCAGTGATCCTCTTACGTTCAGTGGTATTGTATGAACTGTGGGCGATTGCATCACTACTGCGATGGTGATGGTCATGTACATCCTGGCACTGCTGCTGAATCTTGCTCTGAGGTGAGAGCTGCTGCTTGCCGTGGAGGCATCTGTGTCAACACATGCCTCTGAACCATGCTTTGCTCCTGGTTTTTCAACAATACTGTCCTTTTCTTATCCCATTGTAATCTATACCAACTGGTAAAATGTTTACCCTTTCCACACCAAGGGCAGATTTTAGGCCCTCTATCCTGGCACTGGATGTAGCAGTCTCATTTAAAATGTCCCTCCTTGCCACATCTATAACAGAATGTCTTTCTGACTGACTGGTTTACAGTCAGGGCAGCAGCTGTCTGCTGTGCTTGATAGGTAAATGATCCCAGCAGTTGTTGTAGGATTTTTCAAACTGTGATATATCTTTCTACATTTGTCATTAGGATTTTTTATTGCTGATTGTAAATTTAAGACTACTTTAACTGCTCATTGGTCTACCTGCTTCTAGAGCACATCCTTCAGTCTGTCTATAAATGCCTTATACGGGTCATGCCTATTTCAACTTTCTGACATCCGGTATCTTTATAAACCAAAAAGCTGCGCTTGTTGTAAGATTGCGTTATTTAAACTGGCTTGATTCTTGAACTGCTACGAACATTGTTCCCCAAACTGCCTCTGTTACAGAAAGCAGCGGTGTGTGGCCCCCCACCGTGGCCTGCGGCGCAGTTAGTACTTTCTCTACAGGTTTTCGAGTCTCCAGCCTCCGGCAAACAAATCTCAGGGAAAATTTGTAGGTGCTTAAGGTCACTGCACCTCTGCAGATGAAAATAAAGTTCTTTCATGATCTGCTGGCTCAGGATCAAAAGGATTATTGGCAGCTGCTGATGGCCCTGCACTGGTTTCTGAATATGGAATATTGCTGTCCTCCTGCTTTTTCAGTAGTTCCGCTAAATCTTTGCACAATCTCAAGTGTTTTGACCATTTGATCATTAATCTCCAGGTAGATAACAGGCTTACTGCCCCAGGGTCATACCTGGTAGCCACGTCCCACAATTTAAATCCCACAATGTCCCAGACTTTTATATCATATGCAGGAGTCAAATCTAAACCTGGATCCTTACCCTGTATCCATTTTAATAAAGTCCTGAGTCTGTTTCTTTAGCCTTGATTTTAAGAAATCTAGTGTACTCTGCTCCTCAAGGGACAGCGAAGACCCCATTATTCCTGAGTTCCCAGTTGCTCACCTTGTTTTCAAGGCTTTTACTCGTCTGGACTGCATCATTGTTCCACACTGGCCAAAATTCGTCCAGTCAGGTGTCGCTACAGCCACTTCTAACCAGTGGCTATGATCCTGAATATCAGGGTTTGCCCTGAGAGGTGTGGGTCCCTCTCGAGTTGGGCACCATTTGTAGTGATAAAGGCATGGACCCCGTTGATGAGGCAACAAGTGAGATCACCTTAATTGAGAGGATGAAAACCTTATATAGTGTTTCTGTATCCAGTAAACAGCTATCCCAGTGAATTTCCACCTGTGAGAATCCCACAGTACAATGGTAGAGTGCAACCCACTATTTCCCACATATGTGCCCCTTATCTTCATGTTTTCCGTCTAGTGCATTCTTACTAACTCACTGGTCTTAATAAAGATTACGATGTCTCTACAAGCTAGTGAGTATGAGAACACTGGCCGTTTGCTCTGTGCTTGCTGCTAATATTACGAGTATTCCAAGGCATTGGCTGCTTGTCCCAGCATACACGCCACAGTGAAATCTTTCATGCCTGCAGAAAGGTGACTAGGGAAAGAGGTTAGAAATGAAAACAGACCAAATACTTGGCATCACCAGCCCAAAGCAACTGAATAAGCAGTTCTAAGTTACAAAAAAAATTGACAGATCTGAAGGGCGTGATTTCAAAACCTCAATCATAGAAGGCAGCAGTTGTAGTAGAACTTGACTCTGCAGCACTGGTTATGAGACCTAAGAAGGTACGAATGCAGTCATTTGTCCTATGACTGAACCAGGGTCCTGAACAGATCTGCATTGTAACTGAAGAGTTGAAAGCCAGCCAGTAACATAGGATAGGGGCCTGTAAAATTAAAGACTGATTTACTTATTGCAAGAAGCAATTCTACAGAAGAGCAATGGAGTCTTCTTGTTATGCTTTTTGGCAAAAAAATATTTCTTCCTTTCATTTTTGTTGTGTGTCTAGGCAAATCACTTAGGTTTACTCTACTTTTGATCTGAATTCATTAAAAAAAGACTGCATAGAAGTAATTGCCAGGTAAAAGGTGCTTGGTCTGCACATGCAAAACTGGGCAAACCGAAGTTGTTTTGTGCAATGCTGTACTGCAGGTTTTCAAGAAAGGAACATGGTGGAAGATTGTAGCAGGATTTCCTGCTGGCTTTGGGTGAAGTGATAGTAAGTTTTTAATATTAGCTGTTTGTGTGGTAAGAACAGACATTTGTTCACTCTTCCTGGGTTTGCTTGCTCCATGAGAACTATGAGCGTATAGGTGAGAGGTGTGAAATACCTTCTGATCTTCAGCTGTATTATGGAATGTGGATGGTATCTTTGGAAGAAGGTACTGCGGATAACGCAGTGTAGGTTGGAGTTACAAAGAATCTGCTGGGGCTGTTGCACTGTAGAGTTTCTGAAATAATACTAGCTTTAAGCACAGTATTCTGTTAATTTAGAGACGGTCCACTATACTTTGTATTACTTACAGGTACTAAAGGTGAGCAAAGGGATGGACCTCAATCTGGAGGTTTTTTTAACTCTAGAGGAGGAAGAACATTTGGAGATCATGCAGGTGAGACTTTATTAGGGTAGTAAACCTCTCAGATTTCCCTGTTAGTGACAATGCACTATCTTCTTAGCCTGCTAAATGCTGTCACTGTGATTGTTGTTCTTGTCTGAATTAAAACCCTACTGCAAGTGTTAGATAGCTTGTTTACATGCCTACACAAGACATGTTTGCGTCTTGGATAGATTTTAGTAACTGGGTTTTCAAAGCTGTTGTCTTCCATACTTTTTTTTCTTGTTCCTGCTGCTACCGGGTCAGTTAATGCACAGCAAAACATAGGTGCTAGCCTCAAAATCCAAAGCAAACCTTTAAGGACATGCTTGGTTTCAAAATAGCCACTCTAGACTTTTTTCACACCCGCTGTAAAAGGAAGTAGTGTTTTACATTTGTCTAGGCTGACAAGTAAGGTTTGAAGCTCTGAGAGGCCAGGTCTTCTTTATGACTTGGTTCTGATGCTGGGTTGGTTTTTTTTTTGCCTACAAAGGATTTTTCCCATATGTTCCTGTCTTCATTTGCTACTGATGCTACTGTAATGTGTAACCTATGTATTGTGCTACCTAGAGCATAGTATCTGTCAGTTGCTGAAGTCCTGCAATTCAAATTAGTAGTACCATTACTGTGTGGTAGTGAATAGCAGATGGCTGATATTCTCAGCCTAAGAGCATTTTCTGTAATACTGGTAGAAGAATTTTTGACTGTAGAAAAGGTAAAATGAATAGTATGTATTTTCAGAAGTGCTCCTTAGTACCCAACAAATAATTGATTTGCCTCTTATTTTGACTTAAATCCAAATAATTTTTTTTCAGGTTTTTTATACCTAAGCTTTTATTGTTAACTCATCTATCAACCATATCAGGACCCACTACTGAGCTTTCTAAGTGCCTCTGGGAATTTTTCTTTAAGGTTCTTATTTAGATTTTCTCTCAAACATGTTTTATTTCCTAAAAATAGTTAACTTTGCTATGCTTTCTTTAACAGCATCTTACAACAAATGTAATGAGGAAGCAGGTTCTGAAAGAGGTAAGTAGCTTTTTCAGAAGCAGCATGCCAGTTGTAATTTTCTTTTAACTCAAGCAACATCCTCTTACTTAAGTTGTTGGAACTAATCAGGTAAAAAGAAGGCAGTGATATGGGTAAGTGCATAACCATCTCAAAACTACTCCTGCCACCTGAGTTGCTAAGCAAATACTGTTAAACTCAGTACATTTAAACTTTGTTCATCTTTAAATTGCTGGACAGTGCAGTGTCAGTTCTCGTGTAAATAAAAACTCCTCTTTTTTGGGATGGAATTCCTCTGTTTCTTCTTTCTAACAGTAAAGCTTGTCTACTTGAGACACAAGTATTGGAGGACTTAATTGGTGATAGTGTAGGCATCTAAGTGATGATAATCATTAAAGCAAATCACAAAGAAAAAACACATTCTCAGTTTGACATACTATAGCAGCTGGAATGCTGCTTCTAGAAGATGAGCTTAATGTGTTTTCCTGAGTGCAAGTTAGTAAAGAGTTTCATGAGGTGTATGTTCAGGACAGCAGGTGGAGATGTGTGGTAAGTAGTGACTTTGACATGTACAGAAATTATCATTTGGGACAATCTGTTAGGATGTTTACTTACCTGCAGTGTTTTTTATGAATTATTTGAACCTTATTTTTCCACAAAGACAAATTGCAAACTTCTGACTTTGGTAGGAGTAATTTTCATTCCTGATCCATTGTAGTTTGAGGTCCTTGTGAAATGGCTTCTACTTAAGCTTTCATGGAATAGTTTTATACATCTGAGATGATGAGCATGGAAAATATCTTAAGGAATACAAAACTGTAGAGGTACTATCACCAACAGATAGATTTTTTCCTTGCGTATTATAAAACTAAGTATGTAAAACTAGTATTCTAGAACTAAGTTCTAATAGAATGAATTTATGAAATTTCTTGCCTTCTTGAAAAGTGGAGAGAAGTCTAAATGACATCCTACTAAACTTAACTTGAATTGCTCCATACTTAAATAGTTTTGGTTTATGTTATTTTTATATTGGTCACAAACTTCAGTGGTTGTGTTCTTAAGGTCCAAAGGTGACTTACGTGCCCCCTCCTCCACCTGATGAAGAACAAGCCATCTTTGCACGCTACCAGACAGGAATTAATTTTGACAAGTATGATGAAAACATTGTTGAAGTGTCAGGAATTGACCCTCCAGCACCATTACTGGTTAGTGAATTCATTCATGTCAGGGGTTTTGTTGAGCATGATTCTGCAAGGATGTATATCGAGTGTAATATTCACTGCAAATGAGAATATTAATAAGGATTTCTAACTTTGCAGACAGTACTGTGTTACAAGGACATACTGCCCATTTGAAAGATATACCTTGGAGTTCAAAGTTACACTGACAGATTACAGAAACGGCCTAGAGAAACTAATATTGGAGTGACAGGCAATACAGTTCTTAAATTGCAGAAAAATACTGGTTATAGATCTTCAAAGAAAGAGGTCTTCGGTAGCAGTTCCTGGGAAGACTGGTAGGGTCATCTTGTTGAAATTGTTAGTGAGGGATCTGTCACAATGTAAATGAAGATTTGTCAGCATAGTTTTCATTTGGACAGAGAAGTTTCCTGAAGTCATTCCTAGCCCTGATTTCTGTGGCTGCAGTTTAAAAGCAATGATGTAACTTGGCTTCTGCTCCAAATTAGGTGGTAAAAACCACTGCATTGTTTTTAGGGAGCATGAAGAAGGGCAGAGAGAGTGATAGCACTTACGTTGAAAGAGAAGATGCAGAGTTTTATTTCCATGCATCTTCTAGAAGGTATTCTCACTGAAGTCAAATTGATTTTTTGATCTACAATGATTTTTAATGTTGGAGGGTAATGTTGCTGTAACTCCTCTTGAATACTGTGTTCAGTTCTGGGCCCCTCACCACAAGAAGGATGTTGAGGCTCTGGAGCGAGTCCAGAGAAGAGCAACAAAGCTGGTGAAGGGGCTGGAGAACAAGCCTTATGAGGAACGGCTGAGAGAGCTGGGGTTGTTTAGCCTGGAGGAGGCTGAGGGGAGACCTCATTGCTCTCTACAACTACCTGAAAGGAGGTTGAAGAGAGGAGGGTGCTGGCCTCTTCTGCCAAGTGACAGGGGACAGGACAAAAGAGAATGTCCTCAAGCTCCGCCAGGGGAGGTTCAGGCTTGAGATTAGGAAAAAAATTTCCACAGAAAGGGTCATTGGGCAGTGGAACAGGCTGCCCAGGGAGGTGGTTGAGTCACCTTCCCTGGAGGTGTTTAAAACACAGGTGGATAGGGTGCTGAGGGGCCTGGTTTAGTATTTGATAGGAATGGTTGGAGTCAATGATCTGGTGGGTCTTTTCCAAGCTGATGATTCTGTGATTCCCCAGACCAGTTTTAGCACAGAAACTAAGTGTGTATGTCCTATGTGAAATATGACTGAAGAATTTTGGTTTGATTTCACAACATGCTGTGATGTGAGTTTTACCTGCTTAAATCCAGATTTATGGCTTCTGAGTAGGTTTTTCTCAAAGCTAATAACACCAAGTGAAGGCCTTCGCTGTCCTACAAGCAGTTTCACTAGAATGGCTTGAGCGTATTGAAGAAACTTATGAGGCTTTCACCTGTAGGAAAACTTGGCAATATTGGTGTCTGGGGAAACACCTTCTAAAGTTAATACTTTTAGTGTTTGTATGTATGTATCTGATGGTACCTCAGTTTTTAAACTTCAAACCTTTGTGGTTGTGTACTGTGCATAATACTTCTTTTTTCCTCTTACAGTCTTTTGAAGAAGCTAACCTCTGTCAGACTTTAAACAGGAATATTGCTAAAGCTGGATACTGTAAACTCACTCCCGTGCAGAAGTACAGCATTCCTATTATACTGGCAGGACGGGACTTAATGGCATGTGCCCAGACAGGATCAGGAAAAACTGTAAGCATTTGTCACACCCTGAGGTAGACAGAGTAGGACCCAGAACTGTATTTAAACGTTCAGTTTACTAACTATAGTGTTACAATTCTAAGTCAAGAATATAAGTTTACGCCTAGGTTGATATTAGCGTTCTGTAAGGGTTGAAAAAGGACTATACGACCTGTACGGAGTTTGGTGATAGAGTCTTTAGGTGTTTCCTAGAAGCTGCTGCAGGTGAAGTTTCTGCAAACAGTCTGGCACGGTGCCCATGGGTTGTCTGATTGTGTGGGGCTTTTTTGGTTTATGCTTTCTAGTTTTTTAGTTAAAACTTTTGCTAGATTGTAACAGCGTGTCATCCTTGGTTTGATCAGGTCTCATCTAAACCAGACTTAGTTTTAGATAATTCAGTATTATTCATGGGATGGTGTTGAGACTTATTAGTAAATTGAGAGTTGTCTTGACTTGTTAAACTGTCTAATGTACCCAAATCTAACTGCTGAGAGCTCTGTATGAGAATACTTGGATATTAAGTATAGCTTTTTGCCTTTCTGTGTTGTGTGGAATTCTAACTTTATGTAGCGTAATTGTTTTGAAACACCTCTTCTGTTTGCAGAGAGGGAATGTCCAAGGTTTGTGCTAAAAATACTCTGAATGCTTTTGGGGCTGTACAGGTTCTGTTTTGGAGGTGACTAGTCTTACATGGAAGTTAAAGTGCTCATGCAGCTGTGTTGCAAACTGATCTGTTGTAATGGTCTGGAGAATGGTGGTAACATGATTACTTTACAAATCTACTAATGATAATGTGAGGCTTGTAAGTAAATGTTAAGGAGGGTTTTTGACCCTGGGGTACATAATTATCAGTGTCTATCAGCATCATGTTTGGAACTTCCTGAAGAACCCACAAGTTAGACGGTGCATGACTCTATTTCTGCATTATTAGACTCGTTGGGTCCAGGGAGATATTTTCATGCTTCTTAAACGAGAAGAAATAAGTTTTAATGTTCTGTAGTGCATTTAGGTCAATTCTTTTGTGGTCTGAATTCCTTGAATTTCATAATGTGCTGTATAATTTTAGCTTTGAGATTGATACACAGCTTTTAGTAGAACTGATGAAAGCTTTAACACTAAGCAACATAAATACTGAGTTTCTTTTTAGGCAGCTTTTCTTCTGCCAATTGTGGCCCACATGATGAAGGAGGGTGTAACTGGCACTAGCTTTAAGGAGCAGCAAGAACCGGAATGTATTATTGTTGCCCCGACTAGAGAACTGATAAATCAGATCTTCCTAGAGGCAAGAAAATTTGTGTATGGGTAAGCTCTTGCACTGTTATCTGGTGTTAATTATTAATTATTACTTTGGATCAGCAGTGCTTTGGTTTTATTTTTATTCATGAACACCTAACAAATTTTTTCTGTGCCTATAGAATGACTATGAACACTTGAATTTAGATGATAATACTGTAGTAGTAGACTTACTATATGGCTAGGGATTTAAACTACTAATGTTCCCAATATTGGTGGGGACAGATAGGGGACAGTCTTACTCCACCTTGAACTGGAACAAGATCAGGGACTGAACCTGTTCCCTCTAAAGAATTGCATGCATATTGCTCAGTTCAGCTTGATAAGATTAAGCTCTTTGGCTTACTTCAGAAATAGGAATATGAAACATGAGTATTAATTTATAGTGGATAAATCTTGACATGCTGTGAGTTCAGCCTGTTTCTGTCCTTGACTGAAAGTTTCTGAAAAACTCCGATTAAACCTAGTAAATTTTTACCATTGTTGCATATGAAGTTAAATTAGTATTTTCAAGAATAAACAGTTTGAATTTGAGCATGAAAATACTCAACGGTATGCTTGTAAAAGCCCTAGGTTATAAAGATAAGCATGTAAGCTTGCTCTTCAGCTATGTCAGGTGTTTCTTGCTTGTACAGGAGAATATCTAACGTAGCTTTGCTTGGTAGATCTAGCCAAAACTCTTAGTAGTTTAGTGTTTGCAGTCCCTAATGCTTGAATGGCACACTGCATGTCTGGTGTGAGTAGCTGCTTTGCAAAATCCACCTGTGTGGTTTTGGTTTTGGGCTTTTTTTTGCACTATTCCTTAAAGGTGTGGAAAAATTGCTTCTGAAGCCTTAAAGGCATGTATTTGGTTCTGCATTTTGTAAGTATGCTGTATAGAAGGAAACAACATATAACCATTTTGGCTTTTAGTGCCTCAGCTGAAAGGAAAGAATGCAGGTAAAATCAAGTGTTCTTTCCAAGTAAGCAGCCTGTGCAGCCTCAGTTATGTGGTGTGAAGAGGAATTTGGAGCTTATACTACAGTGAGTTCTTGTTCTTGGATCCTGCTTTTGGTCATAAGGTGTGCTGTTTGATGAAGGAATTGAACCACTAAGTAAGCTGGTGTAAAGTTTACCTGATGCTCTTTTGCATAATTTCGTGAAAGAATATTGTTTGCATACTTAATCAGTATTTTTTCTGTATCATAGAACGTGTATAAGGCCTGTTGTTATCTATGGAGGTACACAAATAGGCCACTCAATTCGCCAGATAACGCAAGGCTGTAATATACTGTGTGCCACTCCTGGAAGGCTTCTAGACATCATTGGAAAAGAGAAGGTAAGATCTTAAAATGTAATCTGACTTCTCTAAGCACTTCGTAGGTTTTTACAAAATGGTTTTCATTCTTCAGATTTGATAGAAGGAAAGATAGAGGCATGAAAAATGGTCAGTATGCTGCCTTTGTACTAGCATTCAAAATACAAGTGAGCTGCACTCAAAGATTCTAACTACCATGGGATTTTTGAAGGGGTACCATGAGTCTGCATCTCGTCAATGCTTTCAAAGCCCACTGAAAAAAGTCAGTCTCAATAAACTGCCTGCAGTATTCTTGGCTATTGAATTTTATAATTTTTAAATACATGGAACACCATCTCTTAGTTCTCACGGAAAATTCCATAGCAGATTTTCACATGCTGTCCTGCTTGATTTACCACAATAGCTTTTAGCTGTCTGGAGGCATGCTAATGTTGATTCTTTAAATGCTTAAATATTGATTCTATTCAAAATATAAAAATCTCTAGGTGTAGCATTGTATTTGAGTTTTAATTTTTCCAGCCACTGTAAGTTCAAGTAGAAATTGCTGCATGTTATAGTGGTGGCTCAGTGGTGATGTACTAGACGAATGAAGTTTGGAAAAAGCACTTCTTAATAGTAAACTGGAGATAGGCTTTTCTGTGTTTGTCAGTGTGACAGCTTTGGTGAGCAACAGTGAAGTTGTAGTGTCCTTAATGCTTTCTGACAATTTTTTCAGAAAAAGGAGTTTTTGACAATGTGAGGGTTATATGAGAGAACCTTTCAAAAAATCAGACATAATTTCAAAATAGATGTGCTGAATAATACCGGATATTTAGGTTTCTTCTTGAGTTTACATTGCTGAACTAATTTCCAAGGACTTTGGAGTATGCATACTGATAGAATTAGTGCAGATTAAAAAATTAGATGTCGAGATGCAAGTAAAACAGTGCGCATAGGCTTTTATTTGTGAATATTTAAATTCTACTAGAAAGAACTAAACAAAAGGTGGATTTTGGCAATTAAGACATTCTATAGGTGTGTACTGTTGGTGAACCAATAAATTTTTTTCACTGAAATACTTACAGATTGGTTTGCGTAATGTGAAATATTTGGTGCTAGATGAAGCAGACCGCATGCTTGATATGGGTTTTGGGTTAGATATGAAGAAGCTTGTTTCTTTACCAAACATGCCACCAAGAGAAGAACGTCAGACGCTGATGTTAAGTGCCACTTTTCCTGAAGAAGTTCGGAGGTGAGTAGAGGAAAAATGGAAATATATCTGAAGATGTACTTGTATAGCGCAGGATGCCTGAAGATTTGTTAAGGGCACTCCTTATGTTTAAAAGCTTATATTACTAGAAGATATTGAAAAGCTGCCATGTTAACATTGCTTGCTGAAGATTCCCCTTTCTTTTAGGTAGCAGAATTAATAAATGCATAGATTAACTCCTTACTTCAGGTGGGAAATCTGAGGCAACTTATGAAGGTTTTCTGAAGGCTTTTAAATTCCAGTTCTACAGAAGCCTTTGTGCTGTTCATGTTTATTTCTTGTCCTTCCTCCTCCACCACATCTGTGCAGTCTCAAGAACAGTGGTCCTGATCTTGTGCAAGCAGCCCTGTCTTTGGCACTAGGGCACAATATAAACAGACATCCCAAGTGCTGCTCAGCTCACAAGGCATTCTGTTATGCAGTCGTTAGTTACATGCATAACTGCTATTTGATTTCATTATTTTTAAAGCTTCTACAAATGGATTGAGAATAAATCTTACAGCTCTACTACCCACTGCCACTTTCAGTTCCACTTCCCAGACTCAGAGAACAGTCTTCAATGGATAGTAGTGGGATTGTTGAGCCTGGAGTAACAGAACAAAACACCCTATTTGCCGTGGGTGGATGGTAGTGATACAATATTTCCAGTTTTGAAGAGGCAAGCATCTGAACGCTTGGCTCTTAAATCTGAGAAGTCTGAACTTCAATTTGAGCAGTTGACATAATCTTGGTGGCTTTTGCTGTAGGGATACTGTTATGACAAGAGCCACTAAAAACGGCCAGTATGCATGCTACAATTTGAGAGCATTTGAACTCATCAGACCATTTGTCTGAAGTATGTATGTTGGTACCTAAATGAGTCAAATCCTAACCACTTCAGACCTTCAAAAAGACTGGATGATCTTTTTTGAGGTGGGGAGAAAACGTCTTCAGTGGTTAACTATCCTAGGACTGCCTTGTCCCATTCAGTTAGTTAATACTGACACTTGTTGGGGAGATTAATTGCCTTTCTTTTCTTTGAGTAGGATTGAATTCACTTCACACTCTGTCTTAAGTCACCTGTTGTGGCTTTGGTTCCTCAGTTGAGACTTCTTTTGTAGAGTTTATTAATGTTAAGGTCTTCTAGTGACTAATACTGGTGGTGCTCCTGCGGCTGGAAATCAAGCATTGAAATGATACTGCAGATGTGTGTTTCTTACTCATCCTGTGTTTTATACGTGTGTTGGGAATATGTGTTCACTTCCCACCACATCTTGGGAAAAGATCAAGTGTGTCTCCCTTTAAGGTACACAGTATGGTCTGTTTGACTCAGGTTTTGAGGTTGAGAGGAATCTTGATGCCTTAATCCTAGATCTGTTGTCTTTATGAATGTATGTCAGCTGATGCTCTTACATTTTGCTACATATTGAGGGTTGAGTAGAGACTAGTATCTGAAAGGAGGACATCCCTTCATGCAAGAGATGTACTGTCTGCTTCTGTTTAATGGAAAAAAAGCACATCTGCCTTTCCATTGTCAGTCTTGTAGGATTTCCAAGTGCTGGTGGAGGACTTGAAACCTGAGCATTTGGACCATGATTTGGAAGTGCATAATAACATTCTTGTAACCTTCTGAAACTGGAATGCATAATGGCATTAGGGAGTGGAAACCCTTCTTGTCTGGAGTCAGTTTCTTCTTGGGTGTACTGCCTTTCTGATTCTGGAGTCAGGAAAATTGCTATTCTCCATCGAAACTCTTCTGGACAGTATACTACTTTGGTAGTATGGGATAAGGTACTTTTTTTTTGGCCCTGCTAGGTTCAGGCTTTCCTATGCTTCTGTTTAGTGAGTGTAATCAGGTTTAGTTTTAACATACTATCTGTTTTTTCATCTGAATTTGAGTCACTGCTGTGATGTAAACTTTTGGTGTAATGATTAAGGCTCTTCCTGTGTAGATGAGCTGAGAGAACCATGCATTTCCTATCCAACTGATGAACTTCAGCTTAGCATTTGGGACTTTGTATCTCCCATTAAAAGTATTTTCTTCCTTTGTCATTTGTTTACTCTTCTGTTTGAAGAGTTTAAACTTGCCCTTTACTTTCATTTTAGAGCTCCGTCTCTTAGAGACATACTAAACCAAGCAGATCTTAAGACCAAGCACATTTAAATCTCAAGTAACTTGTTCATTTTCTATGAAAAACACCTTTTCAGTGGCAGTTACACCTATAAATTGGGTGGGAGATTTAAGGCCTTTGGACATTCCTTTACCATTTTTAAGATTTTCCTCTTTTAGGAATTTTTTGTGAAACTTGAGTTTCATTGTTTTCGATTAGAGGTCAACTTGTTTGTCATCATAATTTTACTGTAGTAGAAGCTGCTGTGTGTCCCCTGGAAATGAAGCACACTTGTGTATTGATCTGTTAATACAGTTTAGTAAAACGTGAGGATTAGGTAGCATTCCAAGGAATTATCTATTTTGACAAGTTTGATCTCTCTCATAGGATCACCGATTTAAGGAGTAACTGAAGGAATAATGTTTGAACAAAGAGCACTTGGCTTTTGCCTATGGCCACTGATACCATGTAGTCATATAATCATAGAATGGTTCGTGTTGGAAGGGACAGTGAAGGTCACCTTGTTCAAACCCCCTGCAATAAACATGGACATCTTCATGTAGATCAAGTTGCTCAGAGCCCTGTCTTACCTTACCTTGAATGTTTCCAAAGATAGGGTCATCTGCCACCTCTCTGGGAAACCTTTTCCAGTGCTTCACCACCCTTAGTGAAAAAAAAGTCACAGTATTGTCTCCTCTGTGTCTTCTCTCCAAGCTGAACAACCCCAGCTCTTATCAGCCTCTCTTCACAGGGCAGGTGTTCCAGGCCTTTGATCAGTTTTGTGGCCCTCCTTGGGACCTGCTTCATGACCCTCCTGTGCTGAGGGCTGTGGAGCTGGATTCAGTGTTCCAGATGTGATCTCGGCAGAGCAGAGGAGCAGAATCACGTCCCTTGACCTGATAGCCACATTTTTTCAGATGCAGCCCAGGACATGGTTGGCCTTCTGGGCTGTGAGCAAGCACATTTTGTTGGTTCATCTCCTGCTTCTCATATACCCCTAGGTCCTACCTTGCAGGGCTGATCTTAATCTCTTCACCCCCCCAGCCAGTATCAGTACTGAAGGTTGCCCTGATCCTGGTGCAGCACTTTGCACTTGGCCTCGTTGAACCTCATGGGGTTTTTACAAGCCCATTTGTCCAACTTGCTAAGGTCCCTTTGGATGGCATCCCATCCCTCAGGGGTGTCAGCCTCACCTCTCAGCTTGGTATCTTCCGCAAACTTGCTGAGGTTGCACTCAATCCCAGTGTGTGCCATTGATGAAGATATTAACACCAGTAATAAACTATTTTTAAGCAGTGCTTTTGTTGAATAGTCAAAAAGGATCATGGTGTCTTTTTGAGATGTGTTCTGAATTCTGATCTGTGTAGGATTATCCGCTGTCACCTAAGCATATGAGGAGCTAGTACCCTGAGAAGGCTTCTGTGATCATACATATCAGTAACCCATTTTGCTACAAGTGATATCTGGACCTTTTCCTGAGATGGCTATAAAACGCAGTGTATTCTGAAAAGTTGGAGGGATGTAATCAGTCTGTCCACCTTATTGATCAGGTTTTTTGTACGGCAGTCTAGAAATAATGCATGTGTGACTACGTACATGCTCTGCCTTGTGGAATGGTACAAGTGTTGTGAGGGTTGCTTAAACATAAATGAAGTTACTTGTTCTTAAAGCAAAAGTAAGCTATGTAATAGGTTTCATGCTGCTCAATTTTGTTTCCTTTCAAGGCTGGCTGGTGAATTTTTGAAAAGTGATTACTTATTTGTTGTTGTTGGACACATGGGTGCGGCTTGCAGTGATGTTCAGCAAAAAGTTCTTCAGGTTCCTCAGTATTTCAAGAGGAATAAACTGATAGAAATTCTACAAAGCATAGGTAACTTTCCTTATTGTTAGTCATTTTCCAAGGAAGACAAAATAGCTGGTTTTTAAACTTGTCCTCTTGCAGTTGATCAGATCATGGTTTTATTCTATTATGTGTATTATGTGCTCTACAAAACTACTGATTAAGGCTTGAAGCAGACTTCAGGGAGTTCTAGATTTTTAGGCATATTAGCATTTTGGGTATTTGTGAAGTTCTCATCTCTATTGAGTACTAGCAGACAAGCTTCCCAGATAGTTGATTTTTTTTTTCATATGGTCAATTACAACAGTTCAGCATCTTGGGGTATTATCTCCGGATAATACATAAGTGCATTAAACTTATTGTATATACATTTGGGGCTGCACTTTGTTAATGACAGGGAATTTTCTTTTTGGTCTGAGTGTATCTTAGGTTTTATTGCTGAAACCTGAAAGGGAGTTTGGAATTAAATGTGGTCTCTGTACCTTGCTGTTCAGTGCTCAGACTTTTAGCCCCATGCTGTAGAGAGGGAATGCATACTTAATGCAGAGAACATTTGTTTCCTCCTTTTATTGAGGAGAAAAATACAGTGCCCTTGTCTTCACCTGGGAGTCTGTTCTGATCTAGAAATTGATGGACTGCATTCATTTAAGTTCAACATGGGCAAGAAATTGAAATTGTATCTTAAAGAAACTACTCAAACCCCACTCTAATGTTAAATATTTGTGTAAGTAATTGTAGCTGTAAGTAGTTAAAATACATGAGGTGTCAAACTGCAGTGGATCTGAACCCTTGTTTTAACATAATATAGTTCCTGAGAGAACCATGGTGTTTGTGGACCAAAAGAAAAAAGCAGACTACATAGCAGCATTTCTTTGTCAAGAAAAAATACCAGCTACTAGCATCCATGGGTAAGTATTTTTTTAAATGAAAGTCAGGTAACAGTATTAATTGAAAGTCAGTACTCTTATCTTTTGAGACACTTACTTTGAGATTTCCTGTTCACCATAGCTGTGTGACTAGCTTGCCTGGTTTCAAATAGCTGTGTAATCCTCAGCAGCTTAGTCCCACTGAGAATGTCGTGTTTCTAGAGGCCAGTTCTCACAGCATTGCTGCATATACCTCTTTCTGGATGACCATGACTCAAATGCTGTATATGAACTGGAGAGTCTTATGCCTAATGCTGTTATAAAAAAAATAAAAATTAAAAAAATATATAAAGTTCAGTAGAACAACTGCTGTTCATATGTAGTTTTTATCCTTTGCTTTACTGAAGCCAGACCTTTTAATGTTAGTGGGGAGATGATATTTGTTAATTCAAGTGGCAGTTGTGAACCTTCGAGTCCTGTCTTACCGGTCTCCTTGAAGTAATGGGGTAAGTCAAGTCATGTGTGATAATGATTTCTAATGATGCTGTCATTTCTGCCTGTTTGATGCATTTATGGGTGTGGTATTTGTATAGAGATCAATCTGAAGAGAAGCTGCTTGTAACTTATGTTTGTACTTTACTTATTAGTGCTGCACAATTTTTTTTTGCTGAACAAATGATGAGAAACAGATCAGAATTCCAGGTCTAAACGTACCAAAAAAGATGGTCTGTCTTCCACATAATAAGCTGGAATTCAGTTCTGTGGTGTTTGTTTACATGTCAAAATGTAGGACAAGCTGAATCTTGGAATTCCAGTGAAGTGTAGCACATGAACGGTAATTTTGCAATACTTTTTACCTTGTAATAGGAGGAGGAGATGTGAATTCTTACCTATAAAATAGTTTTAGGCAGTGTTCTGACAGAATATCAAGAGTATACGTGGGTTAAAATGATATTGGTACACAGATAAATGTTTGTATCCTGTGTCCTGTCAGTCTTCCAGGCTTGTGAAGGGTCATTTTGAGAAGATCTGGCTTTCAGTGTATCCTACAACCTCTCTTGTGTTAGAGGAAGTTCTTACCACATTTCTGTGTTATTATTACACCGAATTAAGATGTGCTTAAAAATGGAGTAACTGGTTCCATGGAAGCTGCTGACCTGTCATGAATGTTAATGATTTCTGATTCATACGAGTTTTGAGTTGAAGTTACTGTTGTTCTTCTCTGGAACAGCGGTCATGCAAAACTTCACAAGATGTTCCATGTTAGATCATCAGTGAATTTGCATGACCATTTCTGATGCATATAAGAAAATTTATTTGTCTAGAGATGTAGGTTAAATATTTGGTTTGTCTTACTTGCTCCTAGGTTAATTCAGTAAATCTAAACTGGTAGTGTAAGGGTTGTTCCCTCCTTCACATCCCCTGACAACTACTTCTGAATCATGAGTTTTTAACTTGTATCTTAAATAATACTGCAGACTTTTTAAGTCATTAATTCAAACCATTGCTTTCTTTGTAGAGACAGGGAACAGAGAGAGAGAGAAGTAGCTCTTCAAGATTTTCGTTCGGGAAAGTGTCCAGTTCTTGTGGCAACTTCTGTGGCAGGAAGAGGTCTGGATATTGAAAATGTTCAACATGTTATTAATTTTGATCTTCCTCCCACCATTGAAGAGTATGTACACCGAATTGGACGCACTGGTCGTTGTGGAAATACAGGCGAAGCAGTTTGCTTCTTTGATAGCAGTTCAGATGGCCATCTTGCACGATCTCTAGTTAAAGTTCTTTCAGATGTAAGTTTCAAATCCTGGTGCTTAGATTTTCTGTTAGGATTTACTTTAATGTGCTGAGCAACTACTGTTTCTTTGGTACTGTTATGGAATTCATAGTATGAATTGGTAAAGCAGTTGGTAAAAGTCTCTTAAATTTGCTTTTCAAATTCTGTAGGCCCATCAGGAGGTTCCTGTTTGGTTGGAAGAAATAGCTTTTGGTTTTGAAGGACAAAATAATACCCAGAAGGTAAGTCTGGGAATGCAGGTCTTGGCTTTTTGAACTTTGTCTCAGCTTAGAAGTCTGTTTAGCAGAGAATGCCACTGAAACTGTTTTGGCTCTAACAATGTCCCTCATCTTGGCTATGCATCTTCAAAGTGCTCGTTTTTTCTGAAGCTAATTTTGAACAACTTGCTTGACTTGGACTTCTACAGCGTGGCCTCACTGGCTGCGTTAGTCTTGATCTGTAGTGTCAAGAGCTGGTCTGTGAAAGAAGAGGTACGCTGAAGTTCCAGAAGTTTCTCTACTGCACAGGTAGAGGAGCATATAGTTGCTGATTACACATTCACTGCTTGTTGCGAATTGCTCAGTCAAGTAATGCGATTTGACTGAAAAGTTCAGCTAATTATAACTCAATATATGCCCTAGTCTAATCCATGTCAAAGTTGTTCTTAATGTCTGTGATGAGAAGGAGCCCTCTGGTCTCTTACTGTTGCTAATATCAGATGTCAAAATACAGATTGAGTAACTGAGACAGCCTAGGTGGCATAACTCTCAAACCGTTCTCCATTCACTGGTTTAAGATTTAAATCCTACACCTACTCCTACTTAAAGAATTTTTTTTTCAACTGATGTTTGCTACTTCTTGCTTTTACCTTACTTGGATTTTAACCATTTCGTCAAAAGCCTTTCCTTGATCTCTTGCTTCTGTAAGAAATTTATCACATCTCAGTTGCATTCCAAATGTAAATACTGTCTTAGAGACCACAAGAGAAATGGTCTCACTGCTTATACTGTCTGAAGCTAGAGTTCAAATTCAGTCCTTCTTTTGATTAGTTATTGTAATTACTGTAATTATTGGAAGTATTAGATGATTTGAGTGTATTTACCAGTCTTAACTGGTTCACTCTCGGGTCTGAATCTTTTTAATTTGGGTCTTCGTGGGACCTCAGTTACATGCTTAAGCATTTGACTCCTCCTTGTGCTTGCAGCCTCAGTGGATCTTCTTTTGTCCTGTTCAAAGACACTTTTAAAATTTGGATAGATTGCTTTCAGAGGTGGATTTCTTCAGCCTTTGAGTCTAGATTGTTTCCAGATACTTGTCTCTAGCCTTTTTGCAGTGTCCTCCAGCTTTTCATGATATCTGTCATTTCTAGGCCCAAGTTTGTCCTTCATGCTCCTTAAGACATCTGAGTTACTAAAACTGCCTGCTGCTTTTTGTCCTCATACTTGTGAATGGAGCAGTTTCAGGGGATATCTCTTTGCCTTTGGAGTACTTCCTCTTAGTCACATATGCAGTGCACCAGCTCTTGAGTTAGATCATCAGGTTATGAATACTTTCTTAGACTTTCTGATGCCAGTGATTTTGAGAAACTGCTTTTTTAATCAACCCTCTTTTTTTTTTCTTAGAAATAAATATTAATGTTTTTTTTTCGTGTTCTGCTATTACTGAGAGACTTGTATCATCTGGTGTTCATTATGGATCCCGATTCCTTTATTTTTTGTGTTTTTCCAATATTCACTTTCAAAGGGAATGTATGAAAGGGCCATTTGATCATCAGATGATTAATTTGAAAGAGGAATCTGGAGGCTCTTATTTGATTATTTTGGAACAATCATATAGATAGGGCTTCATCCTTTTTCCAAAGGAAAATGATTTTTCTGGGAAAGTAATGCAGACAGCCATGCTTAAAGAAGAAATGGCGAAGGAAATATTTCTTCAAAGTTGCGTGAACTGATTAGTGTTGGGTAAGAGAAATTGGGATTTGAACTTTAAGAAGGATTATTCCCATACGTGTTAAAATCTAAGGTTGGTTAAGGTGTGTTGGTTTCGCACCCTGGTCTAAAACCTTAGGTATAGAAGTTTAATCAAGAAAGTGGTTCTGTATTTATTGTAAAAATATGATATTAAACTTACATTGTGACATGCATGCAGAAAGCTAGAACTATTTTGTAGTGATTTTTACTGTTGAATAACTGAAAGTATTAACAATTCTAAACTAGCATCTCTTCTATTTCCTAGGTTTACAAAGGCAGAAACAACATGAACCCAGGAGGAATGATGTATTCTGCGAGTGCAGTTGATTTATGGGATTAAAACTACTTTAGTACCAAACTAGGTTGTATTCTGTTGTGTTTTAAGTGAACAGTTGCACTTAATGTTCCTTACTGTTGATCTTGCAGAACACTAGATGTCGAAAAGAATAGCTGATATCATATGCTAAAGCTTTTGGCAATGTATATATACTCTGTTATGATGATTATCACTTAATCTAGGAAGTCAAAAGCAGATGTTTTGGAAACACTTCAGATATTAAGTGCTACGAATTTGATGCTTGGTAGCTAGTATGCTGCTGTAAAAAGGTAGGTGTTTTGCAAGTGGAAGATAGATCACTTGAACTTAATATGTTGTTCCTAGTATTTTGCATGGAAGGATAGCCTTTTGAAGACCCAGTCTGGGAAAGAACTTCATTTAAAGGGGTAACCTAATGTTAGTTCCTTTTTGTAACAGGTCAGTTATAAAATGGCAATGTAGTGATGAGATGATTTAATCTTAAGGACTTGTTAAACATCTTGTAAGCAGTTACTAATAAAAGCTTGAGCATGTATTGATAGTTGCTTCTACATCAGATATATAAAAAAGCATGTCGTTGCATTTTGAACTGGTGTTACTTTTATATATGTGGAACCTGTGCATAGAAATAAAAGGTCAGTGGCTATGTCCACAAGTTAATTGAAATAGATTTTTTTACAGAGCAGCCTTCAGAGAAGCATGGAGCCCTCTGTTGCTTCTGGTATTAGGTTTTCACATTTGACACACCTAAGTACTCTTCTGCTACTTCTGTGGAAAAGTTTGCTGTAGAATAAGCTTGGTAGGTCAAGTCCAAAAGAGTTGCACGGGTTGTAGAAGCTATAGAGGGCAAGCAGCCATTAGCAGTTCAAAGAGATATCCATAAAAGCTGGGGTTTTGAAATTTTTTTGTTGACCAGTGTAGTATGCCACAAAGATGCATATCACTGTGTCCCAGAAGGACACGGAGGGAAATGGCAAAGTAATTGTTATAATTTGTAATGTCTTACACAGTTGAACAAGGTTACAAGCTTCTCGCATGTTCTCTGGCAGTTAGCACACAATAGTGAGCACTATTTCTTGTATAGTCTTTCTGCTTCTTAAAGGGAAATGATACTTCTAAGCTCTGCTTACAAGACTGAAGGTTTAATGCCCAAGTTTGAGAACTGGAACTGACTTGGGCAGTATTATGGAATATCTTATTGTGGAAAAGTGGGCTGCCATTCTTACTTTCTGTGTGCATGTTTTCAAAAGTGTTTTATCTACTTCTATACCTACTTAAAAAATACTGTTACTTTTGTAGGCTGTTTTACTGCTATGTACTGTGCAAAAAAGTAAAATAAGTGTTAGTTTTGTACTTGGAAGTGAGCTGAGGAGCTGGCATACCTAAATTACTACTTACTAGGCAGTGGCTATATTAAAGTTTGAATCTATAACTCAACATACAGTACCCTAAATAGCATGACTTCTTTTCCTAACAAGTCTTGAGGATTTTTGTATCCATTCTCAATTTTGTGTAAGAAATTGAGGGTGCTTTTGATTCCTGGCTGCATCAAATTAAGTGAACTGTAATTTTTGAAGTAAGCTGTACAGCTGGTTAAGACTTCAATTTCTGTGAAAAGAAACCAAAGGAAATACAGTCCTGGGCTGCTTGTAACCTAGATTAAACATATGAAGGGAACCTGATTTAGCCTTATTTACAGGAGCACATAGGTTACTGGGTGTTTGTTGCTTTTTTCCCAATATTCTGCCTTTTGAGTTGGGTTGGAGGCAGCACAGGGAGTTCTGTAATAGTCTGGCCCCGCTGTTCTGAAAGTGCTTGTAGTGAAAGCTAGGTTAAAAAATGGGGTTCTTTTCTAGCTTAGAGCAACTGTTGCTGTGCAACTGTGTCATATTTTGCTGCTGAGAACTCTTTTAAGTGCTCAGATTGCTCTATATCTTCCTTTGGAAGCATTACATCAAAACCTAAACCTGATGGGATTTAATCTTCTTCAGAACTAAAGTTGAAGGTACAGCTTGTCATACCTAACTACTGGCAATTAGATGTGGTGAGTCAAAGTTAAAACTGCAGCAGTCTCAGGCTTGCTTTGTATTTTTAGCTTGGAAAGTAAGGATGAGAACAGCTTTTTAGTACTTATTACAGTTTGTCAAAGGTAGCATTTCAAATTACTCCTGTAAGAATTTAGAGTGCATGTATACAGCATGTTTATGAGAATTAATGAGCTTTCCTTGACTTAAATATTTTGAGAGAAGAGTATTCATCTTTGTGTCATTTGGGATTGGGGGAAGAGTTGGTAACATCTGGTTTTCTGAATAAATGTTTAGTTAAAGGCAGAACTGAAAAGCGAGTTGTGCTCACCTGCAGTATCTTTTCGACACAAGTTTGCTGATTTACTGTTTCATTACTCTGTTCTTTATCGGTTTTCCATGTTGTCTTTCCATGCATGGACTTGAGTAATTTATTTTCTCATCTTCCCAGGTAAAAAGAGGTTGCACAGAACTTTGTCTTGAACTTGCCTGCATGAAATTCTGAATTGTAGTGTCTCTTTGTTTTGCCATATAGTGGCATTATGCACTGAACTACATTCTTTAGTTTTCTTCTACTTCAGCTAGGTGTAAATGTGCCATAAGGTATGAAATTTAAGACAAAAAAAAAAAAAAAAGCAATAACCAGCTGATTTTACCAGTGTAATAATGGTAGTGCATTGGATAATGTATGCATAAATCTGGAACCCATGGTAAAGTCTCTCTGGAACATTTGATGGCACAATACTTGCAAACTTTTGTGCTTGAAGTTCCCCTTTACAACAGTCCGTAAGTAAAACACAGTGTTCAACACAGATGTTACATCGAGCCTGGCAGACTTTTTCTTTACATGAAACGTTTCTTTATTACCTCTGCATTCTACATCTACAGTCTGTTTTTCTTCATGATCAGAACTACTCCTTTCATAAGGGAATAAAACTGGCTGTTTCATTTGTTTGAATAGTTTCAGAAAGCGGCAGGAGTTGCCACCAGTGAATGTTTTCATATTGATAATATGGTTGCTGCTACATCATAAAAAAAACCAACCAAACACAGTAAAGCAAGGAACAAAACTCATCCCTAGGCTTATATTGAGATAATTTGAAGAGGAAAATATGTGAGGTTGTCTACTTTTTATGAGAGGTTGAGAAATTTAAGAAATAAGTCTGATGTCACACGGTTTGGTCTAATCAAAAGTATAGAATACTCAAAAAAGGAGTGAGGGAGAATGAGGATTAAGGAAAATGGAAAATTTAAAAAATAGTATTTGCAGAAAATGACTGTTCCTTCTTGAATATTTAGTTTTGTGTTATGCCTTGTGACCCTCTAAATGCATGTTTAATCTGCGTGTAAAATATCTCAGCTGGAGGAGAACACTGACAACAAGCAAGGTAAGGTGGGATGAGGAGTGAACTGCACTGTCAGCTGCCTCTGTTAGTTTTATTCCTGCACTCAAGTAGTTTTATATTTATATGGAGTATATATTGAATCTTACTGGGAAATACTGTGATAACACTTTCTGGATAACATCAGTCTTTAATAGTAAGGTAAGATGTACTCTGGGTACTCGGCCTCATGAGGTGGGATGGGAAAGCAGAACAAAGTTCCCATGACCCCTGAGGAAATGGTTAAAAGACCTGCTCGGCAATTTAGGCAGTTAGAAGTCTATGGGGCCAGATGGGATCCACTGGAAGGTACTAAGGGAGCTGGCAGATGTGCTTGGCAGACGTGTTTCCATCATCTGCCAGCAGTCCTGGCTGACTGGGGAAGTTCCACTGGACTGGAGGCTGGCTGATGTTGCATCCATTTGCATGAAGGGCTGGAGGGACAATCCAGGAAACTACAGGCCTGTCAGTTTGACCTCAGTGCCAGGGGAAGTCATGGAGCAGGTCATTTTGAGTGCTCTCACACAGCACGAACAGGACAACTGGCTCATCAGGCCCACTAAGCACATGTTTATGAAAGGCAGGTCTTGCCAAACTAACCTGATCACCTTCTGTGACAAGGTAACATCCTGCTTGATGGATGAGAGAAAGGCTATGGATGCAGTGTACCTGGACTGTAGTAAAGCCTTTGACACTGTTTCTCATGGTGTTCTACTTGAGAAACTGGCTGCCATGGGCCTGGTGCCCCCTCTGCTGGGTTAAAAACTGGTTGGATAGTTGAGCCAAAGAGTGGTGGTGAATGGAGTTAAATCCATCTGGTGGCTGGTGACAAGTGGTGTCCCCAGGGCTCAGTGCTGGGTCCAGTCCTGTTTAATGTCTTTAACCTGGATGAGGGGATTGAATGCACACTTGGTAAGTTTGGGATGACACTAAGCTGGGTGGAAGTGTTGATTTGCTGGAGGGTAGGGAGGCTCTGCAAAGGGATCTGAACAAGCTGGACCAGTGAACTGAGACCAATGGCATGAGGTTTAGCAATGCCAAGTGCCAAGTCTTGCATTTGGGACACAAAACTGCCATGTAGTACTACAGGTCTGGAGTAGATTATCTGGAAGGCTGCCCAGAGGAGGAGGACTTGGGGGTATTGGTTGACAGTGGCTGAATATGAGCCAGTAGTGTGCCCAGATGGCCAAGGCGGCCAGTGGCATCTTGGCCTGTATCAGAAACATCCTGGCCAGCTGGACCAGAGAAATGATTTGCACTCAGCAGTGATGAGGCTATACCTTGAGTACTGTGTTCAGTTTTGGGTCCCTCGCTACAAGTACCTACAACTACCTGGAAGGAGGTTGTAGAGGTGAGTGCTGGTCTCTTCTCCCAGGTGACAGGTGATAGGACAAGGGGGAACAGCCTCAGGCTGTGCCAAGGGAGGTTCAGATTGAACAATGGGAAAAAAAAATTTACCGAGAGGATCATCAGGCACTGGAACTGCTGCCCAGGGAGGTGGTGGAGTCACCGTCCCTAGAGCTATTTAAAAGATGGGTAGATAAGGCACTTAAGTATATGATTTAGCAGCAGATAGGTGTGGTTGGCCTCAAATGATCTTGGAGATCTTTTCCAACATGGTGATTCTATGGTTCTAAGAAAGACATTGAGCTGCTGGGGTGCATCCAGAAAAAGGCAATGCTGGTGAAGGGGCTGTAGAACAAGTCTTGGGAGGAGCAGCTGAGGGAACTGGGGTTGTTTAGTTTGGAGAAGATGAGGCTGAGGGGAGGCCTTATGGCTCCATACAATTTCCTGAATAGGAACTGTAGAGAGGTGGATGTTGGTCTCTTCTCCCAAGATACAGGTGATAGGATGAGAGGGAATGGCCTGAAGTTGTGCCAGGGGAGGTTCAAATTGGACATGAGGGAAAAAATTCTTCACTGAAAGGATTATCAAGAACTGGCAGAGGCTGCTGAGGGAGGTGGCTGAGTCACCGTCCCTGGAGGTAATTAGAAGATGGGTAGTTGAAGACCTTGGGGATATGATTTAGTAGTGGACAGGTAACATTTGGCTTGATCTCAGAGATCTTTTTCAACCTAGAGATTCTATGATTTACTTACATTTTTCACTTGAGTCTTGTCCTCCAGGTGGCAGTCGGGATGAGCATTTGTAAAAGATTTCACTGAACTGTTTGAAACTTGGGGAAAAACGTGCTTATAACTCCTTTTAGATACTTGTGCTGTCTGTGTTGCGCTAAGTATTGGACCATAGTTTAAAATTAAGCTGAGGGCTCATGACAAGCTAGTGTTGCAAAATGCAACCAAGCCTTCTTTCCTTCAACAATCCTTTGAATGCTGCTTTTTCTCATTTCTGCCATATTGCAATAGTAATGCAATGCTGTGCCTAAACTTTTTTGCCCTCATGAGCTGAGTTTTTCATTGGAGTCTGAGAGGACTGCAGGTATGAGGATGAAAAAGGAAGTTGCAGAGGTGACTTTGACAGTGTTTTTTGACTGTGGATCCTGAGCAAAACAGCAGTTCTAGGAATAGCAAAAAGCAAGTGAAGTCAGGTTTCTTTGTATAGCTGAGAAACAAAGGAGAAATAGTAAGAACTTTGCACAAGCACTAGCTGTGATAAACAGACTTTTTCTGAGATAAGCTCTGCCTCTGAATCCAGCATAAAAACCAGTCCTTGCAGATGTTCTGCCTGGTTAAAAAAAAATCTATACCCTAACAAAAAAAAAGAAAAAACAACAGAAGAAGCCAAACCAAAATGTTTAGAGTTCCTAGACTGGAGAAGTTGGATAATGTGTGAGCCACCCTGTGAGCTTCTAGAATGGAGAAGTGTTGGGAAGTATATCTGCTCTGATCCTGTAAAGCCAGTAAGGATAATGCCTGCGGATGTTTCTTTGTTACTGGTAAATCTGTGATAATTGGTGTGATGATGTGGTTTTCTGAATATGTGGTAGAATTCATGTGGCACTCGTTTAATTTCTTGTTTCTGTCATGCTTCTCCCAGCATAGGCTCTGTCAGAAATAATTCATACTAGTTGTGGTTGTCATAGTGCTCACAGCTGGCTGTTAATGACAACAGACACTAAGTTTGGCATGACAATTATTATACTGATAAAGTCAGGAACAGATGCTAATTTTGTTGTTGTCTGCAGGAAAGCTGGGGAAGGAACTGTATCAGGGAGTACAGTGATAGGATGAGAGGTAATGTTTTTAAATTGGAAAGATGAGAGATGTGGATAGATATGGAGATGAAATTTTTTACTGTCAGGGTGGTGAGGAACTGCAACAGGTCACCCAAAGAAGTTGTGGATGCCTCATCCCTGGAGTTGTTAAAGGCCAGGTGGGATGAAGCTTTGAGCAACTTGATCTAGTGGAAGGTGTCCCTGCCCATGGCAGAGGGGTTGGAACTGGATGGTCTTTAAGGTCTCTTCCACCCTAAACCATTCTGTGATTTTGTCCGTCTGGAGTTGCCAAGCAAAATGGTAGTACCATGTTGCCACTCTTGATAACAATGCCAGAGTTATTCCTGAAGTACTTTATGGGCTGCTGCTCGATTGTACCAGCTTACCTTTCTTTCTGGGTACTGGTTCTTCAGCATGAGGGGGTCACAGCTGAACCTCATGTGAGGTTTTTTCTGTTCAGACAAAGTGATTTGGGAATCGGGGTTGAATCTTTATCTGAAGTCCCCTCACTTTTGTCAACATATGTCATTGAGTTGATTTGAGAGGCAGCAGAAAGTAGAATGTATAAAATTGTGGTATGGGCCCAGGCTTGCAGACAAACTCCTTCTGCACTGCTCTTAACTCAGCAGGCAAGAATAAGGAAGAACAGGAACAAGAGAACTAGTGAAGATCCTGAGAGTTTGCTTACCAGTTACTATTGCTGACAAAAATGGACTTGACTTGGGGAAAAGTAACTTTATTACCAATCAGTATATGTATCTTTAATTACTGATTCAGATATTGGGAACCACAAAGATAAACATTGAAAGAGAAGAAAACACCTCTTGTCACTCTTTTCCATCCTCAGCATTACTCCAGGAACTTCTCACTGCCATGCTGTTACCTGCACATTTTACACTCCCTCCCTTTAAAGCAGCACGGAGGGCTGTGGGAAGGATTGGGAAGGGGAGGTGTCATGGTCGATATGTAAGAATGTCTTTCTGCTTTGTTCTTCTCCCACGTTTCCTTTGCTGTGGCTCTGGTCCTCCGCAGGCTGTAGAGCCCATCTTCTCTAGTGTGAGTCCTCTGTGGGCTGCAAGAAACACCAGCTCTGCCGTGGAGCTCCTCTTCTGGACCTAATGTTTCTTCTGCTGCTTCTTCCTCCTTTTTGTTCCCTCTTCCTTTGCCTATCTGGCATTTTTCCCCCTTTCTTAAGCACATTTTCCCTGAGGAAACCACCAGCTTGTCTGAGGGGCTCAGCTGTGCCCTGTGATGGGCCTGCTGGGGCTGGCTGAAACAGTGTGTCTGGCACTGGGCTGCCCATGCTCCTCATCCCTGCAGCCCTCTGCTATCCAAACCTTGCTGCTGCAGAGTACACCCAGCCTGAGGTGACAGATAGTGGAGCAGGAGCCACATTGTTGTAACATAAGGGACCTGAGAAGTAATGGCTCTGCTACTTTTTGAGGGCCAGGCCAGCAAGGAGCTTTGCTTAGAAGAGATTCAAGGGTTTGTAAGACTGGCAGTTAGCAGTGTGCCTTTGAAAAGGCTGCTTTGCCCCTTGGAAGTTGTCTACGTATCACCTGTGTGGTGTTACGCTTCTACCCTTTAACTTAGAGAAGTGTGATGCTGTTGAATATATTGCTTTGAAGGATGCTGGCTCCAGAAATAATGTGAAGCATTTCAAAGCCAAATGTGATTGTGTGATAAGAGAGGAATATCTGTATGATAAGCCACTCTCAGCTATGTAGCCCTTTCCTGATCTTTGTTAAAATGTGTGTTTGTGAGAAGTTAGCTGAATATTACTATAAACTACTGTGACTCTCCCCATATAGTGTCTCTGTCAGGAGTAACTCATGCTGGTTGTGGTTGTCAGCTGCTTGCTGTGGTCTTGGGAAGGAAAATTAGAGGAAATGGCGTCTTGTAGTCCCGCTATTAAAACCACATGGGATTTTCAGTAATTCCCTTGATCTGTTTGTGCAAATGGGTTTAATGATGTTTCTGTGCTTTTGCAATTGTAGTAAAACCTTGAATCACCATAAAATGAAAACATTTTAAAAGTTTCTGTATTAAACCTTTAAAGGCAGCTCTCTGGGAACAAAGTGTCTCTTCTTTGCCAGCTTTTTAACAGCTTGCAATTACAGCTGATGTTAGTGTTGCAATGCTGTGAAGTGAGATGTGACAGGAAGGAAGTATTGCACAGTTCTCTGTTCTGCAATGGATAACGGCTTTGTGGCCTTCTTAGGAAAACACCTGATTCTTTTCTAGAGGAATAAATCCTCTCTAGCACAGAGATAAAGATCACAGAATAACCAGGTTAGAAGAGACCCACCGGATCGTTGAGTCCAACCATTCCCGCCAATCCCTAAATCATGCTCCTAAGGACCTCATCCACCCTCACCTTAAACACCTCCAGGGAAGGTGAGTCAACCACCTCCCTGGGCAGACTGTTCCAATGCCTAATGACCCTTTCTGTGAAGAATTTTTTCCTTATCTCAAGCCTAAATCTCCCCTGGTGGAGCTTGAGGCCATTCCCTCTCGTCCTGTCCCCTGTCACTTGGGAGAAGAGGCCAGCACCCTCCTCTCCACAACCTCCCTTCAGGTAGTTGTAGAGAGTAATAAGGTCTCCCCTCAGCCTCCTCTTCTCCAGGCTAAACAGCCCCAGCTCTCTCAGTCGCTCCTCATAAGGCCTGTTCTCCAGCCCCTTTACCAGCTTTGTTGCTCTTCTCTGGACTCGCTCCAGAGCCTCAACATCCTTCTTGTGGTGAGGGGCCCAGAACTGAACACAGGATTCGAGGTGCAGTCTCACCAGTGCCGAGTACAGAAGGAGAATAACCTCCCTGGACCTGCTGGTCGCAGAATCACAGAATAACCAGGTTGGAAGAGACCCACTGGATCGTCAAGTCCAACCATTCCCACCAATCCCTAAATCATGGTCCTAAGCACCTCATCCACCCTAACCTTAAACACCTCCAGGGACAGTGACTCAACCACCTCCCTGGGCAGACTGTTCCAATGCCTAACCACCCTCTCCGTGAAGAACTTTTTCCTAATCTCAAGCCTAAATCTCCCCTGGTGGAGCTTGAGGCCATTCCCTCTTGTCCTGTCCCCCGTCACTTGGGAGAACAGGCCAGCACCCTCCTCTCCACAACCTCCCTTCAGGTAGCTGTAGAGAGTAATAAGGTCTCCCCTCAGCCTCCTCTTCTCAGGCTGAACAACCTCAGCTCTCTCAGTCGCTCCTCATAAGATTTGTTCTCCAGCCCCTTCACCAGCTTTGTTGCTCTTCTCTGGACTCACTCCAGAGCCACAACATCCCTCTTGTGGTGAGGGGCCCAGAACTGAACACAGTACTCGAGGTGCAGTCTCACCAGTGCCGAGTACAGGGGGAGAATAACCTCCCTGCATCTGCTGGTCACATCATTTCTGATACAGGCCAGGATGCCACTGGCCTTCTTGGCCACCTGGGCACACTGCTGGCTCATGTTCAGTCGGCTGTCAACCAGCACCCCCAGGTCCTTCTCCTCCTGGCAGCTTTCCAGCCAGGTTTCTCCTAGTTTGTACCTCTGCTTAGGGTTGTTGTGCCCCAAGTGCAGGAACCAGCATTTGGCCTTGTTAAACCTCATGCCGTTGGACTCAGCCCAGCAGTCCAGCCTGTTCAGGTCCCTTTGCAGCCTCCTGACCCTCCAGCAGATCAACACTTCCACCCAACTTGGTGTCGTCCACAAACTTGCTAAGGGAGGGCTCAATGCCTTCATCCAGGTCGTTGATAAAGACATTAAACAGGACTGGACCCAGGACTGAGCCCTGGGGAACCCCACTTGTCACTGGCCTCCAGCTGGATTTAACTCCATTTCCACCACCCTCTGGGCCCGGTCATTCAACCAGTTTTTCACCCAGGAGAGTGTGCGCCCGTCCAGGCCAGAGGCCGACAGTTTCCGAAGCAGAATGCTGTGAGAAACTGTATCAAAGGCTTTACTGAAGTCCAGGAAGACCACATCCACAGCCTTTCCCTCATCCAAGGGTGTAGTTACTCGGTCATAGAAGGTGATCAGATTACTCTGGCAAGACCTGCCTTTCATGAACCCGTGTTGACTGGGCCTGATCCCCTGGTTCTCTTGCAAGTGCTTCTTGATAGCACTCAAGATCACCCGCTCCATGACTTTCCCCAGTACTGAGGTCAGACTGACAGGCCTGTAGTTCCCCGGATCCTCCCTGCGACCCTTCTTATAGATGGGCACGACATCAGCGGAACCTCCCCAGTCATCCAGGACTGTTGGAAGATGATGGAAAGGGGTTTGGCCAGCACATCTGCCAGTTCCCTCAAAACTCTTGGGTGGACTCCATCCAGCCCCATAGACTTGTGGGCATCTAGCTGGGCAAGCAAGTCTCTAACTACCTCCTCTTGGACTGTGGGAACCTCATACTTCTCTTCCAACCCCTGTGGTTGTGCACAGAGGGGACAATTTTCCTTACTGTTAAAGACTGAGGCAAAGTAGGCATTGAGCACTTCAGCCTTGTCTTTGTCCCCTGTTACCCTTGCTCCCTCTGCATCTACTAGGGACTGAAGATTCTCCCTAGCCCTCCTTTTGCTGTTGATGTATTTGTAGAAAGAGTTTTTGTTGTCTTTCACAGACTTGGCCAATCGCATTTCTAGTTGGGCCTTAGCCCTCCTGATTTTTTCCCTGCACGTTCTCACTTCCTCCCTATAGTCCACCCAGGATGCCTGCCCCTTCCTCCAGAGGTCGTAGACCTTCCTCTTCCTATTGATGTCTCTCAGGATTTCCCTACTCAGCCACGCTGGTTTCTTACCAGCTACTTTTCCGGAACTTGGGGACGGCTTTCTCCTGAGCTGCTAGGAGTTCCTTCTTGCAGAGCACCCAGCCCTCATGGACACCTTTGCCTTCAAGGAGCGCCTCCCATGGGACTTTTTCGACCAGCCTTCTGAACAGCCCAAAGTCTGCTCTCTGAAAGATGAGGGTGACTGTTCTGCTAACCCCCCCGCTTCTTCATCTCACCCTGCACTGAGAACTTTATCATCTCATGATCGCTTTGCCCCAACCTTCACATCCCCCACCAGTCCTTCTCTGTTCACAAACAGCAGGTCCAGGAGGGCGCCGTCCCTTGTCGGTTCGCTCACCAGCTATGTGAGGAAATTGTCTTACACACATACCAGGAACCTCCGGGACTGCTTCCTTTCTGCTGTATTATACTCCCAGCCTATATCTGGGAAATTGAAGTCTCCCACAAGGACTAGAGGTAGCGATTTTGAGACTACACTCAGTTGTTTGTAGAAGAGCTCATCAGGTGCTTCTTCTTGGCTGGGTGGTCTATAGCAGACTCCCATCACAATACCTGCCTGCCCGTGGGCTCCTCTGATTTTCACCCACAGGCACTCAGTCCCATCCTGACCGTAGTCCAGCTCGAGGGTATCAAAGCCCTCTCTAACATAGAGGTCTACCCCACCTCCTCTTCTGCCCTTCCTGAAGAGTTTATACCCCACCATGGGTACACTCCAGTTGTACGAGTCATCCCACCACATCTCCACAATGGCGATGACATCGTAGTCTCCTTGCCCTACCACAGCTTCCAGCTCCTCCTTCTTATTCCCCATGCTGCGTGCATTAGTGTAAATGCACTTCAGCTGGGCAGGCGTAGCTACAGCCTTCGTAATAGGGCTTCTCCCCAACTGAGCGGTCCTTGACTTAACTAAGGCCACAGTGCCAGTTTGCTACCTACCATCCCCAGCTGCACTCACCCTCTCTTGCTTAGTGGTGATATACCGGCAGGCATCGCCAGCACACCACCCCTTTGCCTCTGAAGTCTCACCTCCAGGCTCACTCCCATCCTGCCTGGCCTCCATCCCCTCCCCCCTCACATCTAGTTTAAAGCTCAATTTATGAGCTTAACTAGGTTTTTGGTGAGGGCTTTTGTCCTCCTAGGAGACAGGCGTGTCCCATCCCTGGTAAGAAATCCTGGGGGTGTGTGGACCTCCCCATGATTAAAGAACCCAAAGCCTCTCTTCTCACACCAGTCCCTAAGCCATTCATTAACCAGTTCCTTATTCCTCATTTCCTGCTCCTGATTCCTTAGTATTGGGATGGAGTTGAATATTACCTGTGCCCCCGAGCCCTCGATCATTCTCCCAAGAGCCTTGAAGTCCCTTTTAATGGCTTTAGGCCTTCTACGTTCTATTTCTTCATTACCAATTTTAAAAATTAAGAGCGGGTAGTAGTCGGTGTCTCTGACCAGGGAAGGGAGCTTTCTAGTAACGTCCCTCACTGATGCTCCAGGCAAGCAGCAGACCTCCTATGGAGCGGTCCGGCCTACAGATGGGACCCTCCCTTCCTTTGAGAAGGGAATCCCCCAAGACAATCACCCTCCTCTTCTTTTTAACCGAGGATGTTCTTAAGGCTGTAGCAGGATGATGAAGTTTTGGAAACGTTTCTAGGCTGTGGGTGCAGCCCTCTTCATCTCAGCACCTCATATTTGTTCCCCAGAGAGATCTAGGGGTTAATTGCCAGGGTGGGGGGAGCAGGTTTCCTTCTCCGGACAGGAACCTGCTGCTATTCCCCATCTGTCTCTCCCGGCCTTGCAGCTTACCGGTAGGTGGTGCTCAGCCTCACTACCTCCGGCAGCCTGTGAGAGGGTCCTGCTCCACTCATCTATCTCCCTCTCACATTCCCTGATGGTCCTCAGCCTATCCACTTCTTTTCTAAGTACTTCCACCATACAGAGGAGTTCCCCTACCCGAGCACAGCTTCCACAGGAGGAGCCAGTGCCAGAGGCATGAGCCACTGTGGGAGGGGGGCACTGTCTGCAGCCCAGGGTCTGGGTAGCTGCATGTGCCCACCGGGGCTCCGTCTGGGTGGCAGCCTCCATCACGTTTGGTGCGGCCTTAGTCTTTCGTCGGGTATCCACTTTCCTCAATCTCTTCCGACCGTGCTCCAGCCCCTCCCACTGCCGCTCAAACTGCCTTGTTTAACGTGCCCCGCACCTCTGTACCCCGCTCCTCTTCCCCTGTGCTCCCTCAGGGCCGTTTAAATCCTCCGCGGAAGCTTCCGGGACCGCCCCCTCCCGTCAGGCCCCGCGCGGGAGCGGCCGTTGAGCCAGTAGCCAGCGCCGACCCCCGATCGGGTGTTTTAGGCTTTTCCCCGCTCAGGGAAGCGCCCAGCCGCCTTTTTAATGGCCACCCCAGCACAGAACTCACCGTCCTGTCGCTGGATGCAGCTGAATAAGCGGAGTTAATGGGTTTGCCCATTCACAAATAATTCTACTTGGCATTTAAAACCTTTCTGCACGCATTAAACGTGGGCAGTTGCTCACTGCAAGCATAGCAGTTGGCATATTTCTTACCCCTTCTCTTAGGTTTGGACAGTTTGTAGATCTGCCTCTAAAACTGTGTCAAATTAAGGTGGTGCGGTTGTTGCATGTTATTGTTGCTTATTTGGTGATATGTTTGGCTGATGTAATGCAGTGAAACTGAGGCTATAGTGATAAATCAGTAATTTAAGAACATGGTGCCGAGAATGCTGCTGTTGGGGAATTTTATACTATCTTAGAATAAAATTCAAGGGGGATAGAGTTAATTTTTCACCCCTTAAATGCAGTCTTGTTGTTTCTGATGAGTTATTTACGGCAAAACAAAGTTGTTTATACTCAAACTGATAACAGAATTTGTCTGTTTTCACTGGATTCTCTAGTCTTTCCCCCTCCGCTTCCCCCCGCCAAGCAAAATCAGTGGGGAGTAGAACACTCACAGTTTTTAGTTGTGTGGTTCTGCAGTTGATGAAAGTCAGTACCCAGCCTGTAGTCCTTACATTTAGGGAAACAAAGTGGTTCGAGTGGGTGGCCCAGGAAAAGAAATTCAACCTAACAAGTAAAGTAGGACTGAGTTAGCTTATACAGAGTTTTGTGAGTCCTAGTACTGGCATAAAAGTCAGGAATGTGGATGAGGTAAAGGAGGGAGTGAAACACTGCCAACTTTTATTGCCCTGCATTGCTGAAGAATCATACCTTTTATAAGCTGATAACAATGCATTTTCATATACAGAAGAATGTTCTATTCTGCTGCTGACAGGAAAAAAAATATTACAATAATAGCTTCCATTACATGGTATAGCTAGGTGTATTTGATCATTTGTAAAGCAATCAGAATGAGGGTCAGTTTGCAGTGTAACTTTAAAGTCATGCTACTCATCTCCTATGACATTACCCTGCTAGATCTGAAATCACAGCAATTTTAATGTTAATGTTAATGCAAGGAAGATGTAGCTTTTGGAGCACTTAGGATATCCAAATGTGAATACAAACAATTATTTTATTTGTTGTTGCGTATATCAAGAGTCTTTTTTTCAAAGATACGCTGCTATCCTTTCAGTGTTTGGAAATATAACATTTAAGAACTATATTTCTACACAAATGATTAAAATAGTTAAATAAAAATAAAATGCTTTTAATTTAATGCTTTTTTAGCTACAAAATCTATCTGTAAAAAATGTGGCATGGCTATTTTTGAACTTCTGTAAAAATAAATTCAAGTCTTAATTATTCAGGTGGTCTTTTATAGGCAGTATTAACATGAGCAGTAAAGTTGACTTGAGAATGTAAACAAAAAAAGACTCAATACAAATCACTTTGCTTTAGATAACAAAGATGTAATTTTTTTTACATCTTTTTGCGATTACATTATGCTTACACGTTTATGGGCAAATAAAGTTATGCCTTTGATATTTGAATTAGTCAATACTTTGCATCAAGTGTGGGGAAAATGTCAGGTTTTCAACAGAACTGATGAAGCCTTTGTAGCTGGAGATGAAAAGAAGTGTCATTGTAGTAAGGATTGAGGAACCTCTGTGGCTTCAAGAGCCACGGGCACAGTGGGAATAGATGGAAAGGGCAGAGTTAATAAAGATTTAGGTTTGATCTTGCTTTGGCTAGAAATTTATGAGACAAAGTAGCAAGTTCATCAGAGCATCTCTGGCAATACTACAATCTCAATGTATGTCGTTGTCACATGCATCTTGACTTCTTTGCCAACAGCAATGAGCAATGGCTTGGGATGATGTTGAAATGGTTAACATGGGCCAGTTCCCCTCTCCTGGTCATTACTATTTTGCTCATCCATATAGATCTCCCTGGTCCACTTATTTCTTTGCCTTCAGTTCAGTAATGATTGGACTGGCAAGGATGGTTAGCCTAGAACTGTTTTTAATACCTAATTTTATATAATTTGTAAGTTATTGGAAATGGCTGAACAAGTGAGAGGTAATTTGAAATGTCTTTCCTTTTTTCTTCCTCAGATGAGAATCTGGCTAAGTTGTCCCTCAGATTTTGAAATGTTTTTGTTCTTGGGCCAACTCTGGCACTTAGGGTGTCTCTGAATGTACGAGTTTTCTGTTCTGGTTGAGTGGATAAGAATCAGATGCATATGCAGCTCAAAATGAGGCAGGGTTTTTGTGTGCTTCTTGAAGTTACAATTCTGAATGCTTAAGGTTTTCCTCTATGTGTAGATGATCTTCAGAAAATGGTACCTTCTCGTGTTTTAGAAGTTGTTGTTAGGTGCATGTCCACACTTTTCTTAAGATGTCACTGAGTCTTCAACTGTTTCATGTCCCTTCTTGAGCTGAAACACTGTACGTGTTTACCACCAAAACTACTTTCATCAAGACTGATACAATATGCAGAATATTTCAAAGTGGAATATTTATTATTTCAAAGTGGAATATATATTGGAACGGTCTGCCCAGGGAGGTGGTTGAGTCACCGTCCCTGGAGGTGTTTAAGGTGAGGGTAGATGAGGTGCTTAGGAGCATGATTTAGGGAATGGTGGGAATGGTTGGACTCGGCGATCCGGTGGGTCTCTTCCAACCTGGTCATTCTGTGATTCTGTGATTCTGTGATTTCGATTTAAGCTAAAATACAGTTACGTTTTGTCTAAGCAGTTGTGGATTTTGGAAGTTACACAGAATGTCCCTCTGATAGCAGGTTTCCTTACAACGGTGTTTTCTAGACATTTTTTGTTCCATGAAAGTGATAATGTATTGTGTGAGGATATCTCTTCCTCTTTAGTCACCTCTGTTTGGAACCCTAACTAATGTGAAAGTCAAGGTCAAGTAGAGAGCTGGAGCCAGCTCCAAATCAGTAAGTTCTGACTGTTGCAGAGTTTCATAACATTAAAATTAGACCTTGGAAAGGAATAGGATATGCATGAGAGTTCTGGGAAAATTTGTACATGTGCGTGTAAGTGGGAAATACATTCTGTAACTAGCCTTTGTCTCATTGCACATGATTAATAGAGACCACGTGTTGCCCAGGCCAGATAAAGGATGCTTGTTTCTAAAACTCCAAAATGAGTCTAAAGAGTTTTATTTGATGATGTTTTCAGTATCAGCATGATTAACTGCTGCAAGGTCAGTTTGCAAACTGGCCTATGAAAATGCATCTCTCATTTTTCCACTTCAACTACGTAATTCTCTGTTCTGTGCCAAAGTATTAATTTATACAGACTCACTGTAATTATACAGTGATTAGTAACTTTATAGGTTGTGGTCGCAAATAATACAGAAGATAAAAGCTTTTCACAACTGTGCTACAATAAGATAACAAATTAATGTGCAACGAAGGTCAAATTTTTAGCAGTAATACTGCAGTGTCCTTTCAACAGGGACAGCACAAATGCCTCCCTTCAAGATGGGATAGCATCTGCGATCAAACAATCGCTGGAGCAGCTCTCCTTGAATCAACAGCCAAAGGAGCACTGGTAGACAGGAGTGGTCAGTGAAAACACTGAGTCTTCCTTTTGACGGCACTTTATTCCTCTATGTAGCAGTATCAGCTCTGATTTCCTCCCACCCACATAAGAGTTTGTCATTTTAGAGCATTCATGTGCAAACTGGATAAAAGTGACTGTAAGTGTGGATATTAACAAACGTTTTTGGCAGGATTTCTATCGTCATCGAAAGGTTTCCCATCTTCTTTGGCAAATCACTTTCAGTAAATCACATCACCTTTTTTTTTGTAAGATGTTTTTTCCCTTGCTATTAGAACATCATAAAAGGTGTTAGCTGGAACAGTTATTGCAGCTCTCATTAAGTGTCCTTTGCGTACTAGAATATTCTGTGAGAATTAATTGATAAGTTTTGCTGTGGCTGGTTGGTATATTTAATTATCTCATCATTTAAATCTGTCTTGTAAGATGTAGCTGGTTTAGGTCAAGAGATAACCTGTCTTAGGGCTACAAGAGTTTATTGATGTGCTTAGTTGTCTTGTAAGTTATCTCCTGACGAAAACCAGCTATAGCCTGAAGGAGGTCTCCAGGCATGGTTGGATAATCAAATAAAATAATGAACATTCTTTGAATACTTTTATGGTTCTTTCTCTAAAAATACTATATACACCCACTGCTTTTGTAAGATGTTATGCCTTTATTAGAAAGGCATCCAATTCAGTGCTGATTTGTAAAATAAAAATATTATTGCCTTTGCTTCAAAGACCTTGTCCTTATCAATATTTTACCAGTGAATGAGTGTTTCTTGCAATCTAGGGACTTGTCCAGGATAGGTAATCCTGCCTCTGTGGGACAGGACAGCGGGAGTGGAGAGGCATGCCCTGCTGCTTTTAGCAGTCTCCAGTCTACTGTCCTGCCCCATGAGGAGCAGCAAACCTTATCTGTATGGAGGACTCTTGAAGCAAAGAAGGGGAGAGGGAAATTTAATGAATTAATGGATCTGAATTGCATGTGGAAGCCGAGTAATCCTGTACATGGGACCCAGGGAAGAAAAGTAACTGTTAAGTATTATCGAGGTGGATGGGAGAGCAGGACTGAAAGTGTGTGTGAGTGAGATGCAGTGGTCCCTGCAAAGCGATTGTGGAGTCCTTCTAACCACAGCTCCATATCTTCATGAGGAGACTGGCTGGTGAAGGGACAAAGCGAAAGGGTTCCAGGTGAATGGTGACCTGCAGGAAGAAAATTATAATGGGAGACAAGCTCAGCAAGAGAGGTTCAAAAAGGAGAGAGGAGTCTGAGACTTCTGTTCGAGCGTTCAACCCGACAGTCCTTTAGGGGTAATGCTCAGGGAATGGGGGTAAGGTTGCACCAGGGAAAAGACAAGGGCCATGGTGGATTATAAAGTTATTCTTGAACTGAATTTTGTTTGGGGCTAGCCAGGAGATGTCCTGCGCAGTGCTGGTATATGCTTATGGGAACCCAGAGTATGCCTTTGGAAGCTTTGAATTTGCAGAGCCATAGGGACTCTTTGAGAATAATTCAAAGAGCCTTACTGATTGAAACCACATGATTTCTTGGGTTTAGATGGCAGAGGTTAAAATTCCCACTGTCTTGGCTTTGGTACGGGGCTTCTGAGTTCCCACTAATAATTGTTACAAGAATTGTGTGCCGTTTTGGTTTTAAACTGGGAAAGTATAGTAAGAAATTGAATATTAATAACTGATCTTAACTTTGGAATACTTCATAACTGTGTATGTGTGTGTCTGAGATGTAGCACTGCTATGAAGTGATCATGGTGTTGAACTAAGGTTGATGGGAAGAGATAAATTAAATGAGTTACTGTAAGTTTCATCTTAGACTTTTATGAATTTGTTGTTAACCTAATAGCTGTTCCATGGGCAGCATGTGAAGAACAGAAACTGGTAAATTATGTCAAGAAGTCTGGCTTCTTGACAAATAGTTTTAGTCTTGAGCAACATAAAAAAAAAAAACCCAAGAGAAAAGAGAAAAAGAAAAACTGCGGCTATGTGTGTGAGTGCCCCTCCTTTCTCTTCCCTGAATATGAAGGGGTTTTTTTGTTTGTTTTCTGCTTCTTCACTGAGTCCGCAGGAGTTAACTGTGTTATCTCTGTAGGGGGATACTAAGTTATGAGCAATTTTATCTGGATAAAATAATGAGCATCCCAGTGATTATTGGGGATTATTAAACATACTTCATTAAAATGAGGGAACTGATTATTAAAAATTATAATAGAGTACCAGCTATCAGTATATCAAAAATCTGTTGTGTGATTATTTCTGTGGGCAGTTTAATTGTTGTGTGTGTATAACTGGGGAACAATACGCACAGGTTTTGTGTGTGTGTGTATTAATTGTATCCATAATGTAAGAAATATTGATCACCTGCCAAATTGGCAGAGACAAAACTTCATGTAATTTAGCAGAAAGTGTGATCAGTGGTGAAAAAGGTATGTGAAGAGAAGGAGAAAGAAGAAAGATTTAAAATGTATGTGAAGAGAAGGAGAGAGAGAAAAGGTTTATGTAGCAGTGGTCATTGGTTCTGTGTAAGAGGTTTAAGAAACAGAGGCACTTGCCTCTGGTAAACTTTTAAAGCTCTGATCACCTTCTTAGAACATTGCTGAAATGCAACAGAATAGTCTCCAGTTGCAATAAATTTGGTAGCTGTTCCACTGGCAATTTAATTGCTTTGATTTTTTTTATTTTCTAGCCTGAACCATCCAAGCACTGATATGAGAACTATGAGATTAAGACCTGTCTTATCTTTCAAGAGATTTAAGGAAGATTGTCCATTGTTCAACAGTTTATGTGTGTTTGAGGGGGTGGACTTTTTGGTCAACCCTAACCTGGAGAAAATATTTGAATAATTTTGAGAAAGTTATTTTAAAGTAGATGTGTGATCTTACAAGAAAAAGTTTGTGGTTTGGTTTTTTTCCCCTCTTACAGCAAATTGATTTAGTACCACTTTGCATTCCAGTTCCTTATGAGATCAGCAATTGCTGGGCTCTGGCACAGACAATAGCAAATGGGATTTTAACATGTACTAGTGAAAGCAGAGTTTAAAGGCTCAAAAGAGTATCCCAGAGACAATATCCTTTGAGATTAGAAGACTGCAAAGGAACAGAAAGCCTGGTTAATAACTTTTTATAGCATGGAACTATTAGCGGTATGTGACTCTGACTAGTGAAAAAGCTGAATGGAATTTACTAAGTAATACAGGACCTGAGAAAAAGATTATCAAAGATTTGCATCTTATAGTGGACTAAATTAAGAATAAACAGATATAGTTTGCAGTGTTAGATGTAGAACATGCATTTTTCTGTCTGCCACTAGCCAAAGAAAGCCAAAAGCATTTGAAGGAGAGAGTCCTACCTCTGGTAGAAAAGCCCAGCTTACGTGGGCAGTGTTACCCCAAGGTTTTAAAAATAGCCCAACAATTTTTGGAAATGAGTTATCATGAGAAATTGGAGCATGGGATTCTCCCTCTAGAGATAAATTCCTTCTACAATATATGGATGATTTAATAGCAACTGAAACAAGACATGAGTGCATTCAGTGGGCTGTGAGTTTGTTTAATTTTCTTGGATTAAATGGATATCGAGTCTCAACAGAAAGCCCAAATGGTGCAAGAACGAGTGACAAACTTGGGATATGGACTGTCCAGGGAACAACGAAAATTGGGAACTGAATGAAAGGAAGCCATCTGTCAGACTACAGTCCCACAAATGGTAAAAGAAATCAGGACCTTTCCAGGAATGACAGGTTGGTGCTGTTTATGAATCTACAATCATGGAGTGATGGTAAAGCTGTTATATGAACTTTTTTAAAAAAAACAAAACCAAAGAAACCCTCTCCAACTGGCATGGTCTACAGAGGCTAAAAAAAAAAGAAAAAAAAAGAAAAAAATACATTTGAAATGCTTAAAAGGAACTTATGAGAACTCCAACCAGATGCAATTAAACCTTTTTCACTTTTCTCTGACAAAAAGCAGGAAGTAGCTCTAGGGGTCCTGGCTCAGTGGTTGAGACCCTGTAAGAGGACTGTAGCTTAGTTCTCCAAACAATTAGTTGAACTAAGTAAAAGATGGCAAGAATACTTACTGAACGGTGGCAGCAACATTAAAGAAGCCCAAAAATCCACTTTGGGCCAGAAGTTCTGTCTTAGAACAAAAGAGAAATCACTGACTTCCCCCATGAAGGTTTTTGATATACCAAGCCATCCTGATTGAATCAAATGATATCAAAACTGAAGTAATTAACATTGTGAACCCAGCTTCTTTGCTCAGTGAAACGACAACCAAACAGCCGATACATGACTGCCTTGAAACAATAGAAGCTGTGTATTCCAGCAGACCAGATCTGAAGGAAGAACCTGTGGAGGACACACAAGATTTCTGGTTTACAGATAGAATTACTTTTGTCCAACAAGGTACCCATAAAGCTGGATATGCAATAACTACTAGAGACAAGGTATTTGAATCCCAACCATTACCTGCTGGGGCTCTGTCTCAAAAGGCTGAAATTATTGCCTTTACCAGAGCCTTAGGAGTGATAAAAGGGAAAAAAATAAGTATTGGGACAGATTCTAAATATATCTTTGGAGTTGTTCATGCTCATAGAGTGATCTGGAAGGAATGAGGGTTTTTGATGGCACAGAGAAAACTGACTAAACATGCTGAAGAAATACTTTGCCTATTGGAGGCAGTGAAACTGTCAACTAATGTCGCCATTGTGCACTGTCAAGGGCTCCTGAGAGGTAACACCGGCCAGGAAACAGGTAATAGATTGGCTGATTATGAGGATAAACAGACAGCAGAAAGACTGCAAGAAGGGTGAACTTTAGCGCTAGTCCTAGATAACAGAGATGAAATCTTAGAAAATTAGGAAGATATTAGATACTCCAAGTCTGATGGGGAATAAATACAACTTGGAGGACAGGTCCTTTCCCAGAAGTGGGCACAACTAAAATACAGCAGAACTGTTGTACCTGCAAGCTTGATCTGGGGAGTTGTCAAGAGGGAATATACACACATTACCGGGCGAATGATAGATACCAAACTACCATGGACCAAATATCTGTTTTCAGCTATATTATGAATGAGAACCGTCCCAAGGAAAGACTTGGTGGTGTCTCCATATGAAATATTGTCCCACCTCCCTTATTTAGGGAGAGAAGAGGGTGTGCTGATCCCTGAAATCAATGATATGTACCTTAAAGGCTATTTGTGTGGAATAACTCAATCTTTTGCAGATTTAAGAAAGAGTGGATTGCTGCCCCAAACAGCTCCCCTGGATTTCAGCCTATGTCAGATACAACCTGGGCACTGGGTTCTAGTGAAATCCTGGAAGGAGAATACTCTAGCCCCGATGTGGGAAGGACCCTTCCTGGTACTTTTGAAAATGGAAGCAGCCATAAGGGCTAAAGGGAAGGGGTGGACTCATGTCACTTAGAGGGAAGGGACCAGCGGCCCAGAAAATTATGGTGTTGAAGAAAAGAGATCAGAAGAAAGAAGAACAAGATGAGAAATTGCAATTAATGTTGTGTAAATTAGAACAAAGTTATGGGCTTCTGCAAAAAAAAAATGTAAGAAGTAAAGGGGGTGAATTGTGAGAATTAATTGATAAATTTTGCTGCAGCTGGATTGGATGTTTAATTATCTTGTAATAGAAATCTGTCTTGTAAGATGTAGCATTCTTTGCAGATTTGTATGGTTCTTTGTCTAAAGCTAGCATAGATACCCACTGCTTTTGTAAGATGTTATGCCCTTTTTAGAAGGGCATCCAATTCAGCACTGAATTGTAAAATAAAAGTATTATTGCCTTTGCTTTGAAGACTTTGTCCTTTTCAATATTTTACCAGTGAATGAGTGTGTATCACACTTCTAAGTGCTACAGACTGGTCCACACCTAAACTTTCAACACTATGGCAGCTTTAATTTGGGCATGTGAGTGGTCCTGTGGCAGTCAGAAGGATGGCTTAAGGTTTTTCAAAGTTAAGCACTTAACAGTTGTGTTAGGTCTGGTGCAACTTTTCATCACTTTGAGAGATTGTTTTTACTGACTTACTGAAAGCTGTCTGCTCAATGTATCAATCTGTCAGCACAGACAACTATTTGACCCAATCCAGAATACAGGTCCAATTCTTTAAAAGAACCCCAAATGCCTCTTGCCTTTCTTTTAGGCTCACTAAGGGGGGGGAAGAACCATGTATGCCAAGGAGAGTTCAGGTTAGAGTTTGGGTCCGCTTCTGTTGAATCACACTTGTGTTTTGTGTTACTTAATAGTTAAGTATATGGAAGTTTTCTAAATATTGGTATGTATGCTGATGTATCGTAATTACAATACTTGCAGATAGTAGAGGGAACTTAGAAACATCAAAGCAGTTGACAGTGCAGCCTTATACTGAGGTAATGAATGATGGGGACAGTGCAGCATCATTCAAAACCTACAAAAGGAATCAACAGGCCACCTGGTTGAGTCTGATGATTACCTGGAGAGGGTGATGCTCTCAGAGCTGGAATGGGTGCTGAACTTGTGTGTTCAAATGGCTGCTGTGAGGGAAAGAGGCATGCAAACCCACGAGCTGGACAAGTTACAAGCAGTAGGAATGAGTCAATGTATTGGGTATAAGCCCACCAGCAGCTTGGCTGGAGGCACAGGGCTTGTGCTAGTGGGATTTTGCTCTCAGCCAGCCTGCTCATTTACAGAATGGGATCAAGAGCAAGACTGGTTTGATTAGTTAGGGTAGGCAAAAAAAACTAACTAACCCACCAACCAGAGAAGGATTGTGACCGCCGACAGATAATTGCCACAAGTAATTGTGGTGCACGTGCAGAGCAGAGGTCTGAAACTAAACTTTTTGACCCTTAAGTATAAACCTGCTGCTTACTAGTGACAGCTATGGGGGCTGCTTGTGATTTCTGACACCTGAACCACACAAAGGGGCGTTTCCTGAATCCTCACAGTGATGAATAGGCATGAACTGGTGGGTAAGCTCGTCAGGCTGTGGGCTTTTGCACGTGGACTGCAACATGGGAGAGCTAGGGGCTTGGAGAGTGGAAACAAGGTGAAGATCCTGCAGGAGGAAAGATCTTGGAAGTGGGGTGAGATGCTAGAGATGAGAGATGTGGGGATGAAAGCTGGGGGAGCTTGTTGTCCTTGGCATTATGCTGGGGGCTGGTAACAGTGAGCAGCTATGGACAGCTCAAATATTGCTTGTTTAAAATAAGCTTCTGTATCCTGATCTGCTATGGTTTGTCTTGCCTGTGACACTATTGCAGGATGAAAACATTTATTGTCTCTTATGGATCTCTTCCCGTATTAGTGCCAAGACCTCTGGATGCTCTCTCTGTATTGATAAAGATGTTAAAATGCAATATCTGTTCCTGGAGAGTGCTTTGAATGGGCAGTCAGTGCTCAGTAAGAGGTGCATTACTAGAGACTTTGGATTTCCATTGACGCTCTCCACAGCCTCACTCTTAATTGCAGTGCTGCTTCTAATTCCTTTTATCTGTTTTTCACAGAATCACAGAATAACCAGGTTGGAAGAGACCCACTGGATCGTCGAGTCCAACCATTCCCACCAATCCCTAAATCATGGTCCTAAGCACCTCATCTACCCTAACCTTAAACACCTCCAGGGACAGTGACTCAACCACCTCCCTGGGCAGACTGTTCCAATGCCTAACCACCCTCTCTGTGAAGAACTTTTTCCTAATCTCAAGCCTAAATCTCCCCTGGTGGAGCTTGAGGCCATTCCCTCTCGTCCTGTCCCCTGTCACTTGGGAGAAGAGGCCAGCTCCCTCCTCTCCACAACCTCCCTTCAGGTAGTTGTAGAGAGTAATAAGGTCTCCCCTCAGCCTCCTCTTCTCCAGGCTAAACAACCCCAGCTCTCCCAGTCGCTCATCATAAGGCCTGTTCTCCAGCCCCTTCACCAGCTTTGTTGCTCTTCTCTGGACTCGCTCCAGAACCTCAACATCCTTCTTGTGGTGAGGGGCCCAGAACTGAACACAGGATTCGAGGTGCGGTCTCACCAGTGCCGAGTACAGAGGGAGAATAACCTCCCTGGACCTGCTGGTCACGCCGTTCCTGATACAAGCCAAGATGCCACTGGCCTTCTTGGCCACCTGGGCACACTGCTGGCTCATGTTCAGTCGGTTGTCAACCAGCACCCCCAGGTCTTTCTCCTCCTGGCAGCTTTCCAGCCAGGTCTCTCCTAGTCTGTACCTCTGCTTAGGGTTGTTGTGCCCCAGGTGCAGGACCCGGCATTTGGCCTTGTTAAACCTCATGCCATTGGTCTCAGCCCAGCAGTCCAGCCTGTTCAGATCCCTTTGCAGCCTCCCGACCCTCCAGCAGATCCACACTTGCACCCAGCTTGGTGTCATCTGCAAACTTGCTAAAGGATGACTCGACGGCTGCAGTTTTCTTGTACATCATTAACGGGAATACTTCATAGCTTTAAAAGGGACGATATCCCGTTGTTTGTGCTGCTGTGTCGATGCCCCAAATAAGGCGTGGGGTTCGAGCGTGTGAGCGCTCCCCAGCGAGCCCCCAGCGCTCTCGCATCACCCGAATGACTCGCTCGAGCCGTTTCGAGGCGCTGGTGCCGGGGGCGGCGCTGCCGGGGCCGGGGAGGAGGCTGCTGCGCTTCGGAGCCGCGAGAAGCGCTCCTGGAGCTGAGCCGGGCGGCTTCTCGCCGTCCTGCCACGGCCCTTCGCGGGGAGGCGGGACACCGGTGAGTGAAAACGGGGCTTTCTCGCGGGTCTAAGCTCTAGCGTTCGGGCTGAGACGAGGCGTGGGAAAGCGTGCGGCTCCTCCCCGGAGCGGTCCCCGAGTGGGGCTTCACCAGCGGCGATGCCTGCTTGCCTCGGCACCCCCCTCCCAGGTGTGCGGCCCCCTAGGTGTGCGCCCCACTCCCTTCCAGATGCGTGCCCTCCCAGGTGTGCGCCCCTTCCTCCGCTCCCAGATGTGCGCCCCTCCATCCCTACCCGTCCCACATGTGTGCCCCATTCCCTCCCAGATGTACGCCACACAGATGTGTACCCCTCCATCCCTACCCCTCCCAGATGTGTGCCCCTTCCCATCCCAGATGTGCACCCCCTTTCCCCTCCCAGATGTGCATCCTCTCCCTCCCAGATGTGCACCCCCCTTTTCCCTCCCAGATGATCATCCTCTCCCTCCCAGATGTGCACCCCCCCTTTCTCCTCCCAGATGTGCTCTCCGGTTGGGAGCAGCACATGCTTCCATGTCTCTCTGGGCCAAGCCGCTGCTTTCAGTTTCTTTCCTTCAAGCCCACAAGGCTGTAAGAATTGGAAGTTCCCATCTGGCTGATTATGTTGGTCTCTTGGGAAGAGTGTGATGCACACGCTGGGCGGCGGCTTCCTCTGTGCATCCAGTGGTGGGTTCTCAGAACGTTTGCAGTATGTGCAGTCATCAAAGGCAGTAAAAGCTCTTTCCCAACTGCTGGCTGCTTTAATGGTTTGTATTCACTCAGCTGTTCCCGAAGTGATGTACAGATCTAAATACACCGGCCCTGTGCTTCTGTGCTTGCAGAGTTTCTGCTTCCTGTGAAAAAAAACAGTTTTGTGTTATGCTTGTGTTCATATCTGCGTTATCAGCCACGTGCACTTGTGCTTCGATTGGGGAAGCTGCCCGCAACTTCTTATCTATTGTCTTTTGAAGAAAGTTATCTAAAAATAGTGGAAATCCAGCTTCTCGATGCTTATCTGCAAATTTATACAGTGGGCAAGAGCATGTTTTCATGCATGAAGGAAGCTTAGTGTAATGGGCAAACGAGCAGAATGGCCAGTTCACATTTTTCTGTAAGACAGAAGTTAATCAGCACAAAGCATGTCTCAAAAGGGATAAAAAGGGAAAAAAACTTTCAGCTTTTATCGTAGAGGTTACAATACTGAATGATGAAGGGCTTTTTTTTAATAATAATCATGTAAGACTAGTGCTTTTTTAACTATTTGGTGCTTGTATGGAACACTTTCAGTTAAAAAATGTCATACTGGGAGTTCTGTATCTGATTTTAGTAGGTCCCATGGAGCCTGGTTTCACAGTATCATGCAATGTTTCATCTTGCAGTTTTGACTGAGGTATAAAAGTACTGTTAGTAAAATTTACAGTATAGATAGTAAACAGAAGGAAACCAGGATATATTATGAGGTGGTCTGAATTAACAGGGTGATATGGCAATTGTCTGATGCAAGTCAGCATCAACATAAATGCTTGGGATCAAAGAATTCAGAGAGTGCTCAACAGGACAAAAAAATCTGGGAAAGCAGTAATGTAAAGACCACTTTAGAGGATTGTGTCCTCTCTTTCAGGAGAAAAGGGCTAATATTTTGTTTAGGTGTACGATAATAGGAATAGTAGGAAGGTGTCTTGGTAGTAATATGTGCTGATTACAAAGTACACAAGGTGTTTGCTCTCCAGTAGCGAAAGGTGGTCAGGAACAGGTGAAGGGAAGCTGTGCAGAGGCTTCCCTGTTATATTATACATTCACTGCATTAATTCAATGAAGACCATAGCTCACTTATGTACATCTACCTCTGACTATTCAGGTATTCTGCCCACACTTCAGGAAAGGAGTGAAATACTGGAGAACCTTCAAAAGAAAATACAAAAAAAAAAAAAAAAAAACCAAAACAAAACCAAAAAAAACCCCGCCACCCAAAGGAAATGGAAGAGTGCTTACAAAGGACTCTTTACATTTATTTAAGGTTGAAATGAATACATGAAAGGATATTTGATAGTGGAAGCATAAGCAGGAAAAGTGGAAAAGTTATGAGAAATGGTACGTAGGTGTTGTTTGTATTCTAAATAAACTCCCAAGGCCAAGACTAAGTGGTGCAATAGTAGTATTAAGTGCAAAACACCATCAGCTGAGTCTGTAAGGAGTCTGAGTTTGCAAGGTTTTCTAGAATATACGATTGATTGTCTTTCTCAGAATGGTGTAATTTGTTTACAGGTTAACTGCAGGGTCACAGTCTTCTGAGTGATAAGAAAGTGCGAAGGAGGTTTTGCACTCATTTTGCTCTCTTTCCTTCTTGTGCCTGCGGGGTCACAGGATTATCTCTGTTGTTCTCTGCGTTCTTGTAATGCTAAGATTATTTAAGTGGGCGTGTGTTTTACTGTGAAACCTCTGCAAGTGGTCTTAGTTGGCTGGACAAGGTGAACATGCTCTGGAGTAGTGCAGAAAATCTTCCTTCTAATTTTCTGACAGGTATGTTTTCTGTTCACACTTCAGGTTAAGACCACCCAAAGGTGGACAGGCCACTGTCTCTTGGTGAGAGTTCTATGTTTCATTAAAGCTTGATGCATGGATCCTGCTGCCCTGTGCTTGCATTTTTCTCCCCTAGTTGCTTACTAGGTCAGAGGCATCTTGTTCTGCACCTTTGTTTGAGTAACTGTGTTCAAGGAAGAGACACAAAGGCAACAATCCCATCTAATGTCTTACTAACTGAAAATGTCTGACACACAGTTGTCTCTCAAAGTAGATTCTTGCAGCCAAAATAGGACTTTGTAGCTACTCAGACGCTGCGCCTAAGAAGAAAGCTCCAAGACCAGACCTGTACATGAAACCTGTTTAAGCTCCAACTTGACTGTTTTTTCTTCCTCACTGAGAAAAAAAAACAAGCAATGAACAAGGAACAATGACAGTGCCCCTGTGAGAGCTGATGTTCTTGCTGGTGCTGTCACCAACATTCAATTCTAGTGATACTGATGGCCAGGCCTTTCTTTCTAATGAGCATTCTAAAATCAGATACAATCTTGTAATTAAAACAGAAAATATGACTAATACGTAAAACTAAAGGAATTAAATCTTGTTCTGTGTTTGTAGCTTTAAGCTTTTTCCTTAAAAATTAAGTCTTTATTATGAGGTATAATATGTTAATTAGCTAACAAATACTTGTTTTGTGGGTTTTTTTTTTCTTTAGTTGTGTGTTTTATACCTTAAGATACATTTAGAGGCTGAATTACTATACTTTTTCAGAGAATAATAAATTATATTCTATTTACTAGATACAAGTTAATTATTTTTCTGTATTAGTGTCAGGCTACATTTATGTAAAAATTAGAATTTAAATACAATGTATGGCATATTATATTAAAATTTATTAGTCTGCTGTTAAACATTGTTCTATAATAAAAAAAAGGGTTTATCAAAATATGTTTTGCACCTAGAACTCTAGGCTGTACTAGGCAAAACAACGGTTATCAGCAGTTACTTACTAAACTGACCTTTCTTGTTCACTGTGTCCTTCAGGATTTTAGAACAAAAGTATCTTATCCTTTTGTGCCTATTTTTTAATTTATTTAAGAGAATGAAAGAGGAAAACAGCTTTCCTGCTTTTTCAGTTTCCAGTTGATTCGCAGTTTTTAAATTAACAAGTCATTGAACTTCATGAATACAGACTTTGTTTCTATTTTTTTCTTCGCCACTATGGCATTTTTAGAACAAGGTTTGTGGTCAGAAGTTGTCACAGTGTTTCAAGGGACTACTCCTTGCTGCTCCTTTGAATGTGTCTGTAAATTTAGTGGTTTCTGTTTTCTCCATAAGTATATATTGTTTGAATTTATTTAAGTTAAGTGATTTTGATTATGATAGCATTGTTTTACAGTAGGCTGTCATAATTTCAAATTTCAATAGGATTACTTTTCAAAAGAAAGTAAGTTTAAGTCCTACTTAAATGAAGTTTTTTTAAATATTAAAATTTTACACCTTATTCATCCTGGTCTGAGGTTCAGGTGACTATCTTTAGTCCAGTAAAGGACTGTGGGTTATGAAGCCAGTGGGCTCAGGATCTTTCACTTAAAAGTCTGTCATTTTTTTTCATCGATGAGATTGTCAGTGCATAATATATAGGGATTAGAGAGCTGCGAGAAGCCATTAGCTGTCCCTTACATTTATTACTTTCTCTGGTATGTTTGAACATCCTTGTCCTCTCTGACCTATACACAGAAACCTCCATGTTCCTCTTCTGATGCTGACTGGTACTCGCCCTTGATAGACTCCTGACCAGACCTGGAAGCTGGAGCTTCTGCACCCTGTTTTCTACAAAGAAGACTGAATTTCATCTTCAGATCTTTGGTCTGAAATGTTCTCTTTCCCTCTAGGATTTATGTAAACGCTGATGCATTTAAATCTGGGGAGTTTTGAAAACTAATGGTTATAGCTTTTCAAAATGCATCTATCTATGATGCCACAGCCGGATGGCTCAGCGGGGCTAAGCGCAGAGTCAGGCTGCTGAGACTCGGTGTTGGCTGATCACGTACAGGGCAAAGTCTGTCTCTCCTTATGGCAGAATGGTAGCAATTGCTGCTAAAGACTGAATAGATAGTGGTGGCTATTCAACTGCTTTTCTCTTCCATAGTCAGAAGAATGCTGGATTTAGTATGAAAGGATGCCCTGTTGGGTTCCAACAAAAATGTTCGAAATTTTTGAAGATGACTGGGCTTATGTTTTATACAGCCTGGAGGCATTTCCATTTATGGATGTACCGTGTTCTTTATTGATTGTGTAACAGCTACACTGCATGCAGAGGTATATGTGTAGTTAAAAACAATCTTAGAATTGGATCTGAATGGAAAAAGCTTTCCTGTCCTGATATGGGGGAGAAGACTGATTAAGAATTAGTCCTAAATAGAGCATGGGCAGAAGTTACTTTGGTTAATTTTTCCCTCTGACTTTTTTAAACCATAGCTCTTCAAAACCACTTAAATTTCAAAACGGAAAACCAAGAGTTTTTCTGTATTGAGAAAGCCTGGTTTCATAAACTATGTTACAAAATTTTTTATTTATTTAATGATGTCTTCACTGAGATTGCTTCTTCCTGTGAGAAATCTGACTTTGGTGAATCATTTTTTTAACAGTTAAAGAAGATTGTTCAGTCATCAGAATTTAGCTTTTGTACGAATCTTTCAGTGAAGAACTTCTGAATTTATGATATGACTTTCACTCAGGAATGTTCTTTCAGTACTTTTATATATATGATTTCTTAAGTAAGCAGCCATTGAGCCATTTAGTCATGTATCAGCATAGCGACTACCGTGTAAGACACTGAGCAGGGTTGTAACCTGCAGAGTCGGTGCCCTGGTCTTTGATGTGTAGGAGGCAGCAGCTGGCATGGCAAATAACTGGCCACTCTTTGATACTGGAGAAAGTGGAAGGAGGTGCAACATAGCATCAGGACAGAGCTAAATCAATAGCTCACAGCTGGGAAGAAAGGTCATGGAGGTCTCCCTCCCATGTCTACCTCTCTATTTCAGGAATGCAGGTGCCTGTCAAATCATGTAGCAAGTTGCTTACATTTGCTAACAGAGCACAAATACATTTTTTGCTGAGTTTTCTGCTATTTTAGCAAGTGGAAGTGATTTACTGTGTGATGAGCACTAGAGCAGCCCTAGAAGATAGGGGAAAAGGTAAATCTGGGTGCGTGACAGGGAGTGCTTCCTGAGTGTGGATGGGATCTTTGGCTGTTAAAGATTTCTGGTGATCATCTGGAACTAGAATTTTTCAAAGGGTTGTAACTTGGCATTGCAACCAGATTTGGCATGCCTGATCTTTTAGTGCTGCGCTAAACTGTGGTGGAATGTGTGGCAGTGTGTGATATTTCTGGAATAAGCATAACTAAAAAAATGTTTTTATGTTTTTCCAGTGCTTGAGTTCCAATTCCTTACTAAAAACGCGTGGGATTGCTGGAGCAAGTTAAGGGAATATGACAAAAAAAGAAGCACTTTCTTTATTCTTGGAAAGAGCTGAACTGTTCTGCCTGAAATGTAGCCCTTCCTGTCTCCTGTCCCCTCAAAAACTGCAAACCAGCATATGCATAGTATCAGCAGAAACTGTTAGAGCTTTGCCAAGTTGTAAGCAAAGTAAGAGTGGGATGTGTCTGATAATAGGCTTTTTCATTTTTATTTTAATATATAGCAAATTGTTCATATCCCTCCTAGAGTTTTTGTACCCTTTCTATACTTTAATTAAGGCTGTGGTTCCACTTGTACTGTATTTTCATTTTTCTCACTGTCAGTAAAGATCTGTACAATAATTTAATTTCTAGAGGAAGGGTGGCTGCTTCAAGATCATGTCCATGTCAACTCATGGTTGCTTTTATTTCAACTGGACCTTATATTGAAAGGAGTTGTTAATTTTATTGAGAGTATTTATTAAACTGATAATTACTGAGGCTGAAAGCAACTTTTCATGTCTTGCCTGGGGAAAATAATGATCTTCCTTTTGTTCTTGGTAGCAACTGGTCTTTTTTAGTAGTCCATAGAGTAGAAAAAACCCTGTTATTACAGATACTTAAAGAATCATAATCAAGTTTAGTATTTAAAGTTGCTTTGTGGTAATGTTGCTTTTGTCTTGTTTTGCTTAATTATTCTGTAGTTGTGTGTACTTGAAATGCTGCTGCCGCCTTTATGTACTGGAAGTGGTTGTAACTTGACATAATCTTATGGCGACTTTTACTGCTTTTTGTTAATGTGTAGTTGTGTTTGGTGAATTGAAGGAAGAAGCCAATCACTATGAGAAATTCTTTAATTAGTCACAGTCATAATATGTAAGCCTTGTATTCTGTGATTGATTCAGACAGGTAGAAAGCCTGTGTTTTGAATTATAGGTTTTATATCATGAAGTCTTCTCAATACAGATGAGGCAGTGAGCTTTGATTACACATTGGTAACAGAACTCTACAGAAAAGTATAGAGCTTTATTATTTAAGTGCCTTAAGCTCGTTCCTGTAAATGATTATGTGTATGCTTATCTTAACATGTCACACAGAATTTGGTATTCTCATGAGTAAGCGTAGCATCCAAGATTAAAGAAATATTCATAGAGCTGTTACAACAAGATATTGACTAATAAAATTATTAACTTCTAAAAGTTAAAAAAAAAATTGGCTTACACCAGCATAGAATCTCTATCTCATTATTGATTTGACTTTGGCTCAACATTCCTCCTTTGTCATGTAGTTTTGAATTAGGTTTCTCATGTTCTAGTGCTCTTGCTTATTTTGCTTGGTTTTGTTAGTGTTAATAATCATCTTTGAAGAGTGCTGGTCTTCTGCAACCATTAGTCTCCTACATGAAATACTAACTGCATCAGTTTACCACAGCTGTTTAGTAATCATTGGTGTGTGTTCCTGTGAAACTGATAAAGCCATTTTTAGTCATCATTATAATTTGATTTCTTTATTCTTGTAGTGATGACTTTAGGACAGAATGGAAGTTCTCTTCAGTATTGCTATGGCTTATATTAATTATAATATGTAAAAATTATTATCAAAATATTTTTAGCTCTCCATCTCTTTTTACATCTGCATCTACCAGCAGAAAATGCTTGGAACAATAGCTTACACTTCTTTGGTTTTATTGCCATCAATATTGTAATTTGGCTTTAGAACTGTTTTGAGAACAGGAACTTACACCCAAGCTAATTAAAGTAGTTATGGAGTCTCTCTTTGTGATTGCTTTGCTTTTTGTTGGTACACATTTTGCTACAGCTGTAATTTAGGAGTGTCACACTGGGCAAGCTTCTCCAGTATTTCTTTTTATCCCACATGTCCTTTTCATTTTTTCTCCTCCTGTTTTAAACTGTCATAGCCTCAAATCTTATAAAAAGCTTTCTGGGGTAGACTCAGAATAATATATAAAAGGAGTTCTCACAGAAACTAGACATAGAATTTTTTTGCTGTGTTTCCTTAGATTACTGTAAACTTTATTTTGTAGCAAAGCCAAGAGGTTTTTGTGGAAGGGATAATAACCTAGGGCAGAACACCTTCTTTCTATGTCCCACCTATAGATAGATGTCCATCCCAAACAGTGATGTGGGGCACACCTGCTTCCTAGCGTTGTCCATCCCTGTGGAGGAAGGAGATGCCTTGTTTGGTCTGAAGGCTGCGGGTGTACCAGTTCTAGGGAGGTAGCAACTCCTCAGATAAACCTGAAAACTGGATCCTAACTAACTGCAGAAACACAAATGCTCAGCTTTGGCTTATGAACATAGTAGCTGTTAATATAATATTGAATCCTAGATCCTCATCTGCTGAATCTGTAAGTGATGACAGCAGTGCCTGAAGCAAGGCAAGTGTTTGGTTTCTGTAATTTTTCCTGGAAAGCCTGGATTTGGCTGTACCTTTAGAAAAAAAAAAACATTCTACTTCTCTGTTTTCTTCCTTCGCACCCCAGAGTTTTGGGGTACTTTGGCTGCAGAGCAGTTCAGATTCAGGAGCAAGCTAAAGAAAGCTGCCTTGCCTTGCTTTGGCAGAGTGTCCTCAAGTGTGGTGCCTGGGACGCTTACCTGGGGTAAAGACAATGTGAATTCACCTGCTTTCAGATGGGCGATCTCGTGAGACTGGTGCCCTCTTCCTGAACAATTATTTTATTAGTTGGTAGTGCACAAGAGATGTAGATCATTCCTTCTCCTGAAACAGCCTTCCCTTTCTAAAGGAACTCACTCTGCTAAGTGGATGTAGACATATTTCTTACTAATCCTTTACATGATCCTTGAAAGATAAATTACTTTAGGTGTATTGAATTGCCTTCAAAAGGATTCTATGTGTACCTAACTCTTTTTCTTTATAGGAAATATGTACACTTATCTCGTGAAAACTGAATCACATTTCTCCTATTAAGCAGAAAGTAACACACAGACAAAACAATACTTAATCTGAATGCAAGTGAGAAATGCTAAATAGCATTATTAATTCTTACGTAAAAGCTTACAAAGTGTTAATGGGGTATCTTTACTTGGAAGTTATTATTTTTGTTTTTTATTTTGTGACAGTGTTTCCTGCCTGCAGTTACTGAAAAAGAAATGTTCCACTGTTTTATTTGGATGTTTGTCCTGCTCTGCAGCTCCGTGGCCGGTATGTTTTTTGATTATTTGATTTTCAGAAATTCACACAGTGACTACTAATGTTCTAATTCTCTCATTCCTAATTTTAAAAGTCTCCTAAGAATATGTGACTTTTTTTTTTTGATATGGTGGTTCGGCATTCAGTTTAAGCCAGCACAGAGCTTCCAACTGCTGGAGCTGGAAGAGCAGGTAGTTCTGCACTCTCTCTGACTTTCATCTCCCTGTGCTTCAGCTGGAATATATGATTATGTGGGTAGTTGTGAAGCAGTGAGGAATCATAACTGGGTGGCAAATGATGTTATTTTTTGACATGCTTTTGTTTTTCATCACTATTGGTTTCCTTCTGGTTCTCTACACAGGCACTTCTGACACGCAAAGGGGATAACAGGAGTTTAAAAGCAGTTGAGGGTTAAAGATGCTTTTTGTGCAACAGTGCCACTTTAACGTGATAAAGTTGATTAATGTGGGTTAGAACAGGAAATCCCAAGGGCAGATAGAAATAATGTCTGGCTACAATTGAAAGTTCATGTGTAATTTATCATGTACAAGTTAACATACTATAGAAATTTATTATATAATGATATTTGTGTCTTAAATTGTTTGGTTATTACTGGGTGGAGGGATGCCTAAGAAACAGGGAGAAATATCTTTGAAACAAGGACACAGAAGGAAACACATAGAGCAATTTACAGTTAACGCACCCCAAAATGAGAGAACTACCAGAAAACAAGGATGGAAGTTTAGTATTTGGTTCCCTTTCATTCCTACATTCTATCTGCAAAAGCTGGGGTTTTCTTTGCTTTATTTAACGGATTTATTTTTGAAATTTTACTTCATGAAATAAGTAGCAGGCAAAAGAGAAATAATCCTAACCCAGCTAGCGCCTTGCAGGACTTGCAGTGTAGTGATTCTTGCAGCGTTTGATAAGTTTTTTGCTGAAATAGTTCATTCAGTCTTCCTGAATTAATTCAGTCATTCTGCTTTCCTTTTACATGCATTTTGTATACAATTCCTGCAGTGTATCTGGGAATTTAAATTCTATGAGGGATAAAAGTAGGAATGATATATTCAAATATATTGCAGCTTAGTTGTAAATTTTAAACTTATGTGTTTGTTGTATAATCTGATATAGTAATTAGTAATGATAACATCTAAATGGTATGCATACCTTTTAAGAACAGGAATGTTTTAAAAAACAGCTTTAAAAGACAACTGTCTCTTTTCTTCATTTTCAGTGATTAAAAACTATATGCTTTGAAATGTCTCAGTTATTTCTGGAAAGGTGCGTGAATATAATTAATGTATAATAATTATAGTAGTGTAGTAGTTAATATAAACTGAGTTTCCAAACAGCAATATCTAAATCATAACTAGCTGAGCACTTTATTTGAACTCCATATGAAAAAAAACTAATTAAATGAACTGTATAAAAAATAATTTTTCCACTGGTGTTTTAAAATTAATTAGGTTTTGTGATACATGTGATTTTTTTTGTTTTAGGTGAAAACTATATCAGAGATGCTGACATTTTTCCTTCATCTCCTGAAATTGAAAGAGGATCCACCCTGAGACTCTTTTGTGTTCTTGGAAAACACTACACACCTCACAGAAATGCAAGCCACATCATCTGGAAATTGAATCATGAATTGATTGCTCAGGAAAACTATAACATAGTGAATGAGACTGTATCTAGTATAACCATCCATAATTTCACTTACAGCAAAGCTCATGTGAAATGTTTTACTAAGTACTTGGGCAAGGAACAACTTTTGGTTCACACTGAAGTTAAATCTGGATGTAAGTAATTTTAACATTTTAATAACTTACTGTAAAAATTTTATTTGTAAAACAACTACTTTATTTTTTTCAGCTTGTGACATTGCAGGACTGTTCAAGCGTCTCCTTCTTTTTTCATTAAATAAAGCATGTAATTGCAGGCACTCCTAACTGACACCGGCCCATAACCCTTTTGACTCCGAGTTTTCTCCAGCCAGAGTGGAGGATTTCTGTTGAGTCTAGAGAGTGCTAGGTCTGTCCGTTTAGCTATGTCTTTTGTCTAGCCCACTTTAGCTTTCTCCAGGATGGATTTCCTCTGTAATCATCTGTTCCAAAGAAATTATTCTTACATTCTTTTGTGGAGATGGTTACAGGACCATCTGTACAGATTAAATTCAGATTATACTAATTTGTATAATCTCTGATTGTACAGATTAAATTCAGATTATACTAATTTATGCCTGAGGGCCCTGTTCTAGTAAAAAAGCAATAAATGCAGAAAAATACATCTCTTGAATAAAACCCAGCAGTAGATACTGCCTGTCTGTGAAGTTTAGTGTGCCATAAGCTTGTCAATAAAAGAAAGATCTTTTGGGTGTTATGTTAGATGGGGCAGAAAAGTACTGTTTTGAAGAGAGGGCTTTTTCCAATACCAGTCTGTTTCACTGGGCAGTTTTCTTCCTTTCGGTTCCAATTTCTTCTCTTGAGTGAAGAAGCCTGGCTTTAACAAAGAAGTCTTTGAGGGCGTTACATTTTTACAGATGACTTCAGACGATAGAGATTGCAAAGGATTGTTTCCTTGGTGCTGTCTTGCTTATAAGATAAAGAAACTCCAGAATTGGTGATCTTTTCAAGGCCATACAGATATTTTTCCCAGGAAGCTGCCTTCTGCACTCTGAGGCTGTGCGTCATTCTGGAAAAGAACCAAAAAGAGTTTTATCTCTCAGAGACTGCCTTTTCCTGAAGTTCTGTGCTGTTTCTTTGTTTTCCTATTACTCTCTGGACTGGTGTTGAGTTACAGGCATGTTATGGAGTTATACATAGAGGTTCAGGACAATATATGTAGTACTTTGATATAAGAAAGTTAAGCAGCTACTGTGAAAATGCCTTCAGGCTCACTTAGATAAGTACTTCTGAGAAGCAGTTGGAGAACATGTGTCTCCTCAGAGGAAGAAAAAGTATGTTTGATTTTGGGTTTTTGAGGAGTTTTGAGGGCAGTAAGAAATTATAAAATCAAATGCTATGCAGACCACTTAGGAAAGTTTGCCATATTCTGCTTTTTGACCAACAAAATCAGTTGTATACTAAAGTTATGTATTTTTACTGGACTTTTTTTTTTTCTTTAATGTGCATCATTGTAGTTCGACCGGACATACCAGAAAATATTTCCTGCATTTATTACTTTAATGCCCAACTTACCTGCAACTGGACTTCAGGAAAAGAAACAAATCTTTCAACCAACTATACTCTTTACCGAAAAATGTAAGTATAGGATGTAATGGGAACTGGGTTGCTGGAGTGAGATCACCAGCTCCCTTCCCCTCATATTTTGACTTACATTAAAAAAAAAAAGGAAATATTGTGGGGCTCACAGTCATTGCATTTCCTCAGGAAATTCAGTTAATTTGGAGTTGGTGATGGCTGAAAAAAGTTACAAGCTGATAGCTGTTTAGTATGCTGTATGAAGGAAATGAGTGTTTTCAACCCAGTATTCAGTGGATAATTCAGTCAGGTTCTGTTTACATCAGAACTGATTTTAACTTTTTGACTTGAAGTAACGTTACTAGTTAGATCAAAAGCTGAGGGAGGCTGGTACAAATGGAGAATGGAGGCACTTTGTGGGAGTGTTTCACAGAAATTGTCTGTGTAACTAACTATCCTAGTTTTAGGTGGGTAAAAAAGATTGCTTCTTTCTCTACTTCAAAAAAAATCACAGTTAAAATTATAGTATTAAAGTGTGTGTTGATCTGCTTGAAACCAGTAGGTTTTCACCTAAGTAGCTTTGAGAGTTATAAGGTTGCAGTGACAGAATCCAGAGTTACTTTTCCTTTTTGGATTGCTCATCTCTGGGGATTTGTATTTACAAATATTAATTATGTAGTCTCATGCTTTTTAGTGTTTTTGTGACCCTGTTGTAGAAACATAAATACTTTATTCTTTTAATTTGTGTTACATTTTAAATATTGTTTTTCTGTTACATTTTAAATATTGTTTAGGAACTTTTTCATAACTTACTGAGAAAATGGTGATATCAGTATTGCTCCAAGGCAGATTCTCACATATAATTTTGACGGTAATGGCACAGATTTTCTCCAAAATATACTTGTCAATCTGTTCTTCATAATAATGCTGCTTGTGGTGCTCTTTTTTTTCTGCCTAATCAAGACTCTAGGTAATATGATTTCATGAAGTGTTTTCTAAAATGTCATAAGTCAATTTTGAGAGCTTGAAGGCGTTCAGACTCCAAAGGACATATTTTCTTATTTTAAGTTATGCTAGCACATAGTGTCTTATTTATTTAAATGGTAGGACAGGTTTGATCTCCATTTTACCCTTTCACCTTTCTTAGGCAGAATTTTCTTGCTCCTCTTTCTACAGTTTATAACTTAGCTGAGTTTGTGAAACCATAAACTCAAATAGCTATTGAAAGTAAGTCTCAATATTGTTCCTTCCTGTACCAGCACAGATTTTTCTTTAACGACACAATGAATTGGATTGCTGAATCAATTTCCAGTAAAAACTAACCATTAATTTTAATTGAGAAAACTCCCCAGCTGAGTTTACTCTAAGTACTCGTACGTGGGGGCAGAGAGCTGTGGATAGAAAGAAACAGCTAATTCATGTTAGGGGATGTAGGACTGCATCTTTTTCCAGCAGTGCAAGCTTAAAATAGCTTAAAAATATTTATGAAATACCAGCCTCAACCTCAAACTCCTTTGTTTTCCTTATGCAAATGATCTGCTTGCTTACTGCATTACAGAAAGTATTTAAAATAGCCCCATGTATGAATTTTTATTTGTTGAGAAATTTCCCTGTGGGTCAGTAAAACGAAATTAGTTTTGTTAGTTTGTATCCCACACTACTTATTACAAAAGTCCAGGCTGTAAAGACAGCATATCATCACTGTGTTCTTTCAGGAAGATCTCTCAATTTCCTATCACTTTGTAATAGCTTGGCAGTGGAACAATTAGGGTTTTTTCCTATTTTGGAAGATGAGCAAAAGCTTGTTATGACAGTGGCATGTTTTACTTGCTGTATCTATATATCTGTCTGTAGTTTTAAAAGGAAATCTTGTGTGGAGTTACCTGATTTCACTTCTTTTTGAGATTTTAATCTAAAATAATAATAGCATGTAGAATCCCCCATTAGGGCATTTCTAATCTTCATTATTGATCCTGGAAGGCTGTATTACTAATTGCAATTAAAATAATAGACTCTATGCAGACTATTGCTATGCATTTGCAGGAGCATTTCAATGAGGAAAGAGAATTTGTTTGCACAAACCTATGTTCTAAGGAGATGATGACTGGTAAATATGTCCTGCAACCTGAAGACCATATAAATAATAACAAAATAGTAACCAAACAATCAGTTTGAATTATTCAAAGAAAATCTTCTAACCTCTAACTCATTTATTCTTCTCTTCTCTTTTGTTTTTTTTTTTTTTTTTTAGGATGGCTGTAGGAAGCATGACTCCTCCAAGTACAATGGGCATCTGTGAAAGCAAAGTGGAGTCGTGTTCATTTTATCATCCACGTGTTCCATATAGTAGTTCTTTTTGTTTTCAGGTGAAAGCTGAAAATATTTTGGGTGAAGCCTCATCAGATTGTGTTCCTATACCTATGGAAAAAATAGGTAATTAAAAAAAGAGTTAAATATAAAGCAGCATGTGTTGTGGTAACTACACACTTACCAATTCTTTTTCCCTCCATGCAGCATACAGCTTAGAGAACTCTGAAACATATTATGTAATCAGAGTTGGTTTACACAGAAGGAACTAATGAAAAAAAACCCAGTGTAACAGTTTTGAAGATATTATTTGGCTTTCATTTTGTTTAAAGTTGGTTTCACTTTTGAAGTGCCATCTAATTTCAATTGTTAGCTAAAATTATGAAGTCTCTGGAGTTGCATTTAGATTTTAATGAAATGCTTCATCCTTTCCAATATTTTTCTCATCAAAATTTGGATGCTTCCAATGCACTTGAAGCAAATCTTTTGTTATGTTTTAACTGATGGCCTTTCAATGTAAAATCCTCAAACTGATTGGTGGCATAGCAGCAACTTTCAGAAATTTCTTGGTCTTCCTTAAAAGTGCTGAAAAATGATAGGAAGCAATATTTATATGTTGAAACATCTAACTGCAACAATATTTTTTTAAGCTAATGTCTGATATATCTATTATAAATCATTAAGTTGTTAATATTAACAAGTAAAGGCTACATACTAAAACTTCTTTTCAAATTAAGTGCTACTTGGACTGTGCTTTTGTATTTTTGAGTGCAATACTTGGCAGTAAATGAAGAGTGGTATTATCATTTCTGCCCATTATTTGCTCTGCTAGTCTACTTCCTGGTTAGGAATGTTACAAAACCAAATTTTCTGCAGTTGCCAGGAGCAGTAGTAAAGAAGATTTCTGCTGCAGCAGTCCGTCAGCTCTCCAGCCACATATGCTTCTTCACTCCCTGTGGCTCCTCCTTACTTTCCACATTGCTTTCCTCCTTACTTTCTATGTTAGCCATCTGGTTTCTCAGTGCTAATCTGTTCTTTTCTTATTACCTCCTTCACACTTCTCTCTCCCTCAAATTCCTTTTTGGCTGCATTCTCCCCTCATCTGCTGTTTAGATTTGATTTTGGTGTCCCAGCTTCACTTCATTTCTTTTCTCTAAGTAGTATTCTTCAGGGCTGACACAGATGAAAGGAATCTGCATGTATGTTTGAGAAAGGGTTTGTCAGCATTGCATCAGTTGTGTGCTCTCTCTCTTAAAGATAACTTCCTGTATGTACAGTTATGTCTATACAATAGACCATTGTGTAAATACTCTGATAGGATGTATGTTATTGGTATAATAATTAAACATTATGGAACACACATAGATGAAAAATTCAGAACTTTTATAGAAGTATTTTCCCTTTTTAAAGTTTTTGTTTCTCTATTCTAGAGAAATTTAAACCTCCTGAAATACTTTCAATTAAAAAAATCACTGGTATAAAGCAGTTGCTTAAAGTAACCTGGAAGATGCCCAAGAAGATTATCCCTTCACAAGATTTAACTTGTGAGCTTCAATACAGAAACATCTATTCAAACTCCTCAGTAAGCTACATGAATTTTCTTGTGAATGTTAGATTCTTTGTGACTAATTTCTTGGTGCTTTAAAAAGCTTAATGAAATAGAGGCAAGAAGTAGTTGGAAATAGATTAAAACCTTGTTGTCCTAATGAAATATAGCTATGTGTGCATGATCTTAGGGTTGTTGCTTTATTATCTAGAGTTAATTGTTCTCTTCCGTTTAGTCAATGTCTGTTTTGGTACATACTGTACTTCTGAATATTTCTGTGTAAAGCTAAGGGATGACCATAGACTGAGGGATTACACACAAGACGAGTTTTAATATTTTATTTTCCTGTCACATTCTGGTGATGAGAAAAATATTTACTCCCAACAACAATGGTTGAATCAGATTAAGGTGGAATGAAAATCCATATCTCTCCAACTTGGAGAGAAGGATGTTGTGGGGGACTGTGTAAAAGGCTTTAAAAAAGTCCAGATAGATCACATCCATTGCTTTTTGTGTATCCACTAATGTGGTCGCCTCATCAGAAAAAGCCACTAAGTTGGTCAGGCAGGACTTGCCCTTGGTAAAGTCGTGCTGGCTGTCTCAAATCACCTGTATGCACACAGTTCAAGCCACAGGTCGGTCAGTACAGACCTAGATTTGACTCCAAGATTTTGAGACCCTAGAGTTTTACAGTAAGAATAAAGATGTTATGTAAAAAAATGAACTATGAAACTTGTAATTTTGAGTTTGAGAGGATTGAGGTGGGAACCATGGAAACTGTATCCTTTGTGGTTTTATTAATATATATATCTATCTGCATGCGAGTTTATAGTAAGTAATGTTTATTACTATATTTACTTCCAGAAATTTGCTACTGTCCTAATGAATTCTTCAGAGAAAGTAGCATCATATAATCTCACAGGACTGTGGGACTCCACTGAGTATTCAGTTGCCATTCGATGTATCAATAATAATTCAAAATTCTGGAGTGAGTGGAGTACAGAGAAAACAGCAAGCACAGAAGAGAAAGGTAGGGTAACTATTTAGTATGGTTTTGTTTGGTTTATTTAGGCCATTAAGATTTAATAATGAAAAACTATTTTCAGAATATTATCAGTCTCTTGATTTTAGAATTCTGTTGTTTAAACAGAACACGTTTTATTTAAATATAGATGAGGGAAAACTGAAAAAGGAGCAAGTAGTGGAGGAAATTTGATGATGATAGAAACAACACATTACTGAAGAAAATGGATGAATGGGTATACAGTGAAGAGGGAAAAGTCAAAAGCGTAGACGAGACTGAGCATTGCTAAGTAGGATAGTAGCAGAAATGTGGCATAGTAAGTATATCTAATAAAATTAATTGAAGTAGAGAAATTAAATTACCAGTTATAAAACAACAGTAGAAAATCTCTTTTAGAACTTAACAAATAAAGCAGAAGGAAACTTACAAAAAAGCAAAGCTGTACTGATTCAGGAAGAAAGCACAACATTGCACAAGGGAAACTTTTAGTTAGTTTCTCTCAGATTGTATTCTTGAAACCTTTTATTGTTTTTACCATATTACACTATCTTTTTAATGTAACATCAGATTTCAAGATATTTTTGTGTCTTTAAATAGCTCCCTCCGAAAAAGTGGATTTATGGAGGGTAATTGAACCTTCACACTCAGCTGGACGTAGATCTGTACATCTTATGTGGAAGGTATATACTTTTTTCATGAATTGATAATCTTATTTTTATCCTGCAGCTAATGTTACATGTAAGTATTTTAGTGTTGTAGGACATGTAACTGCCGGGGACGGGTGGGGTTGCTGTCATCAGAAAAAAACCTCACTGAACTAAATTAGAATTTAAAAGGCTTTTGTTTGCTGAACAGTAGATGAATAGAGCTTTGTGATCTGTACAGAAGGGAAGGGTTTGAGTTCACATCACTGGGATATCTGATTGAGAATCCTTACAACTGCTCTTAAATAATATGGCTTAACAAACCTGTGTTTACGTTCACTTTAATCTAGTAGAGTGACTAGAAGCATTTTTTATTTGAAATCTCAGTATTTGACTTTTGAACCTTTCCTTCAGTTAAATTATTGCATCTGACCATCCTGAAGATGAGATTGAAGAAAACACCTTCCTTTTCTAAATATAGTGTAATTATTTGGTAATTTGACTTGGACCCTTAAACACTGTATATACTTTTGATTATACAAATAACACTGTTAAATACTTACTACTGCATACTTTTTCTTTTTTTTAATAGCCAGTGAACAATTTTCCACCTTCTGGGAGAATTCTAGGCTACAAAATACAGTACTTTCCGGAAAAAAACGCTGCACTTCAAATGATGAACAACTCTACTGATAAGAAAATTATTTTACTTTTAAATGAAGATGCATATATAATATCTGTTGTTGCCTGTACCTCTGCTGGAGATTCTCCAGAAGCTATTTTGAGGATTCCATCCACTGATGAAAAGAGTAAGACTTTTCAATATTGTGATACATTTTTCTCATTAGTAATGAAACGATTGTCTTGACACCTGTGTAAGTTCTGTTGCTGTGGAGGAAAAATTGTGCTAAGGTCATCTGTTATAGAACTATGTGTGCAAACAACTGTTATGCACACAGCTGTGTACTCATTACTTTTTTTTGTAGAACAGTATTATCTAATTGCCATGTTTTCCTGTCATATACCATGTTTTTGTTATAGGCAATTATTTCTGGGGTTTTTGTTTTGAGATACAGTTCTTCAGAGATCAGCACTTTCTGACGTCTTATTTGAATTTCTATTTTATTAGTTTATGAGTTTTTCTTCTGGTTTTATTTTTCTAACCCTGAACCTCCCAAATAAATTTATAGTCTCACTCAATTCTGTCTCGTCTGTCTACTATGTCATAAAATTGGTTTATCTTAGGGCATTATTGATGTGCATGTAATAACAACATTCAAAGAAAGATGTGCCTAGTAGAAGTCCTTAAATATATCAGTGGAGGCAGAGAGAGAGAGATATGCTTTATTTATTTTCATTTCATAGGTGTTCTCTGACCCACTGACCCACTGCCAGGGTCAGGAAGCTGGTCTCCTCTACTTTCCAACAGCTGAGGTTTTGACTCTTAAATTTAACTCTGGTATCTTGGTGAGCCTTGTATTACAACATGCAGCTGCTTACCCATGATCAAGAAGAGAGGTTTCATTTGACACACTTGAATCACTTCTCCCATATGAGTTGTTCATGAAACAAGTGCAAGTGTACCCCTAGAATTGCTCAATCAAATTCCATTCTAATAAGAAAATCTGATATGTAGACATGATGTCATCTTTTCTTGAAGGTTGCTAACTACTTCTCTACCTACTTCTGTATCCAACAATGCTGTTCTGATTTTCCATGCTCTGAGATGCTTTTTTTTTTTCCCTACATAGGCCTTTTTTCCCCCTCTGCTTCACCAAGTCTTTTTTACATCTGCTTTGACAGGCTGGATTTTCACTCACAGTTTCATTACTTCTGTTCTGCAGGTTCATGCTTTACTTCTGCTTCATTGTCACTCATGTCCTTGCTGACTTGATGTATGCTTTTCCTGTTGTCTTTTGAAAATCCAATTGAAACTTACATTATTTGTGGTGCCTGTAAAATGGGTAGTAAATCAGTCTGCAATGCGACATAAACTGTGAAATTCAGATCCTCAAAGAGAGTGTGGTCTTTTATTCTGTTTATGTAAAACCTCTTGAGTATAATTTCTTCAGTCTCCCTTCCCTCCACTTTTTATTACAATTCTATGATTTCACAAGTATTTTGGGTGCATGCATGTATATATAGGTATAAAGTAAATGTTTCATCTTTTTTTAACTTTGACTGAATCTCATTCTTCTAAAGAAGTAATCTCAATTTGCTGTGTTTGGATTGTTTCCTTTTCGCAGTTCTTATGAAGATAGAATTGCTAACATCTTCTGTTATATTTTTAGCTCCTCAGATTATAGAAACGGTGAGGATCTTTACAACAAATGAAGAAGTTGTCGTGGAATGGACAGCCTCCAAACCAGAAGTAACTGAATATGTAGTTGAGTGGTTTGAGGAACTGGAGACAGATCCTTTTGGTAGATCATGGCAACGTGTATCAAATTCTACAAACTGGAAAAGTAACAGAAGTATGTTCATTTATCAGTTACAGCTGTTAACAGTGTACATTTTTTTATATATGTGTGTGTGTGTGTTTATATGTGAACTGGAAAGAATAAAGAAGGATGGACTTATCTGGTTTTCCTCAGACCATTTAAAAAAACCCTCAGTATTATTACATTATTGAAATCTTTGCTCGTAATTTAATAGCACTTTTAACTGTTAAATTTTCATGCAACAGGCATGTTAGTTGTTGGTCCCATATGAGGTTAGGCTGCAGATTCCTTATTAAGGCACTTTTGTGACTTAATTTTATGCCATACATCTTCCAGTGGGGAGACCTATGACAGAAATACAGTATTTTAGCAAATAAATCTAGAACCAAAAAAAGAGTTTGAAGAGGGAAAAACTCATTTGTTCCTGATAAATCCATTTGTGTTAGAGGGAGAGCAAGAAACCTGAAAGAAGGTCTCAGGGAGAATTCTACTTTAAAATAAGAGGGTAGAGTGATTGATCAGTCTGCCATAGTAATTATCACATAATCACATTTGTAGTGTGACCTGTTGTAAGTGGTTTCAGTGGCCTTACATACTGACAAGTAGGTGAAGATCTGTTACCTTTTTGTTTCAGAGGCTGACTTTTTTTTTTTTTAAAGATAATCTGTCTGAGTAGAAATGCTTTGGCTATGTGTATGGAGTTTCAGTGAAAAACAAAACAATGGGCAGAGTTCAGGAGAGATGTGCAAAGGTAAAACTCTGAATGCTGATGTTGATATGAACATTCTTTCCACATTACATTTAGCTAATGAAATGCACATGCTTTTCTTTATATATTTGGAAACTTTTTTTACAAATCCAGGGAAAATGTAATAATATTTGTTATAGTATGTATACATTAAAAGTGAATTTTTGATTTTTTGTTCTTTATTTCTTTGTTAGTGGAATGAAATCTACCAAATTTTAAAGCTGTTCTTGTTCATATAAGTATCTTTCTGAATCCTCTGTCAAAGAAAAGAATTTCCAAAGTTTTTAAAAAAAAGCAAGTACCCAGTGTTTTCTAAAGCGAAAAGGAACACCTGGTTCATTAATGTTGAATATAGCTATTCTGCCCATTAGATTTGTGTTACTGGCTGAGACAGCAGTGATTTATATGCAAATTAAGCAAAAATCTGCTTGGAGTTAAAGTCAGGAACAATTTATTACTCATTCAACTCAGATGGGTGAGTCTTGACTCTTATGCTGAAAATTTCACTATTTCTGCATTTTATTATGAGAGATACATGGGATTTACAGTTGTTATATACTGGAGGTCTTTCTTTGCCCTAAGCACAAGTCACATGAGAAATGCTGAGGTAAATTCAGACTTAGTGATATTCAGGCCTGATTCTGGTGTTCTTTTGTGCAGTTGTTTTAAGAACAGTGTGTGGGTCATCATAACTTTTTCTGGGTTGCAGTAGGTGTGAGGAACTGAAAAAACGGCAGAGTGCTGATATAATGCAGGGATCCATCAATAGCTATTAATCTTCGTGAACAAGTGGTGTAGAAAACCCTTTACACTCATTTTATCCTGCAAATTGTAAAGCCACAGGTGTATCCTCTCAAATTATGAGAGCTGCTTTTAGGTAGGGCCTGTACGCTGTTGATTACTTGACTGCTGCATTGTTCAAAGTTCAAAACTTTGTTTCCAGAAGCCTGCACTATATCTTGAATGATACAAAGTTCTACTGAAGAGATTTCACATATTCAATTGAACTTTTGAGTAAAGCTGATTAGAAGCAGATTTGCAGTATTATTTTATACTGGTTATTTCAAAATATACTTTCTCTGAAACTTTGCATTGTTACGAGATGAGTGAGTGGCTTCGTATAGAGAAGTTATAATAAGGCTGTAGGTACAATTACCCATTCAAAGTATTTCTAGTGTAAAATGAGTTGGAAACCAAGTGCTGTTATAAATATTACAAAATAAATCATTGCTGTAAGGGTAGTATTTGAGGCAATAAATATATACTGTGCTTGCTAAAAAGATGAAGAATAGAGGTCTGTAACAATATATTTAGAATTGCATTGTGATTTGTTCCACTTTTGTTGTATTAATCTCACATAGAGATTTGTATGTAACTATTCTTTCTTTTCCTTTATAGAAAACTTTAAACCATTTGTATGCTACAACATCTCTGTGTATCCTCTCTATGGAAATCAAGTAGCAGCTCCATATTCCATACAAACTTATGTTCAAGAAAAAAGTACGTATTTTAAACTAATAATGTGAAAGACGTCTTGTTGTCTGTCCCTTAGGGTGTATTATCTTTGAGCAGTTTGGTATTGGTGTTACTGAAGGAGAGATGTAAATGTTGAAAAAAAGCCCTAGATTCTGTTGATCGATGAGCTACTGAATTGTTCAGTAAAGAAAATTTGTATCTTGAGATACAGGTACATTGCTGCTCAAATCCACATATATTGTGGATTTTACATGCTCCCTACAAAGCACTTGGAAAGATTATAACTGCAAATATGAAACAGTTTTTTGAACTGGCTGTTTCTTTAAATGTTGCAGCTCATATAGTTATACAATTAGATTATTTTAATGCTTGATATTTAATAATATTAATATATTTAGTATTTGAAGTCCTGCAAGTAAGAAAATGGTAAGAAGCAGTGGTGTTGGTGATTGGATAGAAACTGTGGATAAAATAGTGGAGAGGAAGGCTTCTTTATTTGAATAAGTTTAATGTGAATTCAGTGCTATAAGAATGTAGTTTACTAATAAACAGCATTAATTAAGAGGAGGAGGTAATGGAGTATTGTATGTTTAAGTAGTATTTACTAGCACAATTAGAACTTTGTTTTGAGTGCTTTTGCATTTATAGGGAGCTGTGACAGCAGCAAAGGTTGTCAGAAAATGGGAAGGAAGATATTTGTTTTAAAACTGAAGCGCAGAGAACTCATGCTTGGAAGTTATGAGCAATGCATGTGAGGTTGTATTGCATAAAAAGCATGAGGATGTTTTATCTCATTTTCTCTCTCTGATATTGTGAGGATTGATCCTTATAATGATCTCGAGGTATTTGGGTGCATTAACATTGAGAACTATGCAAATGTCAGAACAGATAAAGGGAAGTGTAATGGAAGAAATCACGTGTTAAGGAGGGTGAGAAAAGTTAAAGGACCATATCGGAGCTCTAAGGTGACATATTTATTTCACATTTATTGCCCCTAATGTTATGTGTGAAGTAACACAGATGGATAACGTTGTGGTGCTTATAGCATAGTTTAATTTGGAAGGGACCTTAAAGATCACCCAGTTCCAATGCCCTTGCGATCTACTGACTAGATCAGGCTGCCTAAGGCCTCACCCAACCTGGCCTTGAACACCTCCAGGCATCCACAATTTCCCTGGGCAACCTGTGCCACTGCCTCATGAGCCTCATAGTGAAGAAATTCTTCCTTATGTCAAGCCTAAATCTGCCCCTCTCCAGTTCATACCCATTCCTTCTCATCCTATCACTACAAGCCTTTGAGAACAGTCTTTCCCCAGTTTCCTGTAGCCCCTTCAGGTACTGGAAGGTTGCTGCAAGATCTCCTTGGAGCCTTCTCTTCTCCAGGCTGAACAAGATTCTTAGTAAGATTCCTACTACTTTTTGTAATTTATAATGCTTCTGTGCAGAGCCATCAGAAGGACCTGTGGCTGACACAGGCAATCTGGGTAAAAATGAAGTTATGATAAAATGGAAGGAGATTTCAAAGGATAAAAGAAATGGATTTATCAGGAACTATACAATATTTTATAAACCTGAAAATGGAGAAGAATTGAGTAAGTATACGTTAAACATCAATGCTTTCAACAGGGTTGTGACAATCTGGGGGCTGACAGTAGATTTTAATAGTTATTTTCATAGTTATTAGCACACTTTGTAGTTGTATGTTACAAATATGTCTGAAAATACTGGAACTAATATGTGGTTAAAATTTTTAGGTGCAACTGAAATAATGGGGACTTCTGGTGAATGGTCCCTGCTTAAATATTACATGTGTATTCTTGTTCGTTTTCTTTATGCTGGACTTTTGAACAACACCACTTTCTCTCAATGTTTTTCTTAATTACTACCCATGGCAGTACGGACATGACTATTGACCACATAGTCCTTTCTGCTTCTCAGATGTGAATCTAGTGGATCTCCAGGTGATAAGTTTAGTCTGTGTATGGCAGCATTATAATTCTGTTTCTCTTTCCAGACCAGGATGGAAACTCATATATGAGAGTCTTCTGGCAGGTTGTTCTCTGCTAACAGAAAAAAAAAAAAATCAGAATTATGCCAGATTAGTAATATTTGTCAGATACTTACTGTTTTCCCCTTTTACATATGTACAAGCCCCTTTCCATCTTCAGGTCTCTCTTCCATTGTGACACACCTCTGAAGCTAGTGGGAGAAGTTGTAACAGAAATGGATAATCTAAGGGGGAGATAAAAATATATTCAGGAGTCCAAGATCCTGTGCAAATTCATGAATTTGAAGCTTGTAGGGTTCAGTGAACTTTTAAGTTCCATGTGTGTCCTTGGAATTATGCTTTTCCCAAGTCCTCAGCTTCTGGAACAGAATGGTGGAATTCTGTAGTAAAAAGTGTTTTTTAAAGTCAAATTTAAAATAAAACCTAAATACCAAATGAAGCCGCCAAGAAATAGTTTCCTTGGACATAGTTTTTAGATTAATTTCTTCAAATTCTCTCGATTTTCTGTGCTTGGCATTGCTTTCCTGCTCTGGAGGCTGGTAGCATGACTTTTTGAGCATATTCTTAATCTGCTGCCTCAGGAGTAGTATCCATACAAAATGTGAGTATAATCCCGTCTGTACAGAGCTTCTCTAGCCTAAATCTCAGGAGAATCATCTATGAGAAATGTCTCAGTGACCTAAATTTGTTCGTCCTATATGGTTATATGGAGGATGGTGTTGGATCATTCAGTGCTTCAGAAATGGTTTTCCTCCTTGTTTTAGATACCACTGTTAGCAGACATCTCACATAATCTTTTTGTAAACAGATCTCAAACTTAGAAATTTTATAACGTCTTCAGTTGCTTCTGGATAGTTCAGAGCCAGGGTAAGAGTATTCTTGGTAATTATAAAATTAGAAAGGGGAAGCTGATTAATAGTATAAGTCCTCTATATGCATTTTTTCCTGCTGTGTTGTTTTCTGAGTAAATTTCATGAAGATTGCTTTGTGCAGGGTCATCCTCAAGATGTGCAGTGCCTTTGTATGGAGCCATATGTCTCCATAATCTAATGGGAAGCAGACTGTGCCCACTTTAGCAATTTAGATTAGTTTCTTTAGGAAATCAGTTTTAAATAGTGGTTCAGATGAGTGGAATTTAAATGGCAAAATGCTACTGCATTGATTTTTTTTTGAGGTTTCTCTGATGTCACATCCTTTTGGTAAGAATAGAACATGGATTTGTGCTAAGGTAGCTTCACTGATGACTTTTCAACTCTAGAACTTCACACTCCCCTCCAACATTTAAGAACATATTTCCTCTGTGTTTCTTGACTGAACTGAATGGTGATGTGAGTTGGCTTTGACTTTATGCACCAGAAAATGTTTAGTGACCTTAATTTAATAATACGAGTGTATTATTTAATACTGCTTGTAGACATAGAGTGTTAAAATATATGCCCTGCTTAAAAAATTTTAGAAGTGAAGCACATTGTTGCTAATTCCAGTAGCAGAAAGCATTGGAAATGTTGTTTTCTGTTCAGAAAAGCCTTTTGAAACTTCAAACAAAATTCCTGTTGATTTTGGCTTTCCTCTGACTTTGGGGTGGTATCTCAGTGCTGATAGATTACATCCTTTTGGATGATCAGTGTATAGCTGCAGGTATTAAAAATATAGTTAGAATTCATGAGCTGCAGAAACTTTTAAGTTCTTAGTTTCTGAGCCTAGGTTTTAGGAAATAAAATTATCAAAGCACTGTTTTCAATGATAAATTAAACTACAGGAAATCATAACTTACCTATCTTTTATATCAGAAAAAAAAAAAGTGTTTATTTTTAAAAGTGTAAATGCATAAGAGATCCCTCCCTAGTAAATTTTTAAGTAGCATTGCTAAACATTGTTAGGTAATTTAAGTTTTTTCTCTCACAGGACTGATAAAGTCAGTTTGTATTTCAAGTTGTCTTTAAAATACTTTGTGATCTATCATAATAAAAGATGCTAAATAAGTATACAGTTCCCTGATATAACACTCTTTTGTGTTTATTGACATAAATCTTCTAAAAAGATGAAACTGTGAACTCTGGCGTTCTGCACTACAGACTGAAGTCCTTACAGGCTAATACACAATATACTGTCTATATCATGGCAAACAATGAAGCTGGTGGAACCAGTGGAGAGCCAAAAACCTTCAAGACTTTGAAATTCAGTAAGTACTATTCTAAGTTAGTTATTACTGTTTTAAAAACAAACTTGGGAGCAACAAATATGGGTTATTTTTTTTTCAGCATTTGCTTTTTTTTTTTTTTCTTAAATTAGTGTTAAACAAAACAAGGAAGAATTACAGATTCTGTCTGACTGTAACTCTGTGATCATCTCACAGACTAAAACCTCAGGATTAGAAATCAATACCCAAAATCTTTATTTTGTTGTCAGTAAAGCTGTGGAATGCTGTGAATATTTGTGGAAGCAACAGTTAGTATGCTGTCAGTTGTGGGATGGAGTGTCTAATAGTTTGTGAAAAAACAGGCATTTTTAACCAAGATACTAGACTTACGATAGCCGTGCATCACATTGCATCTTTTCTGCTACATAAGCTTAACTAATAAATGAGTGCATAGATTGTGGCCAGCGTGTATGAGGAAATATCTTTTCCTATTTCTTACTATTTATTTTAGCTAGATTTTACCAAACAGATTGGTATGATGACTGCAGGTCAGAAGTTCAGGTGTTTTCTACTTCTGGAAGAATGTTTTCAGTACATATATAAATAGACATAGTGGTGGTGAAACTGAAATATGAAAAAGTGCATGGGCTATCCTTAAACATGTCATAGGACTCAGAAGTAATTTATTTCGCCTGTAAATTCACCTGACAGTTTGCTCCTCAAATGCAGGGTAAGTTATGCTGTGCTGAGATCTGGTCTCTGTTGCTATCAGTACTGTCTCTAGCTGGTACTTGGAAGCTAGCTCAGAAATGTGTGCAATGTTTCAGTCAGAGTAATAGTATTTTTTTTGTATTTAAAACCTATCTTCTTTATTGAATTTACTGTTTATTTTATAGTAACGGGTAGGAGTGGCACCACATGGTAGTTTTAGGTGACTTTAAAACAAGTGCCCAGGGAGGTGGCAGACTTCATCCTTGGTGACTTTCTAAGATTGGCTTAGTATGCACCTAAGCAACCTGATTCTAATTTCAAAGCTGGATGAGGTGCCCTACAGGTGCCCTCTCCAATCTGAATTATTGTGTGATTCTGTTAAATGAGGGAATGTTTAAGATGCAATACATCTGTTCCTGAGATATCCTGAGAGGTCTCGTCATGAGCTGCTTTTCTGGCTCAGTAACTGCGTTGGATTCAGAGTACTCATCTTTTGACACATTGTACAATGAATACTGCACAGTATTTTGGCTGCTTTGACAGAGCTCTTTAGAATTGTGCTAATTGAGTGACTTGGATTTTGAAAATAGACTGTCTTAAGGGATACATGAAGAAATTTATAAACATCTGTGTTTTGTCCCCTTCTCCAAAGATAAAGATGATGTCGTTTTCTTTGCTCTCCCCATTGGACTAAGCATGTTGTTTCTGTTAGGCCTTTGGATAACATGCGTTTTGAAAAAACACACGTGAGTATATTTTCTACCTTCTAAAACTGAATGCAATCCCTTGATTTTAACTTGTAAAAGGCAATTTTTTTATATTTTCTAAATGTTTTTGGTACATTCCAAACCAATGTTGAATTAAAAAAAAAAGCAATTGGAGAAACAAATCACTAAGCGTACAAGTTACCATGTACATGCAGTTACTGTGCTACAGTCCAAAAATAAATATTAGTTTTAGAAAGTGAAGTAGATTGGAACAGCAGAGATAAGAGAGACAGATTTATGTATCACCTATGTAAGTTTATGGAGAATGCTAAATTCCATTTGCAATTCCATGGTCAAGCAAGTGAGAGAAGCATACTTTAAAACCAGTTACTGAAGTCATAAATGCCAAAAAGAAAGTTTCTTATGCCCTCTTAATGTATCTGCTAGTATACCACTAGAACACATTCCACAGAACCCCTGTTGTTTATGTAACTACATTAATATTACTGTATTTATTTGTGACACTTTCCTTGACCTGTATAGAAGTAATGAAGAAACTAAAAATTATATCATGTGAAAGTATTTGGGTGCTTGAGCATGAGTATGGATCCATATCTATGCATGATTCATAATACTGTCTGCTGTCACAGATGTCCACTGACGGATTTTAAATTGCTTCCTTAGAGCATGGGGATGCTATAACATCCCAAAGATAACTGTAAGGGCCATTTAATGTTAAGCGTGCATTTCTTTAGCACTAGGTTGTTTGGTTGAAGCTTGATAAGAAGGTTAAAGATCCTAACTATTTTGGGTTGATAAAAGTTATTAGAACCAAGGTTGTTACATGCAGCATCAGGTAATAACTATAGCTGAAGTAGTAAGTATAATTTCCACCTCTGTTGCATCTTCATCTGTGTTGTGTATTCTGAATTTTCACCATGGTAAGAAACAATGTTTTGATTCTAGAGAATACTTTGAGATGTCGTTGGGTGTTCCTATTCTTATAAACATCAAATTGCAATGTGAAAAGTCAAGCTATGGCCTAGTTTTCATTCACTGACATACACACCCAGTATCGATGAGTGATTATATTTTCTTTCCTGCTTACTACTCCATTGGACAGTTATAAGCTACAGTGTCAGATAGCATCATTTATTTGCTGTTAACATAAGAACTCAGTGTATCTCTTTTTCTGTGTAGTGCTAGAAATGCTTTCCTAGAGCAAAGTTTACCTGAAGTGGCTTTTCACTGAAGAACCACCCTGAAACATGGTCACAACAGGTTCTTTATACAGGCTTATTCTGGCATGCTTTTACTTGATGTGCTATATAATAAAAAATGTGGTTAGTATGTTAGTAATTTTTCTGCAGTGTCTCTGTAACCCCAAAGATTTTTTACCTGTTGAGATATGTGGTAAAATTTAATATGAGGGGAAACAATTCTGATCAAAAAGATTGTGTTGATATAGGAAAGACTTCCTTTATGAAAGTTTTATGTATTAGACATATTTGGGCTTTCTGCAGGTTTGTTGGTTTTATTTTAATAATGTATTTCTAAAATTCCTTTCTCAATGATAGGTTTAAAAAGGTTTGCTGGCCTGATATACCAAATCCTGCAGAGAGTGTTGCAGTGGAATGGCCTCTTGATGCATCTCTGGTAATAATTGCAATTTTGTGTATTCAAGAAGGAATTAAATGGAGAGAATTCCTTCACTGATAATCATTTTATGACTAAAAAAAATAAACTGTTTAGTTTCATTCTTCTGTTTAAGTGCTGTAAAATTCTCTTCATTGCATTTCAAACTAATAGAAAAGATAGGTCTTTGTAAAATATATCCATTTAATTCTTATATGATAGGGAAAAATAATGTTTTGAAGTTATAAACTGAATGGTGGACATAGTTTATTAAACAAAGACAGTTACATTTGCTCTGATTGAGTCTATTGAATCAGATTTCCATGTCTGGATAACTCCTTCCTTCTCCACAAAATCATGCAATGCAATATACAATATGATTTGATATATTATTTACTAATATTTATGACTATCTTATTGTTAGATATATATTCTTTACTAAAGTTTTGATGTTTGTTTGAATGAAGTGGAGTTGGTGAAGTTTACATAGAAAGTGTAATACATGGAGAATGGAATTTAAGCTTTTGTCTGAAAAATTACTGGTTAGAATGGAAAAGATAGAAAGAGTCCAAGCCTGACTCGGAGCCTTCTTTCCAACTCCTTATTTTAATAAGCACAGAAAACCTGATATGAAAGTGTTCAAGAAATTGACAGAATAACATTGTCATTTTTAGTATTCATGTCTAATTGCGGAATCTCAGCTGAAATGCACAATATTAGTGTATTTTTTAAATCAAGAATCAGACAGAGCTCAAATGGGAATATTTTCTATATTAAAAATAAACTAATACAATATCTATGCCTATATAATTTTCCAATTTATCTCTCTATACTGACAGAATAATTCATTTTTGAAGGGAGTGACATCTGAAGCTAGAACCATAGACTTCGAAGACATCAGTGTTTTGGAACATTGTTTTCCCGAAGAAAGTCAAGAAGGATCACTGCTAATGAATTATGAAAACCATATTTCTGAAAACCATGTTTCTGAATGTACTGATGTTGATACAAAAGGCACAAATAATGGAGATAAAACAATACTGCATAATGAAGAAAATGAAGTTGCTAAATGTTTTTCACCATCCATGGCTTATATAATTACTGATCAAGATATCAGAAGTCAAATGCATTTGGCTTTGATAACAGCAAAGGACATCCAGCCCATGGAAATGCTGGAGCCTGGTTTCTGTGAATTCCAAAAGACTTCAATTAAAAATGAAGAAAATGATAATAAGGAGGCTATAAAGCTGGAAGATTGCAGTGAAAAAGCACTATTCAATCCATACCTTAAAAATTCTGTTAAAACAAGGGAATTTCTTATTTCTAAGAACTTGCCACAGCACAGTAAGAATGAACCCAAAAGCCAGTCAACTGTGTTACCTTCTTTTCAACAAAATATTGCAGGGCAGTCCTATGTAACACTGGACATGTTTGGGCTGGCCACAGCTCATTAGCTTGAGAAAATGTTCCTTTGTAAAGTCCCCTTGTGATATGTGTCTTGGCACTGCTGCTCATAGGCATTCCTATGCTCTAACTTGGCTGATCTAACTTAATTTGAATGAAAACACCTCCTTCCTTTGAGCAGTTGTGAAGTAAATTTTTGTACTGTGTTTATACCCCTCAAGGGTTTACTTTCAGTGTGTGGTGGAGATTTTTTTGTTTGCTTTGGGGATTTTTATACCAGAAAGCTGTGCCAACAGTGTGGGAAAGAAAATAGCTTTTCTTATTTTTCCTGTGTTCTCCTGAATCATCTGCTAAAACAATCTTATCTTTACTGTGGAAGCATCCAGAAGTGCAGCCAGCTCACTGATTTTCCCCTGGGTTTACCCATGGCTGAGTGCAGCTGGGTAAATGTGGACTGACTTGGGCAGAGCCAGGGTCTGCCAAATCCTTCCTCAAGTATGTGGAGTGGAATTACTTTTCTGGTCTTATTTCCCTTGATTGATTTATATCTGGTTTTATGTGTAATGTTCCTTCTGTTTCATAAACGCTTGGTAAATTTCAGTAATTGTCTTTTTACTTCCTGACTCTTGAATTGGTCATTTGATTCATAGTTTGTCTGTCTTTAATGAAAGGATATTAGTTATGTATGTGCTATTATCTGTGTTTGGGAAAAGGTAGGATTATACTGGCTTTGTTGCTTCCTTCCCTTTCTCTTAGGTTTTTAATCATACTCTGCATTTTGTGCTGATGTATCTCATTTGTTTGTTTGCTGCTTTTAAAAATTCTGTTTATTGCAGGATATCTTGTTATCTCCTTGTTCCTTTGCCTCTAATTTCTCCCAGTTTAAAACTGTGTTCCACAGTTGAGGTTCTCTTATTTCGAACTAAAAAAAAAAATCAAAAATAAAAATCAGCTAAATACAGCATCTTGTCTTGGAACAAGCATTGAGTTTATATTTAGAAAAATATAAACTTAGTGAAAAAACACTAAGTCTACAAAATATCCCAGATATCCTATGGTAACTGATTTAGGATTAGAGATTTTTATGTGAAGGCTGTAAATTTTGCAATTAGTTTTATGATTTTGATAAGTTGTAAAACTGCTTTTAGTTTCCATTTTCTGCAGCAGCAATTAAGCAGAAAACTCTCCATTTTTTTTTCACCAGGAGTCTATCACTGTGAAATTTTTACTGAAATATTTACCCTGTTAAATAGCAGGTTGAAAAAAAGGAATGGAGAGTCAACTGTTAAGTAAAATGTGTTGAAAGGAGATGTTCAGTATTACGTGTGGCATATAGTATTTTTAAGACTTTAAACTTTTCACAGTATTTAAAGGCTTGACATCATCAGCTTTGCATGTGTATAACTACAGACTTCATTAGGAGTGAAAAGAATACAGGAGTCATGGGGATAGAAAAAGGAGAGACAAATGTGACTAGGAATAGGAAGACTTTCCTTTCTACACTGGAAAAGGAGTGTGAGGATGGGAATTGTATTGTCTATAGCATGAAGGAGGAGGCTGAGTCTTACCCTGCATGTACTGGCTATACCGTGCATTGTGTTGGGAAAAGTAACTTTTGCATTCAGGCTTTTCATCTATAGTTTAAAAGCTGGTTTTTACTTACAGCAGTGTTTGTTCAGTTTCCAAGAAAGAAAGAGAAAACAATATCTGTGGAAGTTCCTTGTACAGCAACGATGTCCGCCCCCCACCACTCCTTCAGTTTGTTGGATCACTTTCCCAACCACAGTGCTATCAGCTGAAATACATGCATGTTTATTCTTGAAAACCCTTACTTGCTTAAATAATGCATGCTCTTAAGTGAGAATGGGACACAGCTTTGGTCGGCTTAGTGCTCCTGCTACTTCACTGGCTTTTGGACCTCTCAATACATCCTCATAGCGATTTCCTAGGGCTCAGAAGCCATTGACTTAGTCACAGCAGTTTTTCCTCTTAAATCTCAGCATTTGTTTTCGTATCACAAGATTTAGAAATAAACAGATACAGACATTTTGGGTCCTGTCTAGGAGTTTTTTAGCAGCCATATGCAAGCTGCACACTCTGAGTTGTGTGACTGAGTCAGGTAAAAGAAAGTAATGCAACCTTTAAGGGATCATTAGAAAGGGGAGGTTCTTGCTGAGAAGTTTGGGTAGGGTCTCCCTGTAACATATTTTAGCTTCTGGAGGGTAAGTAATAACATGCTTTTCCACCCCATTTTGTTTCCTTCTCTATGGTGCTTCTGCTTTTCTCTCCTCACTTCTGAGTTCCTTGCCCATGGTTTTGTCTGAGAAAGAGCAATGCAATTAAGTGGGATCAATGTGTCTCAGAAATTAGGTCTGCCTTTTCCCTGTACTTTCGGAACGCCAGCTTCTTGGGTTTGGATTGTGTTGCATCCAGAGTTGTAGTCTGTCTGACCTTTTACAATTTGTCTTTCAAACTAATGCTGTGAACCATTAAAAAATAAAACTGAGACCATATGGAAAAGTTTTTATTAATTTATACTAAATACACCATTTAGACATTTTAGATTTTGATACTAATTTAGCAATATGATCCTATTTTGAGAGTGATCGACAAATTGCTTGGGTATCTGGGCAGTTATTCCACTTTTGTAATTTCAAGTGGCAATGGCATGTTGGGCATTACAATAATTTAATAGTTTTGATATTTTATTTTTTTTTAGAATGCCTGGTGTCATTATTCCCAGAGAATTTTCCAAGATTTCATTTCATCATCACTGATCTGGAAAACACCCATTTCTACCCCTGCTTAAAATGGAGAAAGTTAATCTGTCAGGTGTATAGGTATTTGCAAGGTTAGCAAAGATCAACTTGTGGCATATTTTCAAGAAGATATTGATGCATCTTCAGTCATTCTTCTGTGCATCACACAAATAATTCCTTACTGATAAGGCTTATGCCCTGCAAATTATGAATAGATCATGTTTTTCACTTACCAGATTTTTAGCTAAATTAAACATTCCGTCTTTTGTTACTTGAGCTTACCTTTAACTCTTCAGAATTTGAAATTCTTTGAACAGGTGTCCCACAATCTCTTTGATAAACAGAGTAACCTATTATAGGCAAACTTTCCTATTAATGAAAGACTGATTTGTTATAAACAGATGTCTCTTTTGAGATAGTCGATAACTTCTCAAGATAAGTGTTTCAGCTTCTGTTCACGATTGAGAACTTATGCGGAAGAGGTGCATCACTAGTCCAAGTTTGGTATCTCATGTGGCAGAAATAAATGTTTGCACACAACTGAGTCCTAATTTGAGCACACTATGAGCAGCTTTTATACTTGGTCAGCAAATGGTTTCATGTCACCTTTGTGGTCATCTCGATGGTCCTGCTACTATTCCTTTTAACCAGTTTTGCACAGTGGTGCCATAGGCTTTGTGTGGGATACTGCTCTGAGATTTAACACTGTAAGGTGGCAAAGGAGTCCAGGAAGGCAGGCATTCTTCAAGTAGGGAATCTGAGAGGTGCAGGAGCCAGCCAGCCCTATGTGCCAAAAGGCAAGCTGGTGGGGAAGAAGACTGGCCTACCTGAGCAGAGAGCTTTGGCTGTAACTCGGGGTGAAAAAGAGTTTATGGAAGAAGGAGCAGACAGCTTACAAAGGCTACAAGGATGTTGAGGCTATGCAGGGAGAAAATCAAAAGGACCAAAGCCCAGCTAGAACTTAATCTGGCTAGAGCTGTAAAAGACAATTAAAAGATGTTTCTAAAAATACAATATCAACAGAAGGAGAGCTAAGGAAAATCTCAGTGAGTGTGAGGGGAAACGTGACAAAGGATGAGGAGAGGGCTGAGATACTTAGTGCATTCTTTGCTTCAGTCTTTAACAGTCTCACCAGTTTTTCTCAAGGTACCCAGCCCCCTGAGGTGGACTACAGAGGTGGGAAGCAGAATGAAACACACATAATCCAAGGGGAAATGGTTAGTGACCTGCTACACCACTTAGACCTACACAAGTCTATGGGGCCAGATGGGATCCAGCCAGGAGTTCTGACAGAGCTGGCAGAAGTGGTCACCAAGGTACTTTCCATCATTTGTCAATAGACCTTGCTAACTGTCCCAGTCGACTGGAGGTTAGCAAATGTGCTAGAAAGAGGATCTGGGGAACTACACATCTGTCAGCCTGACTGTGATGCCAGGGAAGCTGATGGAGCAGATCACCCTGAGTGCCATCATGTGGCACGTAGGGGACAGGGAATAATAGAATCATAGACTGCCAGTTGGCATTGACCTTTAGGATCATCTGGTCCAAACTTTTTAGGTGATATATATTTTAAATGAGGTGGCCTAGCACTGCACAGTGTCAAGCTGAGCCTCAAAAGTGTTCAGTATAGGGGAATCTACCACTTCCCTGGGGAGATTATTCCAGTGGTTCGGTGTTCTTTTGGTGAAAAATTTTCTTCTGGAAATGGGGATCAGGCCCAGTCAGCATGGATTTAGGAATGACCAGTCCTGCTTAACAAACTTGATGTCCTACGACATGGTGACACTGCTTAGTGGATGAGGGAGAAGCTATAGATGTTGTTTACCTGGATTTCATAAAGCCTTTGACACCTTTTCCCTCAGCATTCTTCTGGAGAAACTTCTGCTCATGGGTTCATTGAGTGTTCTCTTCGATGAGAAACTAACTGGATGGCCAGGCCCAAAGAGTTGTAGTGAACAGAGTGATATCGTGTTGGCAGCCAGACAAAAATTACATTCCCCAGGGCTCAATGTTAGGGTTGTTTCTGCTTAATATCTTTGTCAAAGATCTGGATAAGAGGATCAAGTGCTCCCTCAGTAAGTTGGCAGATGATACCAAATTGATCACAGTAATTTTCTTTATCATGAGAGCACTGCAAGATGTATTTACACTGCAATATAGTTCTCGACTTAAGCCTGCTTGTTTGTCAGGCTTCTTAATTATTCAGAGAGCTTAAGTGCTGGTTTTCACTGGTCTGCTAAAGGAAGGAGCCACCCTTCTTCTCACATGGGAAACTCAGATGTGAAGGCAATGCATAAACTGAAACAAGGCGAATCAATCTAAAAGCATAGCAACAAAACCAGTAAAAACATAGGTTAGGATTTCTGGTCAAGGACCAGAATCTTGTTAGGCTAGACTCCATTCATTGCGTAACTAAGAACATCCCAGCAATGAAGCAGATTGCAATCTCATCTGTGCTAATGAATAAGACTGAGTAGCAATAGAAATTACATCAACAATTTCCTTGTTTCAGGTCTTGTTGTACAAAAACTAGATTAATTATGAAACTTCACTGTGTCTGGGCTCAGGCACATGCTTACACAAACATATTTAGATGTACATGAACATTTCAACAGGCAATTTCTCAGAAGAATCGATGTAGGTACATAGATTATATACTCATATAGCTGCATAACTGCATCACTTCTGCTAAAGCTACATAGACTTGAAGCAGCAGCAGGGATACTTCCTCTTCTCATCTTGAAAGTCCACATCCGAAGATACTCTGCCAAAATGACACTCAAAGACTAAGTGGAACAAATGCCAGAGATCATGTGATCTGCAGCCTCAGATGAACGGCGGTGCGCGCAATGTGATATAGCCATGAAAGGGAGGTTTCATCTGGTAGTTTTTGCAGCTGAAGGTTATCAAATCCTTTAGCATTACATTGTTAGGGATTAGAAATATTACAAGAATCAACACTGAAGCTCTGTTTCAAAGAAATGTCAGATTTTAATTATGAAATCTCCCTTAATGAATTTGAGTAAGAGGGCTTTATTGTAACAGGGGTGTCAAGTACTAAGCTGTAATGTTTTACCTTTACTACCTAGACATCAAAATGAAAAATACTGAAGATTCAACATCACAGCGTCTGGGAAGTTGTTTATGTAACAAGCAATGCAATTCTAAATTTCAGTGGTCAAACAAAACAGTGTTTCTAATAACAAATACCGTGCTCAGCAGAATTTTAAGACATAATCTATGAATATTTATTCATTATCTTTTTGGTTTACTAGCAATTGTTCTGAAATATTCAGGTAAGATACTCTACCAAATGTTTGTTGGAAATAACACATAGATCTTATATACCATAAACTATTTGAGGCTGTATGAAACTTGCTTGTAAACAGATGAAATGTGTATTAATTTGAACTAGTGTTCTAAGCTCATTTGCTCTGGTTTCAAATCTACTTAAAAGACAGTAAGAGACTTGTTTTTCTGCTCTGTGTTCATGTTTGCCATATTGATGGCAGGGAGTAGCTGGAAGCAGGGCACATTCTCACTGTATGTAAGTCTTGTACCCTTTTTGTGTACAGGACATGCTTCTCAGTCTGATAAGTTAAGCAGGAGGTTCTAAGCAAAATACTGACCTTTCAATCATTCGTGTTTCTCAGTTCTCGTCATGTTTTTTTCTACTTTGCAGCAATTATTTTTTCAGTATTTGACAAAAAAGTAATTATGCTAGTGAACTTGGATTATTTTGTCTGCTCTTTTTCCTGGGCTTTCTTATTATTTGTTTTGCCCTATTTTTCAAACATAAACAATAATTTCACTGCCAGATTGCTATTTAATCCAAAGTAGTGTTTTATCTAGGTCTTTTGAACTCAGAATATGAACATGAAGACTGGCAATCCACATGTTGGAACAGATATTTGACTAACATGTTCTTCTGTGAAATAAGATTTTTTAAAAATAAAACATAGAATCATAGAATCACCAGCTTGGAAAAGACCCACCAGATCATGGAGTCCAACCATTCCTATCAATCACTAAACCGTGCCCCTCAGTGCCTCATCCACTGTGCCTTAACACCTCCAGGGAAGGTGAATCAACCACCTCTCTGGGCAGCCTCTTCCAGTGCCCAGTGACCCTTTCCGTGAAAATTTTGTTCCTAATGTCCAGCCTGAGCCTCCCCTGGCAGAGCTTGAGGCCATTCCCCTCCTGTCCCCTGACACTTGGGAGAAGAGGCCAGCTCCCTCCTCTCTACAACCTCCTTTCAGGTAGTTGTAGAGAGCAATGAGGTCTCCTTTCAGCCTCACAGAATCACAGAATCACAGAATAACCAGGTTGGAAGAGACCCACTGGATTGTCGAGTCCAACCATTCCCACCAATCCCTAAATCATGGTCCTAAGCACCTCATCTACCCTAACCTTAAACACCTCCAGGGACGGTGACTCAACCACCTCCTTTGGCAGACCGTTCCAATGCCTAACCACCCTCTCCGTGAAGAACTTTTTCCTAATCTCAAGCCTAAATCTCCCCTGGCGGAGCTTGAGGCCATTCCCTCTCGTCCTGTCCCTGTCACTTGGGAGAAGAGGCCAGCACCTTCCTCTCCACAACCTCCCTTCAGGTAGTTGTAGAGAGTAATAAGGTCTCCCCTCAGCCTCCTCTTCTCCAGGCTACACAACCCCAGCTCTCCCAGTCGCTCCTCATAAGGCCTGTTCTCCAGCCCCTTCACCAGCTTTGTTGCTCTTCTCTGGACTCGCTCCAGAGCCTCAACATCCTTCTTGTGATGAAGGGCCCAGAAATGAACACAGGATTCGAGGTGCGGTCTCACCAGTGCCGAGTACAGAGGGAGAAGAACCTCCCTGGACCTGCTGGTCACGCCGTTTCTGATACAGGCCAGGATGCCACTGGCCTTCTTGGCCACCTGGGCACACTGCTGGCTCATGTTCAGTCGGTTGTCAACCAGCACCCCCAGGTCCTTCTCCTCCTGGCAGCTTTCCAGCCAGGTTTCTCCTAGTTTGTACCTCTGCTTAGGGTTGTTATGCCCTAAGTGCAGGACCCGGCATTTGGCCTTGTTAAACCTCATGCCGTTGGTCTCAGCCCAGCAGTCCAGCCTGTTCAGGTCCCTTTGCAGCCACCTGATCCTCCAGCAGATCAACACTTCCACCCAACTTGGTGTCGTCCACCAACCTGCTAAGGGAGGACTCAATGCCTTCATCCAGGTCATTGATAAAGACATTAAACAGGACTGGACCCAGGACTGAGCCCTGGGGAACCCCACTTGTAACTGGCCTCCAGCTGGATTTAACTCCATTTACCACCACCCTCTGGGCCTGGTCATTCAACCAGTTTTCCACCCAGGAGAGTGTGCGCCCGTCCAGGCCAGAGGCCGACAGTTTCCGAAGCAGAATGCTGTGAGAAACTGTGTCAAAGGCTTTACTGAAGTCCAGGAAGATACATCCACAGCCTTTCCCTCATCCAAGAGTGTAGTTACTCGGTCATAGAAGGTGATTAGATTACTCTGGCAAGACCTGCCTTTCATGAACCCGTGTTGACTGGGCCTGATCACCCGGTTCTCTTGCAAGTGCTTCTTGATCGCACTCAAGATCACCCGCTCCATGACTTCCCCCGGTACTGAGGTCAGGCTGACAGGCCTGTAGTTCCCCAGATCCTCCCTGTGCCCCTTCTTATAGATGTGCACGACATCAGCGGAACCTCCCCAGTCATCCAGGACTGTTGGAAGATGATGGAAAGGGGTTTGGCCAGCACATCCGCCAGTTCCCTCAAAACTCTTGGGTGGACTCCATCCAGCCCCATAGACTTGTGGGCATCTAGCTGGGCAAGCAAGTCTCTAACTACCTCCTCTTGGACTGTGGGAACCTCATACTTCTCTTCCAACCCCTGTGGTTGTGCACAGAGGGCACAATTTTCCTTACTGTTAAAGACTGAGGCATTGAGCACTTCAGCCTTGTCTTCATCCCCTGTTACTCTTGTTCCCTCTGCATCTACTAGGGACTGGAGATTCTCCCTAGCCCTCCTTTTGCTGTTGATGTATTTGTAGAAAGAGTTTTTGTTGTCTTTCACAGACTTGGCCAATCGCATTTCTAGTTGGGCCTTAGCCCTCCTGATTTTTTCCCTGCACATTCTCGCTTCCTCCCTATAGTCCACCCAGGATACCTGCCCCTTCCTCCAGAGGTCGTAGACCTTCCTCTTCCTATTGATGTCTCTCAGGACCTCCCTACTCAACCATGCTGGTTTCTTACCCCGCCGGCTACTTTTCCGGAACTTGGGGACCGCTTTCTCCTGAGCTGCTAGGAGTTCCTTCTTGAAGAGCGCCCAGCCCTCATGGACACCTTTGCCCTCAAGGAGCGCCTCCCACGGGACTTTTCCGACCAGCCTTCTGAACAGCCCAAAGTCTGCTCTCTGAAAGATGAGGGTGACTGTTCTGCTAACCTCCACCTTCTTCATCTCACCCTGCACTGAGAACTTCATCATCTCATGATCGCTTTGCCCCTAGCGTCCTCCAACCTTCACATCCCCCACCAGTCCTTCTCTGTTCACAAACAGCAGGTCCAGGAGGGCACCGTCCCTTGTCGGTTCGCTCACCAGCTGTGTGAGAAATTGTCTTCCACACACTCCAGGAACCTCCAGGACTGCTTCCTTTCTGCTGTATTATACTCCCAGCCTATATCTGGGAAATTGAAGTCTCCCACAAGGACTAGAGGTAGCGATTTTGAGACTACACTCAGTTGTTTGTAGAAGAGCTCATCAGGTGCTTCTTCTTGGCTGGGTGGTCTATAGCAGACTCACCCCCTCTTGCTTAGTGGTGATATACTGGCAGTCCTCGCCAGCGCACTACCCCTTTGCCACTGAAGTCTCACCTCCAGGCTCACTCCCATCCTGCCTGGCCTCCATCCCCTCCCCCCTCACATCTAGTTTAAAGCTCGATTTATGAGCTTAACTAGGTTTTTGGTGAGGGCTTTTGTCCCCCTAGGAGACAGGTGTGTCCCATCCCTGGTAAGAAAGCCTCGGGGTGCGTGGGCCTCCCCATGATTAAAGAATCCAAAGCCTCTCTTCTCACACCAGTCCCTAAGCCATTCATTAACCAGTTTCTTATTCCTCATTTCCTGCTCCTGATTCCTTAGTATTGGGATGGAGTTGAATATTACCTGTGCCCCCGAGCCCTCGATCATTCTCCCAAGAGCCTTGAAGTCCCTTTTAATGGCTTTAGGCCTTCTACGTTCTATTTCTTCATTACCAATTTTAAAAACTAAGAGCGGGTAGTAGTCGGTGTCTCTGACCAGGGAAGGGAGCTTTCTAGTAACGTCCCTACTAGCCTCCTCTTCTCCAGGCTAACTAACCCCAGTTCCCTCAGCTGCTCCTCGTAAGACTTGTTCTCCAGCCCCTTCACCAGCTTTGTTGCTCTTCTCTGAACTCGCTCCAGAGCCACAACATCCTTCTTGTGGTGAGGGGCCCAGAACTGAACACAGGACTTGAGGTACTGTCTCACCAGTACCGAGTACAGAGGGAGAAGAACCTCCCTGGACCTGCTGATCACGCCGTTTCTGATACAAGCCAGGATGCCACTGGCCTTCTTGGCCACCTGGGTACACTGCTGGCTCATGTTCAGTCGCTGTCAACCAACACCCCAGGTCCTTCTCCTCCAGGCAGCTTTCTAGCCAGGCTTTTCCTAGTCTGTACCTCTGCTTAGGGTTGTTGTGCCCCAAGTGCAGGACCTGGTACTTGGCCTTGTTAAACCTCATCAAACTGGTCTTAGCCCAGTGGTCCAGCCTGTTCAGGTCCCTTTGGAGCCTCCCTGCCCTCCAGCAGATCAACACTTCCACCCAGCTTAGTGTCGTCCGCAAACTTGCTAAGGGAGCACTCGATGCCTTCCTCCAGGTCATTGATAAAGACATTGAACAGGGCTGGACCCAGGACTGAGCCCTGGGGAACCCCACTTGTAACTGGCCTCCAGCTGGATATAACTCCATTTCCCACCACTCTCTGGGCTCGGTCATCCAACCAGTTTTCCACCCAGGAGAGTGTGTGCCCATCCAGGCCAGAGGCTGACAGTTTCCGAAGCAGAATGCTGTGAGAAACTGTGTCAAAGGCTTTACTGAAGTCCAGGAAGATAAATCCACAGCCTTTCCCTCATTATGAACATTAACAGATGTGTATTTTTGTGGCATAGAGTTATTCTTCTCTCTTTAAAAGAAGATACTTGGAAAGTAAACACAGAGTGATTATTTCGTGCTGCCCATTCCCCTGCTTTACTTTATTCAGCCCATTAGGTATAACACACTTGTAGAAAATGCTCTCTGTAAACTGAAAGAGGAATAGTTCCAAACCAGTAATGTATCTAAGTTTGTTTGAGAGATTAGTATTTCAGGGTGAAGGCTGCCATGAGTTGTCCCAGCTATAGCTTAAGAGCATCCATTCTCAGGATCCTGAGTTATTTGGGAGAACTTCAGGAATGTTGAGGGGGTGGAGGGTTACCCCATTGCTCATTTGCTGCGGCATGAGGGAGCTGGGAGAGTTGCTGCAGGCCAGTGTAGCTCAGTAACAGAATAGTACATCTAAGCCTGGAGTGGGTTTGTGTCTCCCAGTGCAACCAGTCAAAAAACCTGTGCTATATACAGGTATATTTTAAAATAAGTGCTATTTTTAACATTGACTAGTCCTGTTAAGTAACGAGGTAAACAATTTGAAGTTCAAATGTCACCCACCAGCATTTTTCTCAACCTCTTAGATTGTCCTGATTTTTGGACATTACTCAGCCCCATGCTGATGAGTGCTTTATCATCAGTGAAAGCTTAATGAAACAACTTTTATATTATCTAGATTTCAGCATTTGACTTGATAGAACCAAAGTTTTGCAATGAGAATTTTTCTCTGAGAAAAGCACCCCTGGTTAGATTTCCTGGGTCTATCACTGCCATCCTTAGAGAGCTGATCCAGCCAAGGCTAAACTTCTGCAGAATTTTCACCATACCATGAGCAACTGTATATTTAATGAAGTTTGATAAAGACGTAATGTTTCATAATCATGGAAAGATTACACAATACTATTCAGAGATGTCAGAAACAATGACTATAAGATTATAATCAGGGTAAATGCTCTGGGATGCCCACTTAGAGCATCACTGAACTAAACCTAACACTTTATTCTGAAAAAAAAATACTTGAAAGGCTTTCTAGAAAGATACTATGCCAAATGTCCTAGTGTAAAAGAAAGCAAGAAATTTCTTCTTATCCTTAATTCTGCCAAATAAGCACAGCATGCTTCTGAAATGAATATTCTCATAGTTTTGCTGAGTCTGGGCATAGCTGCCAGGTTAGATTTCTGTTACAGTCCTTAACTCAAGCAGTTAGCTGGAGAGATTTTGAGCTGGAAGGGGTTTTAGTTTTTGTTTCCTTTTCCTGTTTGGGTTCCCCTCCCTCTCCACCCCAACCCCCCCACCTTTTTTTTTGGGGGGGGGGGGAGGGGAATAAGAATTTATGCTAGCATCAATAGTCTATGTGATACAGATTTTTTATTTACAAAATGTGTTCAAAAATTCTCTGAACACAAGAATTAAAAACAAGGAGAATAGTGTCTTTGCTATATGGTAGCGTAAAACTTTTTCATAACTAGCATACTAACCAGAAACACTTATATCTGGCTCCCTGCATGGTTTGCTGCCTTTGCTGTCTGCTTCTCTCTCCCATGAGCTTCCAGCTCTTTAAAACACACTCCTGGCATTTGCTTTTGTCTCCTGCAATTTTGTTACAGTTTTATATCCTGGCTTGCAAAAAGGCCTTGAATTTTGCTTGTCTTTAGGGACTGCGTCTATCTTCTGCTTTTGCTTTTATTTTTAGAAGGCCTTAATTGCTTTTACACTTCTGATGAAGGGTATCTCAGTTTTTGAGCCTAACAACGTTTCCTGCAGTCTGAGCTGCGAGAGGAAATGTTGAATCATTTTGGGTGCAAATGGACACTCAGAAGTTTAGATTTTGGTAATTTTAATCTCTTTTCCAACACATAGAGCTGGTTCTCTGCCTGCAAGTACTGTCCTTATAAAGTAAAAGATGATCCTGGATACAAGCTGTGCACTACATTTCTTGATATATTGGGATACAAGGGAGAGCAGGAATACCCCATCCTTTACTCCAATCTCTCTTTACCCTCCCTGTGCACATTCCCACCTCCTCAGCCCCTTGTCCTTAGGACCTACAATTTCCTCATGCCATCAGTTACTATGACTGTCCCAATGCAAATCTACTGAATTGCTGTAAAGTTACCTAAGCCTTGTATTTACCAGTAGATCTGGTAGTCTGTAGGTGTGAGCCAGGTTCCTGACCTGAGTTTAAGGTAAGGTGGGGCAGCTCTCTTCTCAGTGACAGTGAGCTGGTAGTGCTGCATTAGATGTGGAACAGCAGTGTCGCTGTGTAGGCAGAATCTCTCTTGTGCCCTTGCTTGCTTTGTGGTGAGTGTTTTTTGTTGCCACAACCTCAGATAAATTCTTGGATGTGCCATCTCCAGCTTGTAGTTGTTCAGCTTCCACCACTGAAGTTTACTTTCATAAGGACCGATTTTGCTTTAACGATAGGGCTAACTGACTCCAGTTTTCAGAAACACTTGTATGAGCTTTCTCTGTTTACTCCAGCTTTTGTGGATGAGTTTGTTTCACTGCCTTTAAAGGAGATACTGTTCTGGCAGTGTATGTTTATTTTTGGTGTTTGTATGTTGACATTTTTGTTTAAAATATTCCACATGTTGCACTCTCACAGAGCTTGACCTTTTTTCCTGCATTGCATTCTGGCTAACTTTAAAGGCTGATACAAGTTCCCTTGTTTTTCATACTTATATAATGATTTAATTTGCTTTCATGTATAGATGTGTACCTACACATTATCTGCTTAAGTGGCATTAAGTTATATTAATAAGTACAATGAAGAGGGTCTATGACATAGTTAGTAGTTAGTAGTTTCACTTAAGGAAGATATCCAGAGAGCAGGCAAGTAAAAACGAATGCAGAAAACAGTGCATCATAAGGACTTGCTGAAAAAGCTGTGTCCTGGTCAGGCTCTGGAGGCACTAGCACTGTCCTGGGGCTATTGCCAAGCACTTGCGCAGACAGATACATGTCTGGGTGAGGGAGGTGAGGATGGGAGGAGGGAAAACCTCTTCAGGTTTCTCTGAATCAACACAGTGTATCATAGAATCACAGAATCACTTTGTTGGAGAAGACCCACTCTGAATTTCATTCTGTAATTCCCAGTTGGGTCATTCATGCTTAGGGCCTCCGTGCCTGAGCCAGGAATTTCCTAGCTATTTTTAAGTGGTGGAAGAGATACTTTGACTCTCTGCTACTTATTTCTCTAGTGTTGGAGAAGACCCACTGGATCATTGAGTCCAACCATTCCTATCAATCACTAAACCATGCCCCTTCGCACCTCATCCACCCTGGGCAGCCTGTTCCAGTGCCCAGTGACCCTTTCCGTGAAAATTTTGCTCCTAATGTCCAGCCTGAGCCTCCCCTTGCAGAGCCTGAGGTCATTCCCTCTCGTCCTGTCCCCTGACACTTGGGAGAAGAGCCCAGCACCCTCCTCTCCACAACCTCCCTTCAGGTAGTTGTAGAGAGCAATGAGGTCACCCCTCAGCCTCCTATTCTCCAGGCTAAACAACCCCAGTTCCCTCAGCTGCTCCTCATAAGGCCTGTTCTCCAGCCCCTTCACCAGCTTCATTGCTCTTCTCTGGACTCACTCCAGAGCCACAACATCCCTCTTGTGGTGAGGGGCCCAGAACTGAACACAGGACTCGAGGTGCGGTCTCACCAGTGCCGAGTACAGGGGGAGAATAACCTCCCTGGCCCTGCTGGTCACGCCGTTTCTGATACAAGCCAAGTTGCCATTGGCCTTCTTGGCCACCTGGGCACACTGCTGGCTCATGTTCAGTCACTGTCAACCAACACCCCCAGGTCCTTCTCCTCCTGGCAGCTTTTCAGACAGACTTCTCCTAGCCTGTAGCTCTGCTTAGGGTTGTTGTGCCCCAAGTGCAGGACCTGGCACTTGGCCTTGTTAAACCTCATCAAACTGGTCTCTGCCCAGCAGTCCAGCCTGTTTAGATCCCTTTGGAGCCTCCTGACCCTCCAGCAGATCCACACTTCCACCCAGCTTAGTGTCGTCCGCAAACTTGCTAAGGGAGCACTCGATGCCTTCCTCCAGGTCACTGATAAAGTCATTGAACAGGGTTGGACCCAGGACTGAGCCCTGGGGAACCCCACTTGTCACTGGCCTCCAGCTGGATTTAACTCCATTTCCCACCACTCTCTGGGCCCGGCCAACCAACCAGTTTTCCACCCAGGAGAGTGTGCTTCACATAAACCACAATAAACAGCAGTAGGAACGTTTTAAAGGTTATTACAGTACACTTGCCTAGGAAAATTGGTCTTAGTACCAAACTAGCAGTCTTGGCTTGTCCAGTACCCAGTCCTGCAGTGGTGAAAGGGAGAGGCAGTGTGCATGGGGTGGATCCCTCAGCTCTCTGGTACACGTGGAGCTGTGCACACTCCTTCTCCAGTGCTGAATCTCCCTGAAACAGAGGAAAAAGCTGCATCCGTTCAAGCAGGAAGAGTTGCTGCCGCAGGTCCAGGCCATGAATGGCCTCCAAGAGCCCCGTGTTTGTTCCTGAAGCGCAGGGGACTGTGTGCTGGTAAGAAATGGGGGTCAGCGGGGATGACTGTAGTGCAGTGATTCAGACTGCAGAAATGCATCAGAGCAGGCTTCCTACTGGCAAATCCCAGCGCGTCAGTATTACAAAACCATCAGAAAAGAAATATTAAAAATATACATGAGTAGTTTGGCCACAGGTTGGAGCTGGGGCTGGAGCTGTCAGCCTGTCCCGATGTCAAAGGCAACATTCTGCTGCCATCTCCTGGTATGGCCCTGGTGGGCCCGGCTGCCCAGGTCTTCCCAGAAACTCTCCTGGAATGCCAGGAGTGGAGCAGAGAATCAGCAGCACTCTGGTGCTCTGGGCCATGCCCACAGCCCCAGCGTGCTCCACTGCTGCTCCCCACTAGTTTTGCTGGAGTGTGTCTGCTGCTTGGTTACCCCCAAGAGACAATAAGTGCCCCAGGCCCTCCCGGCCCTGAACAGCATTTTCTGAGGGGCTCTCCTTGGGCTTTTGGTGCCCAGGATAACGGGCTGTGTCAGCAGTTGCAGAAGACTGGCTGAGTGCTGTTGAATACAGGTGGATGGCTTCTGTGGAGCTGCCCCCCTCACCCAGCTCAGTGCTTGAGTCCATGCGTTACTGCAGAAGGAAAGTCAGTGTGATGTCTAGCACACCAGTGCACAGTATTTTTCCATTTTGTAAGGGAGCGTGGAGTCAGATTACTTGCTCTGAATTTCATTCTGTAATTCCCAGTTGGATCATTCATGCTTAGGGCCTCCGTGCCTGAGCCAGGAATTTCCTAGCTATTTGTAAGTGGTGGAAGAGATACTTTGACTCTCTGCTACTTATTTCTCTAGCAGCTGGAGAGTGCTGAGAAGGTGGGAAGGCACTGGATCACTCTACAATGAACAGCACAAACATCTGGAAAATACAAGGAAGATGCTTTCACAGGGAAGTTCAATGTTATTATCAGGGGCCAAAATGAAGCTGTAATCCTCCAGGAGACCTCAAAACACACCGCCCTGAGATGTGCAAGGCTAGTCTGCGTGCCTGTCTTGCTCTGAAGTTGTGCTGTGCTGCTGCACAGTGCCTGTCCAGGCTGGACAATCCTGGGTTTCCCCAGGACTAGCATGCAGCTCCTCTATGGGCTCTGCTGGCCCCTGGCCATTGGGATGAAGAGCTGTTCCTAGGAACCGGGTGGCTTCCGGCCCTGATGTGAACACTGCTCAAGTACGTTTCCTATGAAAAGCAGGGCATTCCAGTCATTAAGTGTCCAGTCTTATTTGCTTTGTCTGTGTTAATAGTTACAGGAAGCAACCTTGCACTGTCTGCAGAGAGGCAGTCTATAAAGACGAAGTTCCTGCCTGCTCTTCTGCATGTGCTTTACCGTGCAGTTGTTTGCAACCACCTAAGTGTTCAGCAGCTTCCTCAGGTGAGGAAGACAGGCAAAACCCCCATGCCTCTGCAGAAATTTCAAGGGCTTTACAGGAAACAGTGGCAAGTGAGCTACTGTGCAGTGAACGGAAATTTTGGAAAAAGCATCTTATACTAGATTTGCTTTAACACCAAAGGGTTAACTAGTTTGGCATGTCTGTGGTGGCTTCCCTGCAGCAATGACAAATGATTTTTAGTGCCAGAGATGACACATTCTATAACAACCCCATCCCCCAGTTTTACATGGGCCTGAGTCTGCATCAATTAAACTTTCTACAGTCCACAGAAATCAGAACTTTAGCCAGGAAGGGGAAGCTGTCTTTCCTCAGATGCTACCTTTAAAGTCTTTTGTAGATGTGATTGCCCCTTGAAAATCTAACTGTGCTTTTGCAGTACAGATGTTAAGTTCACTGAGGGGCTGTGAGTGTCCTCTACCCACAAAAGACAAAAGAACGAAACCCAGGTGAGACTAAGGGCATGTCAGCCACAGCCATGGATGGGGCTCTTCTTAGAAATGAGACTGTATGAACAGAATGCACTATACTCTGCTCTTCACTCCCACAGTATTCCATCAAATGGGATTTTTGTGCACTCTTTCCTTCCTCAACAAAGCCAAAAAAACCTGTCTGGAGGACCAGTTCCACATCTTACAAGCACAGTGTCACAGGCAGACACAGACACACCCTCCCTGGCGAGACACTAGAGCATAGAACATACACACTTCTGGTCTGCAGCAGGAACGGAGCCACATCCCTGGGACAGTGACTTGTCTCGCTACCACAGTCAACCAGTCACTGCCAACACTTATTTACAAGAGCAGTCACAAAGGGAAGACTAATGAACATTCACTGGCTGCTGTACTTGCACGGTATATTCAGCAAAGTAGCCTTTTGTCCTGGTATGTCATAATCATGCCTCTCTCTGGGAATCTCTCTCTGCTTACCTATCACACAAGTAGTGTCCAGACTCTTCTGCAGTTACCTCATTAAGACAGCCTCACAAAAAACACCAACTCCAGCACACAAGTCAAGTATGGAATTTTGTTTTCTTTTCCTATATTATGTACTAGTCAAAAGCAACATTCAGGCTCAGCTGGATAACAAACAAGGAGAACATTCAAAACTGATCATAAAGTAAATTGTAGAAAGTAGAGTTTATATGACAATAAACATGCAGCTTGCAAAAGAATTAAGACAGTGTATCAGTGTTAAAACACATTTCCATATACAGACAGCTTATGGAGCAATTTGCAAGTTTAACCTCTGGGCAGAGTACATAAGCCCTTTAAAGCTGGCATTCAAATTATCAATAGATTAATCAACCATACTTTAAATACACAGTAAAATATGACCTAATGTTTATATTCACTATCCACCCAATCCAGCATCAAGGCACCTTCCTTGTCAGTATGTCTGTTTTCCACGCCTCCGCTGATCTAGAATGCATGTTTTGCCACAGCAAAACATACAGTGACTGGTAACCTTGACCATAGGCTCCTGGATCCCAAGTAAATGCACTTGGTTACTAGACAATCCATCGCTGTGTTGAAGTGTCAGGCTATGCGTGGCACTGTAAACAAGACTGGTGTGTTAAAATAACACAGCAAGTTGACTGGATCCATTAACAAATGTGCTTTGGTATGAAGAAAAGCAGTAGGTGTTACCAGCTTCAGCACTGCAGAGGCTCAACTACCACACCTACCACCACCCGAGAAGAAGAGCCAGTACAGGGTACAGAAGAGGCTTCAGTCTGAGCAGGAGGATGTGGAGCTTTCCAGCCACCCGTCAACAGTTGTGCCATACACGTTTTTCATCTGTTGTTACAGAAGTGTGCTTCTGCAGAGTGTCAATGACTCTTGCATATATCCCCTTCAAGGTTGTGTTTGCAAATGAGCACAAGTACTGGCTAATGCTGCATCTGGGATACACCTACTGCCCACCCTATCCCTGCACTAGAATTAAGGGGAGAGGAGAGTGGACAACTGTTGAGATCTGGCCCTTAGTCATTAATTTTTGTCCAATCTTGTGGCCTAATGCACCCTTGTGCATTAAGTCAGTACTGCTTTCATTTTTAGGAATGGCTCAGACTGTAGTACTCATGCAAAGGAAACAACAGTGAAAGCAAACGCACATAGGTGTTTTAGCTTAATGCCTTTTTTAACTTATCCTTTCACTTTTACGGAGAATTTGTCTAACACAAGACACATAGTTTTACCCTTTAAAGACTTTTGCACTTCTACTTTACTGCAGTTTTCTGGATCAAAGGCTAAGCTGGACACTGGGGGGTTGGCTGTAGATTCCAAATGACTGTTTCACAGCAGGAGATTCAACAGTTTTGTTATAAACTGCTTCCAAGTCACGTTAAAAGTGACTCTTGGAACTTAAAATGGCTATATGTATCCATTCTTGCAAAGAGACAAGAGGTTACAGAGCATTAATAAAGTTTTAAAATCTGTCAGAATTTTTTCAACATAGTTAAAGGAATTAATCCAAATAACAATTAATCTCAAGTGCAAGAGCTATTTCAGGCAAAATAAACTAGTATATGTAGTCCTATTTAATGCATATAAATTACTATTTAAGGTGGATATGCTCTAGAGTGTAGCTGAGTAGTAACGACTATAGTCTTTTGAGTTTCAGATCCCACTGTAAAGTTAATACCATAGCAGTATATATTGATGTAGGTCTTTGATATTCCAGATCTGGCACCAAATTACTGAAATTCAGTCAGCATGGCAATTCCCACATACTGGGCATAGCAATCCAAGCTTTAACCACCTTGCAGTGCTCATATCTTGCAGTCAAAGCTGAAGCTGCAAGCCCCACCCCAGGCTCTGGGGCTTCTCCCATGTCCAAGAATGGTACTCAGCCCTCAGATGTAAAATCCCTCTTCCTCCCAGGGCCAACATTTCTTCTAGTCATGATAATTAGCATTTTGCTAGACTGGTGTAGCAGATAGGCACATGCTTCTCTCAAATACTCCAGAATGAAATTTAGAACAATTTTTGCTCTGCTCTGCCAGGTTAAGGTTTAACCGGCAGTTTGGTCTGCTACAGTAGGGTGTATGAAACAATCCCAAGACTTCCACTACTTCTCTTCTATAGACAAAAGCAGTTAATAAACCTGCACTGAAGTAGTGTTTCAAACATGCTAATTCTAGGAAAAATATTCCTGCTTCTACTAGTCTTCTTCTCAGCCAACAAAGTAAAAAGGAATTGTTCAAGGCCAGACTAGATGAGGCTTTGAGCAATCTGGTCCAGTGGAAGGTGTCCCTGCCCCTACCAGGGAGGTTGGAACTGGATGATCTTTAGGGTCCTTCCCAACTCAAACCACTCCATGATTCTTACATCTTTTACAACTGTTCTCCCACTACTACCTGAAAAATTCCAGTGCAGGATATAAAAGTAGACATGGAAGTGTCAATACTGAAGTGTGATTTTACTTTAATGTCTTTATTTTGTGAAGTGCAGCACAGCTATTGGAGGTGGTGGGAAGCTTTTTCTTTAATTGCTATGTTTAGAGCCAAGTTCAGAGAATTTCAGTGGATTGCTACAATTGCATTGCAGATGCTCTAAAAACCTGTTTTATAACTGTTTGATGGAATCAGTTTGTTACAATCCAAAGTAAAAAAATCACATTAAACCCTGAACACTGCATGATAACAGTATTTGGCACAGATTTATGAACAAGGTGTAAACCCATTATTTATAGGTATTATGGCTTCTACAGGTTGTTCACCCACCAGTATCTCCTGCTTAGTATTTAGTATTTTAGCACAAAATAAATGCACAAGCTTGAAAGATAGAATATAACTGTGCAAGGCACAAAGTGTTTCTAGGATAAACACATAGAATCGTACAGAAGTCTATCACCACTGGCCCATAAACAATATAGATAAGATGTCAAAAGCAACAGGCCAGACCTTGCATTAGCCCAGATCTTTAAAAATGAAAATCTCTTGCTGCTGTTCATTTGATACTGGAAACAGTTTCAGCAGCTGAGAACAAAATGTATCCTTTTTAGCCAACAGAAAGGCAAATAGCAGATTCAGGAATAACTGAACTTGTCCCTCAAACATGGCATATGGTATCAAAAGTTAGTATTACTAGACCACAAAAAAAGCACAGTTAAAAAAAGGCACTTAGAAGTAATTAGCATGTTTTTGAAAAAAACATGGCCTTGGAAGCAATGGTTGGACTAAGTAGGCAGGTGTAGCTTACAGTATTTCATAGATGGGCAAAAGGTGGATTAGCAAAAGGTGGATTAGATGGAACGTGGCCTGCAAGACCAGTTCTAACAAACATACACATCGGTCTGCAGAGAATTCCCCTTTCCTTGTGGTTTCCACAGCCACTATGAAACTTGCATAGAGAAGGCAATCCATCCCCCAGTAAAGTAACTGCTATTATTTTCCAAGAGGAATGTGTTCTGACAGAGGAATGCTCCTTCAACCTCTGGAAAAAAAAAGTCACTGCTGTTTTATGATAGCATAGCTGTCATTATGCACCCATCCTCTGGAATACAGTTAGAAGGTGCTGAGGTGAAGCTGGAAGAAAATCAAGACATGGCCTTTTGGTTTAACAAAGTCTCCAGATACAGAAACTACTGTTGGAAGAAATGAACTGTGGAATACTGAAATGTTAAGGATTCTGCATTCTGGATCTGTTTTAATTAACCCTGACTTCAAGAGGTAATCTTATGCATTTACTCTAGCATTCAATTTCTTTGTAATGAAAGCAGAAAACACAAGCTAACACTTACATGCATACCTGTCCTTCCATGCAAATTGGTAGACAACGACAAGGGAAGCTGAAATGACAGACAAGTGCTTTTCCAGGGCCTTCAGAAATTTCTTTGCAGAACAGCAGCACCAGAAGTCACAGCACAAAAGGTTTCAGGTGGTCTTAAGTACAGTTCTTTTGCTGAAAGTGATATAAATTCCCCTGCCTGCTCTCATAGCGCAATATTTAGTGTTTTGATTTCTGGTTTTATTAGTGTCAGATTAGAGAGCTGACTAGACTAAGTTACAGTTTAAAAAAAAATCTACAACGGTGCCATGAAATTTCTAGTTATCATTGGAGGAGGGTTTTATTGTGATTTTTTTTTAAATGCTGGTAGACAGTCGCCAAAAAATGTATCTTCTTCAATAAGAAGAAAACTATGAAAAAGGGAAAGGTGAGACATAAGGAAAAAAGTAAAGAATTTTAGCAACCACACAGGTGTTATTTGTGGCTCATGATTGCTACTAGATACATACTACCAATACATTCAGAATCAGGGTATAGGTTTTGTTTTTCCTTCCAAGAGCTTCAGTAACTTCAACACCTTCATTTTTTGCTGCTCTCAGTTTCAAAGACACCTTGCAGCACTGGTAGTGAGGTTACAATACACTAATTTTTGTAGTCACAGGGAGAAGGTCATATTCCCTTTCTCCTCTGCATTTAGAAGAAAGGTAAAAACTCAGAGGTCATTACTTGCCTCTTAAACTGTTTTCGGCACAGGTGCACTTAATGGCAATTTTTATGACCAAAATTAGTATGATATAATCAGATAGTGATCTGGGAGCAAAATCTTTAAACAACCGTTAACCTGTTTTCATCTCTATTTTTAAACTTACAAACGTGACGCTGAATTGCCATGCATCAAGTTGCAAGGCACATTCTAAGGCCAAATTATTCTGCAGTTCATATGCACGCATACCTAGATGTAGAAAGAGTATCAATTCCTATAGTGGCATTCACAGTCAAGCAATCATGGTGCTTACTTATATGCACACCATAACAAGTTCAACTTGATTTTTTTTGCTTTTTAAACAAGAATGAACATGATTCACCATGTCTGGTAAGCTAGAAATAGAAACACTGGGCCAAGTCCAAATTCATAAAGTCTATGAAGCTACTGAAAAGTATGAGACAGAATTCTTCCACATTAGAATACGACACTTCAGTCTTATCTTTTGCACAAAGATGCTCCAAGCAACTAAAGCTAGCTTTTTAGGCTTGTACACTGCCACAAATCAGAGTACTTCTTTTAAGAGGTCTGTTGGCTGAAGTGATTAATTGAAACTTCCTGTTTTCCATCATGTGAAAGTCTGATATGATAAGAACCAAAAACCCAAAGCGGCACAAAATGCTTGTTGAGCTATCCCCATGAAGATTATGTAGTGCATAAAAGTAAGTCTCCAATAGGTCTGGACTGCAAATCTTCCTCAAAACCAGTCCTTACTGTACTTTGTCAAATTACTTTTCACTTGATTTCAGTATTTCTATCTGTATTCAGATAAAAATACCTAGCTTAATTTATCAGAAATGCAGGATAAAGTGTGAACAGGCACTAATGAAGGCCTCAGTAGAGCCAGTCTCTTCTCACTGAGGCATATAGCCCCCTTGTCTCACAGTCTGTGGGAGGTAACTTTTTGGCATTTCATCAACTGACTGTGGATTTTTGTCCACTATTTCAGGTCTCACAGTTTGTCCCTCAGTACTTGCAGCTGAAGTATGTGATAGAGCAGCTTCCTGGGTATTTTCTTCCAGCCCAAGGCCCAATGGCTGTGAACTATGACCTGGTATCTGCAGCTGTGCGAATCCAACAAGATGCCCCTCATTAGCAGGCTTTGTTCTTTCGAAGCATGGCCTGTCTGCGTTGGTTTCATCCTGACCACCATTTTGTTTGAAATACTGCTGCCTCTGTGTTGTACTGTCACCTCCTCCAGTGTGATCCTCTGATCTCTCTTCTGAATCTAGCAGTGGTTGAGTTGACTCAGACCTTGAAAAGACTTGTACAGGTGTTTGGTCTCTATAGCCATTAAGCACTACAGTTGAATACTGTACAGTGCTTGAAGTGTTTTGTGTAGTTTCACCTTCGTCGCTGTCAGAAACACTTTGCCTAGGAGAAGACATGCACGAGGATCCTCCAATACCACTGCTGTGCCCCTCTGAAGTACTTTTCTCTTTTTTAAGTAAGTCAAAGGGCTTTAGATCTTGTTCTGAAAAAGACTTCTTGTCATCAGCTTCTATTTCTACAACGCTTACATCTGTAAAGCTGCCTTCTGGGTACATCTGATCTTTGGAACTAAAGTTATGCTGAAAGAAAGAGATTGATGTGAGAGGGTGGTTATGTTAGAAATCAATAAGCCCATTAAACATTTGAATTCTTATTCTGTAATTGTTTTGAGTTTCTTCAAAGTTTTCTCCTTAGTAACTTTGGCAGTATCTCCAAACTATCTGTTACAAAATCAAGGGTGTAGCTTTGCTTTCCATACAAAGCCTTAATTACACACTCACACTAAAAATGCAAGCTTTTCTCCAATTTTAATTATTCCTAGGAGCTGCAAACAGAAACATTTGCTGTGCATCACAGGACCATTCTATATTAAGGTCATACACACATTACTTACAATAATGTATTCAGCACTGCAGTACTTCATGGAAGTTAGCCACAGCCTATTGAACAGAATCCGCTATGTCATTCACTGTACACCAGGCATGAATTTACCTGCCATATCCTCACCCATGAGGAACTCTTGGAGCTTTCTCTCATTCATGACTTAAATGTGCCAGCAAGTCACTTCAGGGTTTTGAGAACGGTAGTAATGGATTCTGTTTACTTAATGGTGATTTCCCATGAACGAATAAAATAATTAGGGGGTGACCCTTCAAATTAACATTGTGAATTATATTCAGTTTACTAATGCCTGCTCTATGCTGCAAACTTGTACTAGGGTCACATATTTCTAATGCTGAATCTGATATAATAAAGTCTCCAAATCATATCATATCACAGTACCATGAAACTTAACATCCAGGGTTTTTTTTAACCTTGTAATCTGTGTGTGTTAGAAAGCAGAAGACTCTCACTGGTTATTTTACTTGAAACCTTGTGGACTAGGAGGATACAGAAAGATAAGTATTACCTTAGCTGGAACTTGAGGAGACCACTGAGCAATGTTACTCTTGGATGGATCAGGGACAATAGGCCAGATATGCTTTTTAATTCTGTAAAGGATTAAAAACAGAATAAAATGACAAGATGCACCCCTCAAATACCTATGCTGATAGCAAGTATTGCATAATCCAGGACACCACTCCCTTACACAGCAATTTTGCAAGAACGTTTATTTCCAAATAGGTACACTTCCTGCACTTCTTTGCAGCTGTACTACCATATTACACATAGCATCCAACGTAAGGCAAAACAACAAATGGTAACAGTTAGTGAGGGATTTTCAATTTTCAGCACTAAAATTTACAAAGCAGTTTAGGTAAAGTCTGAGGCATGTCAGTATAAAAATCTACTATTCCTTGTTGAAGTTAACTATGAATATCACAGCTTTCAAATCCTAAGCCAACTTCACAACTAAAAATACAGTGAAAACATCTGAAGAAAAGCTTGCTTCGTCTTTAGTAACTCAACTCTTGTGAATCTAGTAACAGTTACTTAACAATAGAAGTTTCTGTAGATAAAACACTCCCAATCAAACTAAGCTTGAAACTGATGTATGTATCCTGCTCTTCATAAACAGCCTCCAACAACAAATTCTCTGAGGGAGAATTTTTGACAACATTGCAACATGGGCTTTTCAACTGACACCCATTAAGAGCTGACCTTAAGAGCAGCAAAGAGGTCAGAAGCAAGAAGGCATAAAATTCTATATTCATTAAGAAAGAAAAGATAGTTGGCTGGGACATCAGAGAGGTGCTATTCCTTGCCAGGGAAAACACTTCAGTAATAAGCTCTCAGCTAAAGCCACAGACAAGCTCTACATTAGAGAAGGAGGCATCAGGATGTTTTCTAGCAGACAGGCGGAGTTTGACTGAGGTTATGCAAGGCAGGTTAAGATGCCTGCCTATCTTCTTAGCTGTTAAACTTACTAACACTGTAATTAAATATATAAAACACAGCCAGCAAACAGATTTGTCCTTCACAAACTAGAGACCATCATTCATTCCACTCTCCTAGCCTGACTAAGCAAACAGACACACAGGATGTCCTGATTAAAACCTAATTCAGACCAACTCTATCAAGAAAAGCAGTAATTTCCTTGCAGGACTGAGACATGGAACATCTAGTTTGTCCGTGAATAGTTAACAGTAAGAAATTAATATCAGAAGCAACTAATTTCTCAAGGAAAATGTGAAAATGCTTATCACAACGTATGTGTACTTCACCTTCTTTTTCCAATTTAACTGCAGAATATTTACTCGTTTATTGAATTATTGCTGTTTCTCTGTTATGCCTAGAAATATCAGAAGCACAAGAGAAAGCCTTCACTCATACTTACAAGTCACGTTTGTTGAAGCAAAACAAAACTCCAAGGAGCACAATTAACAGGAATGCTAGACACACAGGTACAACTATGGCTTCAATTTCTCCTTTTCCTGAGGAAAACAAAGAAGCAGTTACAGTTCACACTGGCATTCGAGGAATTCAGCAGCAGCATACATTCCCAAAGGGACAGGGAGAATCTGAAACTGAGTACACCCACAGCACTCAGTCTTAAGCTTCACCTTCTGAAGAACCTATTCATCATGTGGTAAGAGCCTGTTGCTGAAAACAAAAAGCTGTCCCTACAACCTTGCACCAACAAAACACAGGTTGTTCTGGAAGCTGTAATACTGACAGAACAAGTAATTTTACAGTTCAGGCAAAAACGACAGTATCATCTATATCAATTCATCTGTGGTCCAGTTGTTTTCAGTGGCCTATTGGCTGCCATAACATTATTATAGTCAAATAAGCAACTTAAGCAAAGTCACTAGTTATCCATTAGTTTATTTGGTACCTGAAAACACCTTCTGTCTGTAAAAACTTAGGGTAGCACTATTGTTATGCCTTCTTTCCAGTGTTATGCACATTAAGAAACCTTACAGGGTGCTTAGGGAAGAGCAACCCTATACAGAAAAAACATGCTAAACATAGAAGCACTTTCCACAAGTAAGTTCAGTTAAAGTTATGACTCTTGCCATTATAAATACGAAGCGCTCTCTAATGCTGAACATACAATGAATTTATTTATGCTCCAAAATGAACATCTATAGAGAACCATAGTGAACTGTAAAAGTGATATGAGCAAGAATGTGTAAACTGAGGATGGCATGTGCTGACTGACACCTAGATTAGCAGATCAAGATCCCAGCACACCTCTGGACCTTTTCCGTACACCCCCATCAGGATAATAAAGGCCAGTCTACCTTCAGGTTAAAGCAAAGACTACACTCTAAGACCAGAGTAGGAGCCATCAGACATTAGAAGGAAATACAAGGGCACCAAGTAAATCTTAACTGCTCACAGAAAGCTGGGACAAAAGAAATATGTAGAGCATGCACAAACACATCCAAATGTGGCCTGTTTGCCAACATGAAAGCAATCCAGGAGACTCGCAGAAACTAGTTTGCCCCCTGTACTAGAAGAAATCCTACTTAACCCATCTCTTTGTGACTAAGTGCTAGATAGGCTATCTGAATATCATGCACCTTGAAAGCATTACTGCAACTGAAACTTCTTTTCTTTGAAATAAAATGCATTTGTGCTCCTTCTTGCACAGAGCCTCGTTATACTGCTGCAACATTACTTCCTACTTCCAACTGTGCCCCTCTTCCTTACCAAATTTTTGTGTAGTAAATGTAAAATCAGGACCACTCCTGCCTCCTTCATCCGTGTATGCCATCATCCGCACAGTATACAGTGTGTCACTGGCAAGAGAAGAAAGGGTATACTCTGTCTTGGAAGGATCCACTGTCACAGCTAAAGAGAAGAGAAAGTTTATACTAGTTTTATGCACCATTTAGTGGATCTCCACAAACAGCAGCAATAGGACATCACGTCTTCAGATGTGCAAATGTAAACCAGTTCTAGTACACACGGCATGTGAAAAATACAGACAGAAAGACCAAACTTCTACAAGAAATGCTGAGATTCATTTATTGCTAATTCAAGTGTTCAAATTTCACCTCTTGATGATGTTTTAAGTGTTAATTTCTTGGGGATTGGGGATTCTCCCTCCCACCCTCAGCCTCGAATACAGCTACAAACTAAACCTAGTAATAAAGCTGAGGCTTGAAGGGCTCTAATAAACAGAAATACCTAGTTACCAACTAGAAAAAAAATGGTTAACTAGAAATAACAAGAAGTAGCACAGGCATAAATAACTGACCCTTCCAATTTAAGCCAAGCCTATAAACATATAAGTTTTGGTAGTACTAGCTCCTTGTCCTATACCTGCATGTCACACACATTACTGAACTAACATGCACTTCAAAGATGATGTTTTGCATCAGTAATACATTGATCTAGAGCTCCAGATCCCCCCCTTTTTTTTAGGGATTTGTCATGGTTAAATGCAGTCAACTCCTTTACATCTTGAATGGTCTAGCTTCACCTTTATATATCACTACCTCATCCTGAATTTACATAGAAAGAGAGCACAATATCTACAAATCAGCTTCTAGAAATTAAACTTAGTATTCTGTCATACACAGATGGAATGTTCTGAAATCTTTACCAGGAACTTTTCCATTTGGTATGGTGTAGAGCTATGCCTCATACATCAGCTTTTTACCATCAGAACAGACTGCCAGCCATACTAGAATCTGCGTCTTGTTTTTCAGGAACATGTATTAGGAAGGAAGCAGACTGAATACTTAAGTGCCACAAAGCTCTTCTCTTCTTTGTTACCTGTTTCATTTCCATCAATAGTTTTGTAAAATATGGTGTAACTTCTGATAAATCCATTTTGTTCATCCACAGTGAGATGGTTCCATGTCAAAACAGCTTCAGCTTTTCCTACTTTTTTTGTCTGAACAGTTGGTCCCTTTGAAGGACCTGTAATAGGAGATGAACATTAGTTTCTTTTAGGCACCCTCTCATCAACAGAAGCTGTACATTAATAAGCACTGAACTGTTACTGCATAAAACCTTTCATGGAACAGATAACTAACTCATCTGCACAGTGTTATTTTCAGACAACATAGCAACTCCAAAGATCTTTTAAAAGAGAAACTTCCAGGAATCAAGATATGAAAAACTAATTAGCAGATCACATGAAATATTAAAATGAAATTTATATTTCAATTATGAAGCCATGACATTAATAAGTCAGCACAAATATATTACTTCACCAATAAAAGAAAACTCATGTCGAATTATCTGATACAAAAGTTGAAAAAGGGTAAGAGTCAGCCACAGGTATCTGTTTAACTCCTAAATACTGTAAATAAGCAGAATGGATGGAATAGAAGGGACAATATCAATTACGTCAGATGACCCTAAATGTAGGACCATTTTTCATTACATAATGCACATTAAAACAAAGGCCTCATTCTTTTTAGACAAGAAACTCCATTTATATGCTCCAGGATGATTATTTTGTACTTACGATCCTGCTGAAGATAAGCCTTCACTGACTGTCCACTTCCCTGGCCATCAGCATACAGAGGGTACACAGTTATCAGGTAACACTTGAATGGCTTTATATCACCTAATAAAAGGAATTTTAAATGTGTTGTTTCACAGACAGTCAAATTCCTCAAGATCCTTCTCATCTGCTTCAGACACTGGACTCTGGGTTTTGGATGTTATTAGATGCATTTGTATCCAAAGCAGCTGACAATTTTGCTCTAGAACTTATCAATATACTGTTCCAAAATATTAACTAAAGGAAGAATATAGTGGTTCACAACTAAATGTAATAAGAATACTTCACATAAGTCCTTTTTTTCCCCCAATTTATTTTAAATAGAACGCCTTTCTGTCTGTAGCACATAACTCCAAAATTAATGGCCTGAGTTACTGATCATAATCCAGAAAGAACTGTAAAGCTGATCAAGTTTCATTGTTTGAACTGGAAGAGAGATCAGAGAATTTGATTTTGAAGGAACTCAGCTTTTTTCAGTAGTTTAATAGTTTCTAAGAAGACTAAAACCAAAATGCAAATAAACCCCTTGCAGTTACATAATATAAAGCTATCTAATATCCCATTTTTTAAATTTGACAATATACAGCTACTCCCACACAATTATCTAAGTAGGCTTCAGCATCATCCCATATTCCTGTCTTACAATAAAACTCTAGTCAGCACAAGGATGTTTCTTACTTTAAGAATACATACTACGTTTCCAGAGTGTTCTGCAAAGTATTTGTAGACTTATGAGCTAAATACCTTTTAAGTATGTTCCTTGAACATTTCCTGGTTCGTTCTGCCATTCTATAACGCAGTCTGAGCTGTTGGACACCAGACACCATTCAATCACATATTTAAGAACGTAACTGTTAGGACCAGTCCACCCTACCCACAACTTGCCATCTTTAGGTAATGTTCTAACATTCTTCACAGGAGCTGTGATGAAAGAAAATAGAAAAGTGACAAGTATGGACAGCTGTTCCACCATATATTCATAATAGTATCTACTCTGTCAAATGTGGATACTTTTAGGTTACTGTAACAGTGAAAATCTGGCAGAACCTAAGTAAACATAAAAGTTTATTTTCTGAAATTTGGAAGCTTATGTTTGAAACTGTGTTTCAGAGATCCAAACTAAGTAGTACTAGACTATTTAAAAACTGAAAATTAGACCCAGCTTCTTTGCCCTCAAAAATGGTGAGTTTCCTTGTTCCACAGTACAGAGGTACTGTATTTCTTCCAAAAAAAGGCTCTTTTTCGGAGAGAAATCAAACCTCCAGACACCTCAGATTTCCATTCTAATCATCACATTCTCACACCCTACCAAGTTCTTCTTGCTGGAACGCCACCCTGTTTGAGACATACTCTTCATTAGTTCACCTGATAGTTTTACAGCCTGTAGGTCTCCTTTTGCATTTACACTAAAACCAGTGTCTGTTCATACGTGTATTTTTTCGCTTACTGTCCTGATAAGTGTTTGGACTGCCTACAGGCAGGCTGAAAGTAAGAAGGACCCAGCCTATAGTTACCATTACTGCAAAACAAAAGGAACAAACAGGAACGTTAACAGTAGAGATAAAGTGGAAGATGACAAAGCAACTAGGCAAGACACTGAAATTGTGGGAGAGTGAGACTCAACAAGAGAAAAAAAGGGGCAGGGAGGAGATCAGAGGAAGAACAATGTGAGATGGTACATACATGCCTGCTATGCTAAGAAACAATATAGTGCTCTAATAGTAGGTCTAAGGACTTAAAAGAACAGCAAAATAGAACACAGCTTCAAATGAAGCTGCAAGTATGTAAAACCACATGTTCCACACTGTACAAATACCACCATGATATGGCATAAGACTGTAGATGAATTCAGTAATGCTTTAATTATGTGTCCATGTAAGAGTATTATTTCACCACACTGAAGATCTCTTATAACAAAAGCCATGCAGACACATTTGAGACACTATTGGGACACTAACCTTTTGAATTACTTGCTGGGATAAGTAAAACTGATGGAGGGGATGCTCCAGCTCTGTTGTGGGCAATCACAGTTACTTCATAAGTTCCATTTGGCAGCTTCAATGTAAGATTGGTGGTATTAACACTGTATTTCTCTGGTGGTCTGGAGATAGATGATTTAGCTCTTACAGTCACATCATACTGTAATATTACTCCATTGGCTTCAAATGGCTCCAATGCCTGTCAGAAACACATTTTGATTAGAAAGATACTGAACAAACATGATTCAATCTTTATTGTCTTTGATGCATCATTGAAAAACCAAAGAGCAAGTCAAGTTACACAGATCAAATGGCTATGTACTTAAGGAAAGTGCAAATAACCTGCTCTCATTTATGTAAAGCATGGATTAAATATTTTTCTTGGCTCATAATCCTACCTAGCAGTTTAATTAAAAAGCTATTCTGTAAAAACTGCAGAACATGCATGGATGAAATCTGCATGCTGTGACTTTATAACGCAATGACACAGAAGGAATGGCATGTCTTAAACTGTGTTGAACCCAAATACAAACAGTCTGAGTAGGTCTTTTTATTATACACAGAAAAATGCTTGCTTTTGTCTAACAATGAGTTTTCAGATAACTTAAGAGCATACTGTTAAAACTGTAAAGTAGCACCAGTTTTCAAATCCCAAGTTATACAACGCTAGAATTGGTACGTTGCACAAGAGTTCTATCAGAAAATGATGTCATATCAATATATGTAACTTCATACAAGCCACGTAGTAATAGGGAAAAAGTAATAACAAAAAGATGGATTAAATGCGATAGTTCAAATACCAAAAAAAACCCCCCCATAACTGCATTCACCTGCTCAGCTCTAGACTGATCAGCCAACTAGACACAGCAGCCTACTGCATGCAAATGTGCAGTGCTGTATTTAATAGATTTGGACTCTGGAATGTCTCTAGGCTTAATGGATTCTGCAGCTGGTCCAACCCTATCTAGAGAGTGTTATGCCTTCTGTCCTATCCTGAAGGTTAACTGTGTTGAAGGGAAAGTTTCCAATTCCACAGATTGCTTAATGACAGTAAGTCAGGAATCCAAAAGTGGATTCTATATACTCTGGATCATGGATGTATTTCAATTAACTAATGGTCTTCACATCTGTAGTTTTAGCTTTTCATAACTATTACAAAAAGAACACCAAAGTCACTTCTCATATCAATAAAACCTCTATTATTTCCCAACTATTTACTCAAGATTGTAAAGGTAAAATTTTGCCACTTTAAGCCTCATGTTTTTAAAAGAATGCTCAATTCCTTCAGTGTATCATGTTGCTCTACCTTCCACATCAGATGCACAGTCCAGGAAGCTGGTGAGCAAGATGCATCAATGATCCTCCATATGGATGGTCCTTTAGATGGTTCTGATGGAACAGCAGAAATATTTTTATTTAATCCGTCTGAATTCATACCCTTGACTACTCTTAGATGCTTAACTTTTTTTTTTTAAATAAATAAAAAGTATTTCCTTAGTTCCTCAAAGAAAATAATGCTTGGTATATTAAGTAGCACATCTGCAGGGGAAGAGTTCCTGACGGGATAAGCAAAACACCAGTTCTGCTCCAAGTGCACAGTAGCAAAATTACTGAGAGTCACCATGCCAAGCATATGCAATGACAGTCTGAAGATGACAGTGTTGAGTGAAGCACGACTAACTCTACACTATGCAGGCTCTGTTCAGAGGCTCTGCTCTGCATGTCTGCATACTGCAAACTCTGCTATGGTTTGTAGCTGCAGCACTCTCCTTACCCCTCAATATCAAGCTACCTAAAAAACCAAAGTGCAGAAAAATTAACAAGGAACTGAATTTCTTCTGCCAGCATTCCTCACGTTCGCTATATCCTTTATGCTATAAAGGGTAGCAGAACTGCAGTAGTTTAGTGCAATACTAGAACACTTTCTGGTGTCAGCAGCATAAAAAATTTAAGTGGTATTTCCACTACAAATTTAATTTTCCAATATCATGTATCAATCTATTACAGTGCATAAAGCAACAAGAAGTGGCCAATTCTTTGTGACGGCCTTAGCCCTACTAAAAAGATGATTTTAATGCATCTACATTTGTCATCTTGATAGACGGTATTGTCTCTGAAGTTACTTTATAGCATTTTTCTACATTAACTATTACGAGTTTTTGGCTGCCTTGCCTCTAAAAAACAGTATTAAGTCCACAATTTGCATCTTGTCTCTTATGCTTTACATACAGAGAGAAAGAACTGGGAACTGATGCAAAGGGAGTTCGTAATCTCATTTGAGTACTCTGATTTGATCAACATGAAACAAGCAATTGTTTATCTTGTCTACTATAGATCATGAATGCGACATGACTCACCCTGTGTTCTTTTCCTACTGTAATGCCTTTGCTATGATGCTAAAATAAGATATGTATACTTTAATCACCAACAATATTTTTGCAAAGCCAGTGACCACAGCAGAAAGAACAGCAATGCAGCCTACACAGGTAGGCAGTCCTGAAATCCTCTTTGCTCAGGCTGATATAGTAACCACAGAAAAACTCCATACTGTCATTAGGAGTTGAAATACATGACTAGAATTTTGGAATATATTTTACAATATCTTTCTCACAGACAGTTAATCGTGTAGAGCTGAAGCAATGCCGTTATGTACACACAAATTCCATTTTGTTTAAACAAGTAGGGCATATGCTTGCCTAAAAGAACTCTAATAATATAAGTTTCTGTGAAGAAAACTCTTCTCCCCTAACTCCCATTTTGGCTCTTTTCAGGGAGCATCTCTGGACTAGCTTTAAGGAAAGCTATTCTCATACTCTTTGGAATGTACAGGTCAATTTGGCCTGTGAAAGTAACTCAGGAGAGCTCTCTTGCATCTGTAATCAAACAGCCCAAGTGAGGTCACACAGTTTTAGGTGACTACTGTCAAAGTCCTGAGCACCCACACATTCTGGAAGTCTGATCTGCTCTCATATATTACTTACTATCTTCAGAGGTGACCCCAGTTTGCTCTTCACTCCAGTTACTCCAGTAGCCCACTCCATCTTCCTTCATGCAACGAATTGAAAAGACATACTCTGTGTAGGGTCTTAGCCCTTGAATGCTGAATGAAGTTCTTGGTGAAGCTGTATCTTCAGGAGGAACCTGTAAATGGAAAAGAAGATTTTGGAGGCAGCGATCAAAGATTGTAAGGATGAGTTCTATGCTACTACAGCTCCCATTCAAGAGGTCTTCCCACTGTAGAAGCACCAAATACAAAGACATAGTTTTCCTCCTCTCATATTTCTGAAAGCTTCAATTCTCAACTGTAGTTTGGTAAAGAATCAGTTATAGCTGTGCATATTTACCAGGTAGAGTACAATACATACACTAGAATAGGTAAGCAGGTATCTCCGCATAAGCTCTCATATTCTGCTGCTTTCTTTTCTAATTAGTTTAAATCTACCTCTCCTTCCTTCCCATATAATTCCTTTATACACTAATCTATAACATCTTGCATCATTTTTCAGAGCTTTGCTGGGTTACTTGCTCGATTATTTCATAGAATAACCATGTTGGAAGAAATCCACTGGATCGAGTCCAACCATTCCTATGAAACACTAAACCACGCCCCTTAGCACCTCATCCACCCGTGCCTTAAACACCTCCAGGGAAGGCGAATCAACCTTTGCAGCAAAACACTTATGTGAGAAGTCTCCTATAAAGCTACAGAATCCAGGATTATTGCTTCTGCCAATACAGAACAGTGCTCGTTAACCGACACTGGAAACAGTTATAGTTTCTTGTTAGTAAGTGAATTTATTTTCATAAGCTCTTTCCTTTACCTTAGATTAGCAACTGAATGCCAGATAATATTCGTACTGCATCCATACAGTACAGATGTGTGATGCAGATAACAGATATAAGTGGGTACACATTCACATTGATTCCGTTACAAGTTACTCCACTTTAAATACAACTGGTTTTTATAGTGAGCAACAATATAAGAGAAACAAGTGCAGATTAAACATGTGGCACAGTCAGTAGGTTACTCCTGAGTGAAAAGAATTGTTGAAGTACTCAAATTTTACCACAGATAGGCAAGGTCAGTTGTTTTAAAAGTTACAACCACAATGGTCTTGTGTGTATGTCAAAAGGGAAAGATGAGCTAAAGGAACATAAGGGGACAATGTATCAACAGATCCTGGAGTTGCAGATGAAGCTGTGTAGGACAGTGCTCCTAAAAATAACAGTACAGGTGACCTTAATAATTACTCTCTGAATCTAAAGCTCAAAAAAGTTCCTCCAAAGGAATACAGTGCATTAGTCACAGCCGGAGTGAGGGGACTTTCAGTTTGACAAATGGCTGGGTTACAGCAGAAGAAGGGACATAAGTGGCATTACCTGCATCCAACTGGTGTCACCAACAATCCTATAGCGAATATTGAACTTCAGCTTCATCACAGCTGCTGAAATCCGGTTCTCCCAGGAAAGCTTCAGAACAGTAGGCAGTATTCCTGAGTTGACTGATAAGTTGTGTGGAGGCAGCGGTTTAACTGGAAGAGAAGGAATTAAGAGTGAACTCTACAGCTGTACTTTTTGATGCTTCTAGCAGCTGGTACACTGTGCTATAACATTACCCACTGAAGCCTTCCACAGGCTCTAATGGCTATTTCATACTAGTTTCTAATGCAGACTGATCAACAAGAACTTGGTACCTGAATTGTGATCAAGTCCCTCACCTTCCCTATATTTGTACAGCACAGTTCAAGTTCAAAGCAACAATATTTTGGCAGTGTTTGTTTTGAATAGTGAAGAAACATTAACATACCAATAACTGCTTCTATGCATATTGCTGAATAATGTACTACTAAAGCTTTATTAAGTGTCATATAGTTACCAATCTCAATGGGATCAAGAACAAGAGGATCAGATTCAGCCTTCCCAAGAGCATTTGCTGCTTCTACCCAGACCTCCAGGTTAACAAAGAACTGAGCATCTCTTATTGTACAAGTATTGTTTACTTCTTCTGGTATACAGTCAGGAAAGTTCTCTTGTGGCCTAAATAAAAGAGAAGGAAAAGCAAGGTATAAAGCAGTAAGTTTGGTTACCTTTAGAGAATGCTTTTAAGTAGATCAGAGCGATCAATCAGTTCAGCTCATATGTTCTCCTTCTACCACTGTCTTTGTAAGCAGAGGAGTGGGAAGATAAGGTAATGAGATGAGAATGGCTTGTTCAACCATAAATGCATGACTACATTAGAATAGAAGCGAGAATGAAATCTCTTGACTTCAAGTCACTTGTCTTCAAAAGAACAAGCCGCAGTATTGTAATTACAAAGCTGTACAAAAACCTGAGTTACCTTAAAAAGACCAAGAATTGAAACATGTATTCAAATGGCTAGTAAGTAGGAGCATATTACTGTATTACAAGATGTAGTCAGCACCCGCATACCCTTCAGCATACAGTGCTACAGCTGCAACACAGCCATTTATGCTCACCGTCTTCTGCTATGCTACCAGCAGATAGTTCTAGGGGCATCAAAAGATTTGCAAACTAGGTATTCCATCTATTTACACTTTCTACAACAGTTGTTAACAAAACACTTCAGCAGAAACAGGTAAATGGAAAGCTGTAGACAGTCATGCCTGCTTCCAGAGCAGAACAGCAATTCTGTTTATTCTATTTTAAACTCCAGGAGACTATTTGAAGAGTTTTAAGAATACTTATTTTGCTTTCATTGGAGAAATACTTTTGCTGAAGCTTTCATGTTAGGATAACTTGTGGACAACCATCATCCTTAGTAAGTACAGAGTAGATAATACTGCTACAAAACCCAGTCACTGGATTGGTTTTGTTGGTTTCTCTACTTACAATCACACAATAGTTTAGGCTGGAAGCTACCTTTAAAGGTCATCTTGTATGACACTCCTACAATGAGCAAGGACTTCCTACTTGTTTAGGATGGGACAGAATAGCCACCACAGAGAAGCACAAAATATATATTTGGGTCCAACAAGCTAGTGATTAGGTGTACAGTACTGAAGCCACACTAAATACATACATGAAGAATGGAAAAGTATGAGATAGTCGTTATTCCAAACAAGGGCAGCAACAAAATTTCAAGCCTGATACAGAATTACTTTAAACATGAACTTCTTTACCTCTTCCCTTCCCCCCAAAATAAACAGCAATGCTTCAGAAAACTAATTTAAGAACTCTTCCAAAGCACCAAGGAACTTCAAGGAAGTCTGACTTAGCCTACAAATACTCTTCAAAATTATTTAGATAGTCTATAGGGGGCTACTTACCACCTGTATTTCAACCTATACTGAGTGTCCAGGAATGTAGGCCTTCCAGGATCCCAGGTACAAGTCATAGGATATGTGAGTTCTGGCACCTGATACACAATGCAACTTAAGTTCTTGGGTTTCTCTGGGGGCACTGTATAGAAAAACCAGCAATAATTAATCTAGAGATTTCACTCCAGCAATAATCATGCCAGATGTCCCATTAGAGCAGTTTTAGAGAACATAAGTATATATAGTCAGACATATTTTCACAGAAGGGGGCAAAGCATTCTAGATACCATCCAGCAATGGAAGTCAAGAAGCTAAACCAGCTGTTCTTAGAAACAACAGGCTATGTAAGGAACAAGAGCCCAGTACTAAGGAACAGCAGATTTCTCATTCTCAGAGGCAGAAAACCTGGTATCAACCATATTACCCAAATCTGTTTTAATTCACAAAGTACTGCTAGTGAGGCCCACAGCTGGACTGACATAAACCTATTTTGCCAACAGCCTGAGCCCTACAGCAATTGTGACATGTTTATTCTCCCCTACCTGAGCTATAGAAGAAGGAAGAATGCTTTAGCTGCAAACACCTACAAGAAAGATAATGTATCTTCATCTATGCACTTTAACAGTGTGTAAGAAACTTTTTCTGAGTGTAGCTGAACTACTTTTTCCCCTCTTCTTAAATTCAAGTCATAGGATACAAAGAGTTAGTTTCCAGCTTTCAAAAGACCACTGTTTATGAGAGTATAATCTACTTGAATCTTATATTCTTTCAAGCAGAATGCTGTTGTCAACAGAACTACCCTATGTTCTTGAATAGTTGTATTCTTCTCAACCCTGTTGTTAGTTTCACCATAAACAGAATTTTTCTTTAACTGACAGTGTGAAAATAAAGCAGCTTTAAACACAAATATATCTCAAGATTCATACATTAATTACAACTGTAGAATATTATCTGTACTGTAAATCAGTGTATTCAGCACTGTATCTTCACATTCCCGTATATTCTGCCTGTCACATCTTTTCTGGCAATAAGTTTACTCTTCAGAAATTGAAACAGAAAGCACTGTTCTTCCACGAACGTGTTTTGCAACTCATTCTAGAGCCATACTAGTTTAAACGGAACTCAAGCTAGACTTTTCAATAACTGCAATACCTTTTGCCAACACTAGGAGGCAACACAATTCACCACATATTCATACTCTGCTATCGAACTCACTTGAACATTTATAGTCTATCAACTACTTAAGAAATAGTATACTAAGTTATTCATGTTACTTTCTTGAGACCTCAGTCTTGTCTCAAAAACACTTGCTCAGCACTATGCAAGTGCTCTTATGCAAACAAGGGAAGTTTTCAATTAGTTATAAAGTATTTTCTTATGTATAGAGGTAGGGTAATCCAAATAGTATATTCTATCATTAAGGCAGTTCAGGTTGCTTCAGAGATACAAATGGACAAAATATTTCTCAATTCATTAGTGAATAAAGGATTAATTTCATAGTGTTATTATGTAAGCAGGGTACATGGCCTTACTGTACTTCCTTGAACACTGTAACAAAAGCAATAAGTAAGGAAAAATTAATTTACTGCCTAGGATCCATTTCAATTAAATTCACATCTTCCCATACATTAAACCCTCCTGGTTCAAAATTTTTCTTTTGTTAGTTGTTGTTCTGTTTTCTTCCTAATTTAACACTAAAATACTCCAGAGTATTTTCTGTTTCATAAAAAATGTTATGCTGTGTATATTTACCAGCTTTGATAGCATGTGGTTTGATAATGTTTTTATAAAATTATCCATGCACTAGGTTCCTGGAATGGAAATATGTGTCTCAGAATGTGTATATTTTATTTATTTGCATTCTCTTCCCCAATTCTCAGAAACAATTTTCTTATGATCAGAAAAAAATGCCAAAAAAAGGTACTCACAGCCTACTGTGACAGTAATTCCATAAATGTTCTGCTCAATCTGTCCATCTGCTAAAATGTTGCATGTCAGAAAAGGAGCTAGTGAAGAAGTGACATTAAAGGTGACACTGGAAACTGTTCTGTTTATTTCACGATACTGTTCTTTAGGTACTACTCTATTTTTAACTTTCCAGATAATTTGATTAGCATAGATATTGCCAAAGTCAAGACAACTCTCATTCAAAATGCATAATGCTGTGAAATTGGAGCCGAGGGCCAACACAGGAGACTCTGGGATGATGTAGCCACATGACTGTACAAGTCCACCTGAAACTAAAACCAAAAATAACAGTGTCTTTATTAAAAACTACAGAGCATTCCATATTCAATATAGCCGATACAATAGAGGTGTAACGTTAAAAATACTATCTGTGTTAAACAGGAACTAGAGTAGCTACCTGACAGTATTAAAACTCAAATGCATTAGTAGACCACTGTGTAGATTTAAGGGACAAACAAGTGCAGTGTTCCAAAGTCTTGCCAAAACCAAGAACCAAGCAAGAAAAGCTCTATTAGAAAGCTTTTAGTGAGAGAAAAAAGTCAAGGACTGATTGTTTAGTAGGGTTTGAAGAAGAATGTAGTATACTTGAGGCTACTCTTACAGCTAAAGAGGTATTTGCTGCTGAAAAAGTTAACAACAAAAAAAAACCTGTGCTAAGTATGCACCTTTACTGTGTTGGACTAGCTTAGAAAAACTGCATGCAAACAGTTAAACACTTCAGTTGCTCATTTCAAAAGCTTCAATGTGTATACTAAGTGTATTTGGGAATTACAGTGAACTCTGTACATTTTCTCATACTCTACTTAAAAGCACAGGCAAGGTCTCTCTGTACTAACACGCCTTGCTTTCTGCCCCCACCCCACAAGCAAGTATATGCTTCATGCATCTGACTAAAGTTCTGCAAATGTCCTGTTTCTGAGATACAGAAGTCTTACCTTTAAGAGAACAAATATTCAAAAGCAGATATAACCCATAGGTCGCCCAGTTCCACCAGGGTGGATGGGTTCCAAACATGCTGCACAGAACTCCTGTAGTAGAGAAAGATCTTTTTTAAAAAAATTAAACTATTACTCTTCCCTGCAGATCAGTGTCAAATTCAAATCTGTATCTGACTGATGACAAATGTGTATGCACATTTACTTTCCTATCTTCTCACCCTAGAGAAAGAATGGGCATATTGTTTCCATTTTACTTATTGCAATAAAGAAACCAAGTATCTCCTTAGGAGAACTGATGCAGTTTATAAAGTTCTTTTTAAGTTACAAATTTAAGAAATACATCAGCTTAAGGTTTGCATCGTATATGGAAATGAACTTCACTGTTACTTCTGTGGGAGGTTCAGTTGGAATGGAGACAGCAACACTATCTCAGATTTTAAAACAGAACATACTATGCTTACTAACCTAGCTTTCAAAGGTAGATATAAACACTTTGCACAAGGTTTAGAACAACTCACCACAAAACAAAGTGTTTCATTCACAAGAGTGACTTAAAATATTTCAAACAATTATAACAATGCTTCCACATTAAGGGTTGATTACTATTAAAAAAGAGAGTTTGTAATTCCTCAAAAGTTAAAGTTTTTTTAGCATCTTATGTTCTTTACTTCTGTATTGCAGAAGAGCTCTCTTGTTTTCCATTTTTCCACTTCAGTAGTTTTGAAGTCAAGAAGCCTTTCCTAGATTTCTCAACTTGCAGTTATAAAGCAGCCATAAATTACTAAAAGCAAGTGGCCATTCCCTAAGCATATGAACTATATTTTAGTTACATTTATGCATCTTTACAGGAGTAGGCAGATTGGCTTAGTCAATTAAGACATTTGGTCAACAGCCTGATTTCTAGAAGTAAACTTCATACTGCTCTTTTAGCTAGAAACTAAACACAGAATTTCTAAGTTTACTAAGACTTCAAGTGAGATTGCCTACAGCAGCCCTGCTTCTGAAATTTTTTTTCACTGACCTGACCAAACTTCTTTGGAAGCTGATGATTTTAAGCTTTATTCCTATAAAAAGGCAACTCACCAAGTTTAAAGGAATTCCACAGTATTTCTTAGAAAGGAAAATGTAAGAGCTACATTTACTGTTATCAGAAGGAAGAGAAACTGCAATTTATGACAGGAAATACTGTCTTCCTTTGATTGCATGTAATCCACTTTAAAATGTTAGAAGGATGCAAGCCATTTCATACAGATGAATAAAACTAGACAAGACTTAAGCACTGCGGTATCAATACCAAGGTATTATAGAGCCTCATTCCATAGGCATCAACACATCCACACCATTTGTTTGTACAAATCAAGGTAAACAGTGTAATGTAAAGAAAAACCTCTATTCACAAGAATTAGAAAACTACTAAAGGAAAGCCAATCTCAAACCTTTACAGCAGTCACAGAATCACTATGTTGGAAAAGACCTCCAGGATCATTGAGTCCAACCAATCCTTGTAAGGCTCATCAACGTAGATGTGTTTCAGCTAGGACTAAAACAGAAGACATCAGGATCACTCAGAAGTGTATTTATTTGCACATATATGTGTGTGAGAGAGTTCATTACTCCATGCCCATCAGAATTTCCTATACAAAAGCTTGTATTAGAAATACTGCTGATTAGAAGACTTGACAATTACATGTTTTTTATTATAAATAAGTTATTTATAATAAACCTATCTCAGTTGTATGCTGATAATCAAGAAGCTGTTCATGTTTTGTTTCAATCAAGTACTCTCACTGAGCTGGATATAAAAGCCGTTATACAGTTTCAAGTAAAATAGACCTCTAGTTATTTACTACAAGCATCCAGTAAGGGAACTAAGGCAATTGATTTTTGCTTATTATGGATGTAAAGTCTTCCACTAGCTGAAAAATAAGGCTTCTACCCACTCATGCCGTTCTGCATTTCAAAATCCCAGTCAGTTCCACAAATTTCTATAATCAACTGTCTTTTAGACTTGGAATGCATCTTAGTTATCCTGAGCAGATTCATACACAAAGGAAGCTGAAGTCCAAATCTCTATTACTTGGCTCTTTGGAATGAACAGAATCTGTTTTGATAGAATAAAGAAACTGTTAACAACTTGTAGTACATATTCCACCACATTTAGGTCCTAAAAGGCAAGAGAACTTAGATTCACACACCACCACCTGCAACAGAAAGTTAAGTGGAAATCCCCCACACCTACAGCATAGGAAAAAAGCAGTTTTGACTGTAGTGTCAAACCATGCTGCAGTTCAGCATATATCTGCTTTTAGGCTCTTCTAATATGTTCTACTTCCACCCCTGCTGATCAATGCGGCATGAAGAAGACCAAAGCCACACTCCTCTGAACACACAAAGGAGTTATTGCAATACCTTCTAATGTGTGCTGTTTTTAACATTTGTTGTTACAAGACTGATTCTAAACTGAAATTTAGTCCCATGGGAAAGAACTAGTGTTACACTAAGTACTTTTATTAATCTTGTCTAGATGAAAGACGTAAGTAAAAAATATGGTGGGCTTTGCAACTAACAAAAGAAGAAGCCATAGATCAGATCAGACTGAGGAAGATACTTCTTTGGAAACTAGTCTTTTCCAATCTAAGCATCTGCACATTTGTGTGGACAGTGCAGAAACCCTGCACGTAAGCTGTACCAAAACTTTCAAACATATTGCCATCATTCAGAAGAAATTCTGCAAAGTATCAATTGCTCACCATTAACCACTTAACCACTTTATGCTAGACTAAGTCACAAGTCTTGACAAGAGAAGACTCAATAGTTTCAGTAACTATGCAGTACAACTCAAAGTCCTGCTTTTTTCTAGCCAGTTCAGAAGCTTTTTTTTCTCTCCAAATGAGCATTTTATCTATACTATGTGGTTGTTGTGGGCCACTAAATGAAGAGGAAAGGGACATAGAGAAATAAACTGATGTTAGAACATCGTCAGTTTACTTTCAAAGTTAAGTCTGCCAAACTCGCAGAGGATCAAAGTTCATCAAAGTGCTACACAGTAAAGCCAACTGACACATGAAACTCCTATGTCATGAGATGAGCAAAATTAATCTTTAAATTATATGGGACTTCTATTATTCTTCACATCCTGCTACCATTTTGGAAAGAAAGCACTAAGCCTTTATGATTCAACCTTGAATCAATGCCTCAGGCAGTACCCCATGAAAAGCTAGTAACAACCTTACAGTCAAACTTTATATGCAAAAAGTAGCAACAACACTGAGTTCTATGAGTAGCCGGTGAATAAGTTTTTGAAGAAATGTCAAGTGTGCAGAATACATATCATTACTTATTCTGAGCAACAGAGAGAAGTCTTACAAATTAATACTATTTCATGAGAACTATCCAAAAATGAACATAGGTATATTCCATATGGTGAATTACCACCTCTCCTTTTTATGGAGGTGACAATTGCTTTCCAAGTGACCTACAAAAACCAGCTAGTTTAAGAGACTAAATAACACGTTCTTGCCAGAAAAGCCATCTGGCAGGTCAGGAAATATTAGATAACACAACAACCACCAGAGGAAGTGTTATGTCTATCAGAGCTCATCATCACATCAATCACAAAAGCCCCAAGGTTGCTGTCAAATGAATCCCTAGAAATTCCTCAAAAAAAAACCCACCAAAAAAACAACTAAGCTTACAGCTTCTAGTATTAATCTCTCAATAAGAATCCACATAGCTCAGACAGACAGAGCAAGGTATCAGTACATGAAAGTGATACTGTAGCTAGTGGATACTGCCTGAGCTTTCATAACAAGCTAGGTAGTACTTAAAAACCCATCTGAAAGCTATATTATTTTAAAGGAATTCTGATTACTCAAGTTGTAACTGCTTTCTAATTAGGAGTATTTTATCTGCAAGCTTACTTCCTTCTTAGAAATATTTATGAGACTCAAAAAACTCCAAAAACCTCTAGGAGAATCACTTGAAAATCTTAAATAACATTGTAATACCAGAATTTTTTGAAATTAATTAAAAAATTAATTTTCATATCTAAAAAGCCTATATACAAATACTATTTTTATCTCCTTCACCAAGCAGACAGGCTATTTCTCCACTCTATTCATTCATTTGCCTGTGGAAAGGGGCTTCCCCCTAACTCTGGGATTTTAGTATAGCACCCAGAATAAAAAAAAAAAACAACATAGGGACACAGATTAAAATTACAAAAATAGCACATCAGAGACATCAAATATTTCCTTGCAAGATCTAAGTTCTTCTTTCTGGTATCTTCTTAAACTGCAGATCATTTTCTGTAAAATATTTCAGGTGGGTTTTTTTTTCAGCTAGCAAGTAGCTTTAGTCTAAAAAGCAAATGAATTCATACAAAATCATGTAACCATGTCTTAGCATTCAATGTTTTCATTTTGAAGTCAAACCTTCAAGACTGACAACAACCAATGCCGGTTCCCTAATTTAGACAGCTTTGGCTAATATAAGAATCATTAAAAAAAATTGATAAGGTTTATTTATTTCTCATACAACTTTGCTAGTGCTGATTCACCAGAAAAGCAGCATGAGAGACAATGCATTTCCATTTTGTGCACAGGCATATATAAGTACATGTATCTTACCCACGTCCCAGTACACATATAGGCTTTACTTAAAAGTCACCACATTTCTAGATATGTAAACAAGATCCAAATATTTACTTTTAAAGTTTAACTTCTGGGAAGGGTTCTCAAATTCTTGTTATCCTCACCTACTTTCCTGTGATACACCAATATATGGATTAAAAGCTTATTAGGTTTAGAAGTTACACGCTTCCAACATATATCTATTACATACCACTAGTCTTTTGAAAGTATCAGCATTTAAGAAGAGAAGTACAAATTTTGTGTTCTATACGGGAAGAGGGTGAAAGAAAAAAGCTGTTAACTCCAAAAGTATCCAATCTTTTCATTCAGGCTGTGCCCCCCGACCCTTAGTGCTACCCTTTCTTTATCAGTGACAGGGCAGATCGCTCACCACAAAACCATAACCCCAAGTAATTCTGTAACCAGATTTCTCGTTCAGAAATTACTCAGAAGGAACTCCCACCCACCAGCTGGCAATTACCTAGTCTGCCTAAAAGACGGATGAAAACTGAGGCTGGGATTAACTCTCCTCTGCACTGCCAGCACGCTTGGCAGAGTGCTTTCCTTTGTGCCTCAGTTTCATCATCAAGGAGATGAAAATAATGACGCCGTTTTTCTTTAGACAGCGTGTCAAGAGATCCATGGCAATGATGACTAGAGCTCAGGAGCACATCTTAAGTTTGCAGATGACTCCAGCTGCTCAGTAAATCCGTTCCTTCCCAATTCCTCAAGGGATCCCTCTGGAAGTCAGGCCAGGTGTAAAAATCAAGTCTGTGTTTCTTTCAAGACCGATAATTTTTTGCCTTATGGTCTATAGGCAACAGAACAGAGCATGTGCAGTGAAGGCAACAAAATGCAATGTTTTACAAGAGAACGCCTGCTGATAACACAGCCAAGCTTCGAATCATCGAATCACCAGGTTGCAAAAGACCTCTGAGATCAAGTCCAACCATACCTATCTGCCACTAAACCACGTCCTTAAGTACCTCAGCTATTTAAATACCTCCAGGGATGGTGACTGCACCACCTCCCTGGGCAGCTGTCCCAGTGCCTGATGATTCTTTTGGCGAAAAATGTTTTCCTAACGTCCAGCCTGAACCTCCCCTGGCGCAGCCTAAGGCCATTCCCCTGTCACTTGGGAAAAGAGGCCAACTCCCTCCTCTCTACAACCTATCAGGCAATTGCAGACAAACATAAGGTGTCCCCTTAGCCTCCTCCTCTCCAGGCTAAACAACCCCAGCTCTCTCAGCTGCTCCGTCCCCTTCACCAGCTTCATCGCTCTTCTCTGGACTCGCTCCAGAGTCTCAACGTCCTTCTAGTAGCGAGAGGCCCAGAACTGAACACAGTACTCGAGGTGCGGCCTCACCAGTGCCGGGGTGCAGGGTCATAATCAGCTCCCGCTCCTGTTGGCAGAGGGGCTGCAAAGCCCCGGAAGCCTCTCGAGTCCCGCGAGGCTCCGGCACTTTTACAATGGGAGCCTGCCGGCCTTCCCTGCCCCCGCGCCGCAGAGCGGCCCGCACGGCCTGCGGCCCGCCCGCCGGCGCCGCTGCAGGGAGCGGGGGCGGCGCCCGGGGCGGGGAGGTCGGCGGCCGCAGGGACCAGCGAGGGAAGCGAGGGCGCGGGGCCGCCGGCCTCCTTCCCGGCGAGCCCTGGCCGAGCGCCGCGCCTCCTCCTACCCCCGCCCAGGGAGCGGAACGAGCGAGCGCGGCCCCCGGCACTGAGGGGAACGGGAGAGGCCGCCTCCCGGCCCTTACCTGCCTCCGCCTCGCAGCGCCCGTCACCGTCGTCGTCGTCGCCGCCGCCGCCCCTTAAATAGCGGCCCCGCCACACCGCGCCACCGCGCCGCCGTCCTGCCCGCAGCGCGCGGGCACGCGCCCTCGCCCCCCTCCCTCCCGCGCCCGCCTTTCCCGCCCCGTTCGCCACGCCATTGGCGCGCGGGGGGCGTGACGTAGCCTCGGGGGCGGCGCTTCCCGTAACGCGCTGGCCCGTGCCAAGAGAGCGAGCGCGGAGGATGCGCGCGGCCGGCGGGGGCGGAGGCGTGGGGGGTGCTTGAAGGGGGGACCTGCGAGGCGGGGAGTGTGGGGGCTGTGAGAAAGGGGGTGGGTCTGAGAAAGGGGGTGTCTGTGAGAAAGGGAGGGGCCCTGAGGAGTCGGGGGACGTGGCGGGGGCTGTGAGGGAGGCTATGGCGGGGGAGGTCTGTGAGGGATGCGTGTGAAGAGGGGGTCTCTGAGAAAGGCGGGGACTGTGAGCGGGGGTTGAGGAGGCTGTGAGGGGGCTGGGGAGGCGAGGGCTGTCTGTGGAGGGGAATGGGCATCTGAGGGGGGGTCTGTGAGGAAGGGGGGCCTATGAGGGGGGACTGGAGGGGTGGGGGTGTCTGTGGGGGTGTTTTGTGTGGAGGATCTGATTGGAGGATCTGATTTGGGTCTGTGGGGGGAGCGGTCCGTAGGGGTGTGTGTGAAAGGGGTCTGAGGGTAGCGTCTGTAGGGGTGTGGGATCTTTGAGAAGGGGGGTGTCTGTAAGGGGGTGTTCGGGAGATCTTCGAGGGGGCTCTGTGAGAGGGGTCTGTAGGGGGAGTGTCTGGGTGAGGGGGCTCCGTGTGCGTGTCAAGGCGGGGAGGTGGCGGGTGTCTGTGTGTCTGGAGGCTCTGTGCCGGGGGTCAGTCGTGTGGCCCGCTCCCTCGCCTCCGGGCGTGCTCCTCTGGAAGCTTCTGCCGTCCCTCGGGCGGGGCTGCTGGGCCCGAGGGGCCAGCAGCCTGACAGGCGTTTCGCAACGCTCCCCTGGGAGCGCGGGTGACTGGAGAATGCGCTTATCGGCGGCAGCCGTGTTAGCGAGGCGCCGTTACCGAGAGCAGCCCCGCGAAAGGTGTTGGGTGAAGGCTGGGTTGCTAGCAAGTGTTCCTTAATGTAAATCGTTTGTGTGATCAGGATCTGTGGAGGCTTCCCTCCGTGGTTGTCCTTGTATATTTCTTCATTCGGTAACACTGAAAAATGACTTCTGTAAATGGGAGATGGTCAGATGGAACAGGCTGCTGAGGGAGGTGGTTGAGTGCCCATCCCTGGAGGTATTTAGAAGATGCGTGGATGAGGTACTCGAGGACATGGTGTAGTGGCAGATAGGAATGGTTGGACTCGGTGATCTAAGAGGTCTGTTCAAACCTAGTGATCCTATGATTCTATGTTCTCTTCATTATAGGTAATGTTTTTTCCAGTTCTGGACAATTCAGTGCCACATCCGCAAACTTACAGCATGCTAGGAGTGTCTTAAGTACACTGTTTCTAGTCAGGAAGGTACTGAGTTGCTTCCTGCCGTATGCTTCAGGGTTTTGCCCACTTCTTAGATTGTCTCTGGCCTTGCATACAATATGAGCTATATTTTATTTTTAGTTACATCTTTAGAAGAATAGGCAGATAGATGAGAGAGACAGGACATGTAATTCAATACCCTGTTTCAAAGACTGGCAGGCATGAGCTGCGAATGAGAACAAGAGTGAGAAGTTTGGAAGAAGGTAGTGGAAGATAACCTATTTCTCACATGTTCTGTACCAGTCTCTGTTTATGTTTGGTTTACTTTCTAAGGTGGCTTAATATACCCCAAAAAAGTATTCTTCGTAACTCTGAGAATGTTGTGTATTTTGTACAAGGCAGAATAAAGCTGGCTAGGCACTACAGAGGTCATTTAGCTTTTTCCTTAACACAAAATCAGATATACTTAAATAGTTCCTGATAGGTATTTATCTAATCTACAGATTAAATTTATTAATCTATGTCCATATTCACAACTGATGCTCTTTATTATTTTTAGGAACTCCGGGTGCTTGTAGGGTTGCTGTTCCTTCCACCGGTGGCCTCTACAGTTAATAGACCGATCCTTTCATCCTCTTACTGAGTTTTCAGTCTTCAGACTCTTCTTTATCTATCAGGACAACTGATACTTGTGAAATGTCTGGGTTTCTGTATTGTGATAGAAAGTACTTCAGCATTACGATTTGTCACTTATGCTGTCTATCCAGATTATGGTTGGCATGTTTATTCTTATGTTGATGTAGGATTACAGTTTGGGAATCGTGTATAATTGGTAGAGTCTCAGTCTGTACAGATACACCTGTTTCAGTACTCAAAAAAAAATCTGTTTTGGCAACAACAGGTAAAGTGTAAGCAGGCTTCAACCAGACGGACAGCAAAAATGTTCGGGTTTTTTCTCTTCTTTAAGTTTATCTTGTGTATCGTGTAAGATCATTAGAGTTCTGCTGCTACACAGACATTCCAGGAGTACTCTCAACTTTCTCCCCTTCCCCCACCCAACAGAAAACCTCTTGTGACATTCTCATTCTGAAATCTGATAGCCTGAAGTGATTCCTGGTTTATTGCCAGCACAAAACCCTCACCTTTCAAAACCAATCTCAGTCCTCCCTTACATATGCCATGTATTGTAACTCTTGGAATAAGCAAGGGATCTTGAATTTTACAAGCTATTTATAAAGTCAGTGTAAAACAATTACCATAAAGCTGAAGTTGCACAGAAGAACAAAACAGTTTGCAGTTGTACTTAGTTTTTCTTTATTGGCACAAAATATTAGTCTAGTAACAATGTGATTGCTGTATTCTGTATTGCGCGAACTCTTCTAAGGTGATTGGCTTACCCAGAGACTTTTTGTAGACTTGGAAATTGATGATCCCATACTTCCCTATGTGCTTTATATCCCCTTCAGAGCATTTTGCAGACTATGTAGATGCATGGAAAGATACCTCTAAAGTAAAAAGAAACAGGTGTATGAACAGTCTAAGTCCCATTTCTCTGTGGTATCACTCAGTGGGTATAAATCGGTCCTGTGTTTTCCACTAGTCCTAATAACAACAATAACATGGATGGTAGAGTAGCCAGTGTCTTTGTGGGCCATCTGAAGGCAGTTGTAACAGCCCCCATTGAGTTTGCCTTGTTAACCCTGAAATTCACAGTGAGGGCTGCTATTTGCCTTGCCTTATACCACTCTGAGGAAATAATTTGACATCTGTGTTGCAAACTGAAGTAAATGGAATTAAATGTGGTTAGATACAATTTTCTCTGATGATCACCATCTTTCCAAAATGTGGTTTATATTAGTATTTTCCTTCTTTAAGATCAGGATTGAATGTTTTGGGGCAATTATGCTGTATCACTCAGTGGGCTGAATTTTGGTTTTGTTCCTATGAAACCTAGGGGTTTAATCTGAGAGGAGGATCTTTCGTGTTGCAATGATTTCTAGTTCTGTGTCAGTATCTTCTCCGGTAATAAATGCGTTGTTTTGAATCTTGTTAGTGAAGGTGAAACTCTCAACTGTGGTCAAAAACACAAGGCCAAAGTCTCTGCAGGTGTAAACAACAAGGCCCATGAGAGCTGTGAATTCTTACATTATGGCACAGGGTCTTGTAGCCTGGAAGTATAAAATAAATTGTCTGGGCTGTGGCCTTTTAAAATGCACAGACATTTTCTGGTGCAAGCAGGTAAAACCAAGTTAATGGCAGGATGACTGCCATTTGATAGGATCAGGACATTTGGGATCCCAGGTAAAGAAAACAACTACTTCAGGCATATTATGAAGTGTCTTTTCTGCACATGGACATTTTCATGGAACACTTTAGTTTGGCTTACTGCATTATATTCTTGGCTAGTGATACACGTTATAGTATTCTGTACTGTATATGCAGTATAGTACTAACATACAAGTAATACAAATGCCAGTAATTTTATGTTTCAGAAAACTAGAGAAATTCAAAATTCTGGTCACATTTTAGAAAATGTTCCTGCAAACCAGCATTTTAATCTGCACATTGAATTAACCATTATATGAAATAAGTTAGTCTATTGAATTCCGTAGCTATATGAGTCGAGAATAAAAGGAAGCTAATTGTCAGGAATTGGAAGATCTCTGAGATGGATTAGTTGTCTGATTACTTTCACTGCAGTTTGTGTTCAACACAGTGCTCAGATCAGAGCTATATAGAGAGTGTTTCCAAGCTCCCATGATCCACAGCTAGAATATAAGTAGGTGGAATATGCCTTCATATCCTCTTTTTTCAAGTCCAGGAAAAAGGTCATAGCTGGGAAGTATGCAGGTAGGCAGTAACACTTGAAAAATGTTCACTGATGGGCAAAGGTTTCTGGGTAGCTGCTTAACTGTGGAGCAGACATGTTTTTATGTAATCACGGAATCATTTCGATTGGAAAAGACCTTTAAGATTGTTGAATCCCACTGTAAACCTAGCACTGCCAAATTCACCATTATACCATGTCCTGAAGTGCCACATCTACACATCTTTTAAATACCTCCAGGGATGGTGACTTGTATTCCCTGGGCAGCCTGTTCCAATGCTTGACAACCCTTTTAGTGAAGAATTTTTTTTTTTCCAATATCCAGTTTAAACCTCCTCTGGATCATTTCAGAAGTTTTGCAACATGTTGTGATGAAAGTCTGGAGTCAATGCAAAATCTACAGTCTGTGTGCAGCAGAAGGGAAAAGATATTTTATAGAATCATAAAATGGCTTGGGTTGGAGAGGACCCTAAAGATGATCTGTTTCCACCCCTGACTGCCATGGGCAGGGATACCTTCCACTAAAGCAGGTTGCTCAGAGCCTTATCCAGACTGGCCCTGAATGCTTCCAGGGAATGGGTGGCCATGACATACAGCTGAAATGTTATTTTGGTATAAGGACTTGAAACATCCCCTAGATACATCAAGGCTGTGAAAAGTTCCCTCAGTCGTGGATATATGTAGTGCTGTTGGACATGGATTACTGTCAGAACAGGGATTTTGGGAAAGATTTTCAAAATGTTGGAGAAGTTGAACAAGACCCTTGAATTGTAATGTGCTGGCCTATGACAAGTGAAAGACATTTTCTGTGCAATGACTGAAACGCTATAATGAATTATTGGTGCGGGAGGTTCAGTGGCACGTCCAAAACTCTTGCTGAAGCAATGATGTTATCCCAGCTTGTATCACTGTCCCGAATTTGAACTTAAAAATATAGGTGTTCGTTGTGCATACGCTCAAGATGGAGCTCCACCTTCTGGTGTTTTTTAACAGTAGGAAGGGTCACTTTTTAAACCCAAGAGTCGAGTAGGTAAGTCCGTTGGTCTGGATGTCCAGAACAGTAACAGAATTTTGTGTTGAAGCTGTAGTCTTGTACACCATGAAGTTATGCTGAAGTCTCCTAAGGAAGAAGGGAGGAGGCAGTGTGAGAGGCAGCATCAAGGCAAAAATGGATTATGTAACTGCTGGGAATGATTTAGTGAGGGTCACAGTATTTCCCAGCTTTATAACTGACCAAACATGAGCTGCTCAGTGGCAATGAAAAGCAGGCTTGGGAATTCATTACTTCATTTTGAGAGTTTCTTATACAGTTAATGTTTGTGATCCTTGTAACAAAGGGATAAAAGTTCGTGGAGTCAAGTAGCCTCTATAGCAACCAACCAAATGCGTGTAACTTAGGCAAATGCAAGTCCACTTTATACTTTGGCACTTGCTGTACCAAAAAAGGAATGAGGCATATGGCAACAGAGCTATCCTCATTTTTTAGCATCACTATGCCCAGTATATTGCTCAAATCTGAGACTTGGGGCAGGGTCTTGCTTTTAAAATTCAGTCAGCATCCCTAGAATGATAACTGGGCTTCAGCAGTTCAGGAAAATCTTATGATCAGAGGAGGAAGTTAGAAATGGGGATAGTTGCCTCCTCCACGTGATAAGCTTGACAGAGAAGCTTTTAAGAGGACTTGACTAATACTTTTGTGATTTGCAGAAAGAGGAATGGCAATGTCATAAAGCTGCAGCAGGGCATATGGAATAGAAACAAAATTGGTTATTGCCAAATGAAAAATAATGGCACACCTGAGAGTGCTGGGGAACCTAGGAATCTGCTTGTTTTTCTGGGGAGGAAGTTGTACAGCTAATGTAATTGTAGAGCTAGACTGGAAGCTTTGACTGATGGAGCATGTTGCTAGGTGGTGTTTTTTCCCCAAAGAGAGAGGACAGTTATATCAGAGAAAAAAAAAAAAAAAAAGGTTTGACCTTGACCTTCACAGGAGAAACAAGGCTAAAAGTGAGACCAGAAAAATTAAGGCTAAATATAGGCTTATATAATAGACTTAATAATAAGGCTAAAATAAAGGCTTATAAATCAGTGAAAGGAAACAGGAAATATCAGTGAAGATAAGATAAAAATACTGAGAAGGATGAAATTAATCAAATATAGAAAATGTTTAAGTTAGAATGAGTAATAACAATGAAATTGCTGTTCACTGCAAGGAAGTGCTGATTCAGACTGGTGTCTAAGTTGAGCTGAAGGTGTTAAAGCATGCTACAGTCACTTATGCCACATGTGTGAGCTGCCCATGACTTCATTATCATTTTGACAACTGCTGGGGCTAAAAAGCCTTTGGCGTGATTCTGCATACATGGCTGAAAGTATAGATGTGTCCTTGAACAAATAGCTAAGGCAGAACTCTCAGTGGATGAGAAGAGCCAAAGAGTATTAGAAGACAATTAAAAAGGAGTGGAAGAAGCCCTCAGGATGAGTGGGATTGCCTTTCCTACCTGACCACATAGACTTTCATGAGCAGTATGACCAACAACAAATATGTTAGAATATGTCAGTTCGTCCTTCCTTGCCAAGGAACCAATCTAATGGTTCAGCAAAATAAGGTCATGTATGAAGAACCTAAGCTTTAATATAGTCTGGCGGAAGTGATACTAGGAAGACAAGAAGGCGTTCTGAAAACTCAAGGCAGTGGTTCACTCTCCTTTGTTGGAATATGTATATTCACAACCAATCTGTGTTACAGATGTAATTGTGGATTCCTGTCTGATGTTGACCTCTTTAAGAAATGTGTTTAAGTGATGCTTTCTCTCCTTTCCAGTGAACAAGGGAACAGTCCTAGTCAGACAAATTGCATCTGGCCATGGTTATTCAGATCTTCCTTCTGTTTTGGACCGGCTGTAACAGTCTTCCAGTTCAGTGCACATGACATGCTTCCTCAGGTTGTATGATTATTGGCTTATAAGGCACAGAATTTCAAATGGAGGTCATGTGCTCGACTGTCAGCTGCAGGGTGTAGCAGGGACAGCACAAGATTTGCAGGCCCTCAGGCTCCATGGTGTGGTTGATCAATCAATAACACAGTGGAACTCTTCATACTAAGGCTAAACCTGGACTGTGTGAGGGGTAGTCTTAGGCAGTGGGATGACTCTAAACTTAAACACCTACTGCTGACCTCTCCATCTGTCCTCTAAGTACAAAGTGTTCTTAATTTACATAGGGAAAGCAGGATCACAGAACAGCACAACATAAAAAAAATTGCTGTAACTTAAACAGCACATTGCTGTGCATGTGGAGAAGCTATAATAACAGCAACAACTTTGTGCTAGACTTTACTGTATTTTATCACTGGTAGTCATGCTTATACGGGAAAGTACTTGGCAGGGTGGTTGTGGCGTTAGAACCTGTAGAAAATATTTTGGCTTGACTTTCTCTAACAACCATAAATTTTCTTCATCTGAATTCACACATCAGGGTGACACCCAGCTTCTGAAAACCTGTTCTGTTTTAGCATGCTATGTATGAAATAATTGTTATTGTTGGAAATGTGGGCTTTCTAATACTACAGCTTGTGACTTCTCAGTACAGGACGGTAGACATTGACTGAAGAAACAGTGCATATGGAGCTTACAGAGAGGAAATCTGCTAAAGGTGAACTACTGACAGATCCTTGTATTTTTCCATGCTATACCTACTGTTAGACAGGAATCAATACAATAAGATGCCACTTGATTTCCAGGAAGAGAGCTATCAGCAATGATACATAGTTAATTGCCTTAAAGTGACACATTTTAAAAAAGGATCTTGACAGCTTTATGCTTGAAGTGTTCTGCTTGAGCTGTTGGAGAAAACAAAAGGCTGGAGCCTGTTGCTACAAGTGGAGGTTGTGGGACTCATGGGGAAGTACATTCTCATTAGTAAAACTGAAGCCACATTCTATGTTAGAGAACCGTTTGCTGCTGCCTTCCAGTTAAATTGGCTAGTGCTATTCAGAACAGGTCAGGCTATGTGTAGGAAAATATAGTCAGCTCTAAGTATTTTACTGATAGTGTAAAGTCACCAAAAGTGAGTGCGTTTGTGAGAGAGAGTAACAACTTCATGCCATGAAGGAATGAAGACTTAAGAACAGAAGCAATTGAAGGTAACAAAAATCAGCATGCTGGGTGTATGTGTGTGTGAATGGGTAGCTAAGATGTAAAAGAATTAATATTGGAATAATTGTACATGATCTTGTAGCACAGAAGGGTTGTATATAGAATGAAATAAGCAACAGAATGGAAGAGAACAAGGGACAATATAGGCTTTTGGTAATAATTTCCATTGCTAAGACCTACTAGACTGTGGTATAGCTTCCATCAACCACAAGTCTTAAGTAATTTATATATGGAGTGAACAGTTTGGGTACCTAGAGAACTTATGCATTCACTGGAAAATAAAAGAGACAATAGTGGTTTGTATTTGCAAATTCATACTGCAACTTTATGTATGGTACAAAAATACAGATAAATGTCTTTTTCCTTGTATGCTTCACTACATTTGAGGATGTAATTTGCATTTGACATTTCTGGTCTTGCTGATCTTTTCTTTACTCTACTTCACCATTTATTTTACCACTTATTAAGAGTTATTCCTTTCTTATATCTCATTGTGCTCTTTTTCTCCCCTTCCATTGCCAACCTTTCTTTCATGTCTTTTCCTCTTTTCTCTGCTCCCTTTGGCATTAACCTTAAATACTGCTGTTATATTTACAACTTGTCCAGAATCAGCCCGTCAAAATAATTTCCTTTAAGGATCATCTCAGGAAGAAGGTTAATTGGCTAACAGTATTTATATGCCATATTTATACTGTTGCTCATCTATATAACAAAAAAAAAATCTGCTGAAAATCTGAAATTACAAAATTCTTTTTACTCTTGTCTCACCACCTGCAGTAACAAGGGCTTTGAAGTTAAAATTTAGCAAACAAACATGATGGTGGTTGTGCATGAGGCATGGCAAAATCAAGCCAAATTTCTTGGTACTGAAACTCCTCTGTAGTGCCAACAGTGGTGAAAGCTTGCTTTAGGAGGTAAGCCAGAGAGGTATGAATCATAGCCTGAAAGCATCTCCTGCACTGATCTGTGAAATGTTACTTTAAGAGCCAAGGCTCCAGTTTAGAAATGGTCATTGTTACTTGAAACTCTGGTATGAATATTTGTAATAAAACTTTATCTTCCAGTAACAAAATTTTGTAGTTTTTGTGATTTCTATTTGTTTTTGTTGCAGCACACAAATTTCCTATACTATACTACATGCTCATTGTCTTGCTGGTGTATAAATGTGGAAAAATGCAGACCATCTTACAGAATCATGGATCCTAAAAGATTACAGGAGATGGCAGACTAATATTAGAGGTAAGAGATGTAAATACATACCAAATTACTATAGTCATAGACTAACGATCCCTCTTTACATAATCACTGTTTATTCCTTTCCTTGTGACTTTCCTGCCTCTTTTCTTTTGCCGTTCCTTTCTTCTGTAATTGTGGCCATTTGTCATTCAGCTTGTAATGGCTGACTTAAATATATTTTGTCTATAGTTAATTAAGAAGTGAGAGAGTCTTCTTGGAGATATGTATGTACTTAAGTTTTAGTTTAAGTTATGTCAGTATCAATACTTCCAAAACCACATAGGCTGCTCCTGTTCATATTTTAGCACCTTTTCTGGATAGATCCTTTACAAAACTGCTTGCTAGTATTTGCTTCAAATTTAGAGTTCCTATAGTATTACTTGAATTTTATTATATGTTTGTCTATGATAATCAGTATCAATTAAAAGAATAATCTGTTCACTGGTGATAGTTTGTTGAACCAGAGGTGTTAACCTTTTCACTCCTCTGATATTTTACATGCAGTCCATAGCACTGTGAATAAATGTATTTCAGAAATGCTTATAAATTCTTATGCTACTTATTATTTACCTGTTAGGCTTGAATAAAAGGAGCCATTAACAAATTACTTTTAATACATTGGATTTGATGAAAGTTTCTCAGATTACATTGACATTCACTTGGTAAGTTCCTCTTGGCAGCTTCATACTGTATATTACATGCGTGTCAACGTATAACAGCAGTAGTGTATGCAGTTTCTTTGAGTGTGCCCACTGAATAGTCCATCCATCAAATTCGTGTCTCCAATTTAGAGATAAGAATGTCATTTGGGGCAGTGTCAAATGCTTTGCATATATGTAGTGTCAGTTACTTTTCTCCCTGATCTATCAATCTACTTTGGATAAACACCCTCCTACTTTGGAGTGATTATATGTTTAGTGTAAAGCTATATCTCATTTCGAAAAAAGCTATCCTGTAGTACCCCTGTGTATCATTCCCATCCATGGGGAAGGTCCTCAAATGTTGTGTAAGTTATGGTCCAAAGTTACTTTGCAGTTTACTTGTAAGTCAAGGTTCTTAGGACGTTTGGTGTTCTCAGGAATGACTGGTACTTACTGTCTCTCTGCTATCCTGTGGTGTTTTACATATTAGACTCTCCTTTTTCTGCCTTGTCTTCCTTTAGAATTTTTTTTTAAAATTGTTTTTTCCTCGCTTGTTTCACTGGCTTTCCTTCTTCTGACTTTTGCATGTGGCTTTATTTAGTGTTGTCCAGAGCATGTTGCAGTGTCAGAAGGCATATTTTGTAAGGGTCTGGTACCACAGCCTGTGATCTGTGGGAACCCTTGCCACAGACAGAAATACTAGGAGGGAAGAAAAGGAAGATGTGATTAACAAGCTACTGCCCTCACTGCCTGAGTTAGAACTTCGTGGCAGCCAGGAAGCAGTACCTCACATACAGATGAGCTATTGACTCTATGGTGATGGGATCTTTCCCCCTGGGAAGCAGCAGTTCCTGGCTCCTGTTGAGTTCCTTCCAGCAAGTTCAACCACTGACATAGAAAAGAAAAATATTACCTGACATATAATCCTTGGCAAGTTGCTGACCCTTGTATCTGAGGGATGAGAGGAAACTAATCTTAGTGATCACACAGTTCTTTTCTCTATAAGCAGTAATTCTTTGTTTACAGCCTTGGGAAAAAAAAAAAAAAAAGAAAAAGAACAGTCTGGGTTGAAGACAGCAAGTTCAGAGTAATTTCTGTGTGTGAGAAGGCCCTTTTACAGATCGTGGAATTCAGCCCTGTCTGGGGTGAATGTAACATTGTTTAATAACGTGAAGCCTTAAATTATGTCCAGCTGATTCTGTAGGGGGATTTTTGTAGACAGGAAGAAGTTAATTATGCAAAGTTGAATCCAGATTAAGATAGGTTTATTGGCTCACACACTGGAAGCTTGATGGCTCTTAAGGGGTAAGTGATACAGGGTTTTTTATATCATTTGTATGTATGTGCTGTGCTGTAAGAAGGTACTTATCCAGCCTGCTCAAGAAACAAATTTTTGCATGCTCATTAATGGATTATGCTTTTCTTGAGAAGAGGAATTAAACCCAACAAAATACTCCAATAATTACTGCAAAAAAATCTAAGTGGAAGCTATTTTAAGTCATGATTTAGGATTTTTGAAAGCCTTTTCATTTCATGGATGCTAGCTCTTAGATAAAAAAGTTCTGTTGGTAATAACCTTATTGCTGCATATTTTTTACCTCAAATCTAGTCAGAGTCAACATGATCAGTAATGTTTTCAGTACCCTTACTGGTCATAATGTGCTCACCTTGATGATATGGATATATTGAAGAATCATTGCTAGATTTTTGTTGTATTAATGGTTACTGATTTGGTTCCTGAACTGTGAAGTGAAACTTACTGATAAAATTCTAGACCAGAAAGCTAATGAGTGTATTATTATTGACCCTCTGAGGAATTAAATCTTCAGCCACTATTAGAAAATTAAACATGAGTATTAATTAATCCTAATTAATTATATTAATCATAATTCTGGTTTCATTTCAATCAGTAAGAATTTGCTGTTGAGTTCAGTAACAATTAGACTGGACTCCCATTGTCAAATTCTGTGGGGTTCTGCTCACCTCTTCTAACTCTTCTGGTTTATATGGAATCTAAGCTATCAATACCATTTGTAATAATTTATAGGAAAATAGTCAAGAATATGATTTGTCATAAGAATTATATTATTTGAACTTACAACTTGAGTTAACAGAATTGTTAAAAGATTTCAGAGGTTATAATCCATATGTATAGTAAAGTTAGTATCCCCTTTTAAAGTAGCTTTAGGGATGGTGAAACTCAGATATGTGAAGGAATGGAAATAAGCTTATTACTGTGCTCTTAAGACAGGTTGCTGCCCAGAAATTATTAAGAAGAAAGTACTTATTTCCAGTTATAACAGGCAAGATGTTCTGAATTACCCAAGACATGTGGGATCATTGTGAAAGTATCTTGAACTACTCAGAAACTTTATGAAATACGGTTATACAAAAATGAAATTATTCCTAGATCCAGTAGTATCCTTTTTTTTCTGTTGTTAAATTTAATTGAGCAGAAGAGGTGTTCTAGGATATTTAAAGCCTATATCTGGTAGAAGACCTTACTACAACAACCTTCTTCTCCTGTGGGAGACTTTATTCTGTTAATTCAGTATATCTGCATTACTTGTGGTTAATCTATATGTGCTAGTTTTGTAGAACTAAAGTTTTGTAGATGAGTCTAAAGTGCAGGCAAAAAATCTCTCTGCAGACAGAATTCATTTTCTGCAAGGGAATTTCATCTCCTGTGAGCACAAAAAAATGTGACATCTGAGTAATGTTTTGTGAAAGTTGCCCATGTACAAATGAAGACTGAAAAAAAGTTTCCTTGGGAAAGAAGTGATGTGTAAAAGAAAAGTATAGGGAAATTCAGATCTTACTGAAGTTAATAGTTTTTCCATTTATTTTACAAGGTCAGTTTTCATGTTCAGTTTTCCAAAAGTAGGCTACCCAGGTGAGAAAGTGAGATCTCACAAAAAATGTAAAGAAAAGTCATGGCAACAGAGGTCTTCTACATTTTGAGCCCTTAACAGTACATTTTTACACCGTGTAGTTTTTAGTAACTGATGATTTTTTAAATGTATAGTGAATTTTGAAACATTGATGGCAGCATACTGTCAGTTCATTTATTAAATGAAGCTTCAGTATAATGGTGATATGAAATAAAAAAACCAAGGAAACAAGGGCAGGATGCTTACTGCTTTACTGAGTGACCTACATGCAGCTTGAAATGAAAGGAAATACAGCAAATCCACTTCCTATTCCAGTCAAACCCTGGTGCTAAAAAAAGAACTAGGAATAGTAAGTTGTCTGAAAAGGGCCACAGATTGTCAAGGTGAAAAGGAAAGTAACAAGTTTATTGAAGAGACAGTCTTATTCTGGATTCTGTATGTATTTTAACTTTGGCAAGAAGAAGAAAAAGTATTTTTTATTATTTACCTTACATGAAGAATGTTATAAATTGCTTAAAATAAGTTAATTTAAGCAAATTTCAACATTCTGCATTTCTCGCATTGACATTTCTGGAGTTTATCTCAGTTTTTGATTGGATTTGTAAAATGGGCATACAACTCACTCTCCTGTGAACACCAAACATATTTCTCTAATTATTATTACTGTGTTATACTTCCTTTTTTTGAATAATTGCCAATGATAATACTTGCCTACTTTTGTATAAGTACCTAAGGATCTGAGGTGACTATAGTAGGTACAGCAAGCATCGTGTTGTCTAATATTAGTACAGGAAATGCTTCCTAGCCCAGCAGCTAATAACACAAGAATGAGATTTGGTAGTTTTATCATCTTAGTGTAGTGTTGTTGTTGGTATACCAGTAGTAGCATCAGACGCTGCACCATTTGCCTCAAATACAAGTTTGTTAAGGTTTTTCTTACCAGCCCATATTTCCTGGGAAACAATCAGCGTTTAAGTGGGGTCTGACATGCATTTAAATGATAGGTTTGAATTTGTGAGCCAGGCTCTGTAAATTTACTGACTCTAGACTCCTCAGAATCAGTAAAATTTTCAGGTTTTTGGTACCTCTGTTATTTTGCTAAGTGCAATCATCACGCAAAACCCTTTGTGTTTTCTACTAACTAAGATTAACCATCTGGCAGATATCTGTAGATTTAGGTTCCCAAACCATTATTTTTTCCAGTGCTCAGCCTAGGAGGATGACTGGGGGCCTCCATTGGCGTCTGCTTTTTTGTTATTTTAAACATTGGTTCCAGTATTTCTGCCCAGGACTTAGCACCCTTATTTACTTTAGAGTATTTCCAGCAGATGGAGAGGAATGTTCCATTTTCCTCACATTCAGCACATTTCCAAAGAATGTGGATTTCTTTTTTTTTTTTTTTGGTCTATAATGGAACAAGATACCACTGGAATATTATGTTTCATGAAGGGTTTCTTTGTCGATTGCATTTTTTTATCATCCCAGAAATCTATTAGATGCCACTGTTCATCTTCATTGTGTTGCTTCAATTATGCCATAAAGGCAGAAACTTAGTCTGCAGAGCCAGTCTGCTCTGAAGAAATACTCTTGAGTCTTCTACGTCTTACAGCTCTGCTTTCATGAAAACCATGCTAACCATTACAATTTAGAAAACAAACAACTGCTCCAGCTTACAGGAAGAGCAAAATAGTGCTCAATTCCAAGATAATAAGAATTGTTAAATAAAGCAAACCAGAAAAATATTATTTGTATTTTTTTTTCTACTGGTTTGGGAGGTTAGCATGCTATGAGAGGTTTTAGAAGCTTTAAATTATAAAGACTAACTCGGTGGTTTTGTTAGTGCTTTGTGTTGGTGACCTGGCTTGCACACCCTCTGCTGCAACATAGAGGATTTATATTCTAAATATATGAACCAGTACCATTGCAAGGCTGGGAAGAATAAACTTTACATGCACTTAGCAGTGCTGTGAAACCAGTGAAGCTATGCTGAAGTTATGTTGACATTGAAGGGATTTACTGTTAAGAGTGATGAGGATGGTACTCATCACTTCAACTTTGTATTTCACTTTTGTAATGTAATGTTAGAAAGACACTACCCATTTTGTGGCCCATTCTCCAATTGTGCCTAGGTAAGGTTATTTTTTAATAGTGTTCTTAGCAGCCAGATTAGTACATTTTTAGTGAAACAATTCTGTTCCAAGCCTAGGAAGTACAGATAAGAAATAAAAAAGAAACATCTAAAATTTGTGGTTAAATAATTATTGGTATGATAAAAGTCTGTCTTCCCAGTTCTTTCATCAGCTGATTCATCCAGATCGGGTTTTCTATCAATTCTGAATACACTGAAGTCAGTGTAGTTTAGAAAACTCTTATAGATGTTTCTGAACCTTTTCAATCTACGGTTAGAGAGGCTGTGGGTAGTGTAGCTACACGATGGTGATAGGTTCTCCTTATGTGCTTAGAGAATTATATAGGACACAGAATAGACTCAAATAACAGTAGCAGGGAAAGTCTAGGGAAGGAGCATGGGAATGGGTCATAGTTCTTAATCTTTCCAGCCTGCAACATAAGCAGAAGCTGTTTCAGAGTGTATTCTGGAAGAGAGGGTGTGGAAGTTCCCACAGTCCTCAGGGACCTCCTGATTTGGCAGGTGAATTCCCCCTTCACAAACAGCCTTATAGCCTGTAGCTACTGGCACCTTGCCCATTTCTCTCCTTTGAAAAGGGAGGGGTGAATTTCCATGTATAAAAGTACCTCTGTCTACAGTTCACCTCAAAAAGTTGTTGAGAAGCTGCCACACTTTCTAGATGGCCTTAAGCCTCAGACTGCGTGACAAAAGCTTTTTCTGAAAGCACAACGGAACATAATATGTATATTTTTTGGTGATTTTTTTATCTAAGCACTTGTACTGTGATGGAGATACTGTTTAGATGCAAATTGGAGTTTTCCTGAAGAATATGAGAAATATTTGGGAAAAAAGCTGTTTGTCTTTCTATTTTCACTTTCTACTTTAAATCGTACAAAGCTGGTGGGTGCCGATTATTGTATTTCCTCTTCTTGTAATGCTACTCTCTAACACAAGCACTAGTATAAGCATTGCTGCAAATGGATCTGTTGTGTCTTTTTTTCCTTTTAACATCAGGAATGTAGAGGAGTATAAAAAAGAGGCTTAAAATTACAAAAATCTCAAGTATTTAGAAAAATGCCTGAAATGCTTTATAATACTAACAAAATGTGGAGAATTTGTACTGAACGTGTCTTGACACTCTTGTGACATGAGACAAAAAGGGTTCTGGAACCCCTGCTGCCCTTACGTGCTGCCATGTTTTGCAGTCTGACACCATCCCAGAGATCTACAAATGTTATTTTAATATTGACTGGAACATTTAAAGCCGAGTCAGTTACTTGATTCTGACTGGCCCAATATGCTAGTGATTTTACACTAGCACATGGAAGTTTCCAAGCAGCTGTATTTTACAGCTGGCCTTTTTTTATCTTTCCTACACCAAATGCAATCTTCCATTTTAGAGAATACGTTTAGATGTCTGGCTTCTAAAAATTGATGAATGACTGTTCAAAAGGGCTTATGAGCACTACAAGATTTGCATGTGTCTGTGCTAATAGGTCCATCCTATCATTTCATGGTGAGAAAGCTTACATTGTATGCACAGTACATAACTAGGCAGTGCATATGCAATGTGTGTAAAACACTGATAAAATCCCACATTCAGATAAAAAGGGAATATAACAATGTAAGCTTATAAAAGTCAAGTAGCAAGGACATTAATCTTATTTGGAAGATGTTGCATGGCAATGACAATATGAAGGTTTTCAGTCTCTTTGAGAATTAATAGTCCCCATGAGAGTAGTGCAATAGGGAAAACAACCACCAGAGGTGTAAGAAAGAGAAAGCAGACCTTTCACACTTGAATAGTTTAATCAAAGTGTTAATTAAATCACCATTTATTTCATTCCTGAATGCTGTTTCACAGAGCTTACATAAAGAAAAACACAATGGGAAGTGAAGTTCACAAATTTTACAATTTTCTTACCATAGTTATATGGAGAAATGAGGGCATCTTATAACATGCTCGGCAAATGTTCTTTCTGATTAATAGGTACCAGAAATTGGTATCTTAGCCTTCCTTTCTCCAAATAATGCTTCTTTCTTTTATGGGTGGAGGATCTGAAGCAAGGCGATAAAAGGAAAATAAAACACTCCCTGCTACTCTGGAAGCTTCATTTCCTACTGAGCTGTTTTGATAACTGAACAGAGTGACTGATATTAATGAATGATTACATGAATGTGCCACCATTTTCAGTCATTAATTGCAAACAGGCATCATATTTTTGATTTTAGAAAGCTACTAACCATATGTATGTCTGAATCAAAAAGCTAAGCAAGACATCTTTTCTGTACCACCTTGACCAAATTGTTTCATTTCACTGCTGCTGTTACTCTTCCTGCTCTGTGAGAAGCCTGGTTATTTCAGCTCTAAATTTTGGGTTCACAGGTTCTATTTCTTGTAAAGTATTTGCACAGTAAGAAGCACAATGAGATTTAAATCTTCACCGGAATGTCTAGGTACTACTTTGATATAAGTAAATCAATTACAAACAATTAAATAAATAGTCACATTTTACATATAATAGATGGAGTTTAGTGCAATTAGAGTCTAATGGAACAAGAATGAATAGCAAAAGATTTGCCTGCAGCTTGGGAGAGGACAGATGCAGTCTGAGGCAATGCTGGCTTCTGCTACGAGCTGTATTTCCAGTTACGCTCACTGCAAAGTGAAAGAATATTTTGCATAATGGAATTTGCAGGTTTTTTTGCTGTTTAAGCCAACCGCACAAATCACACCCTAAATGGTTTCTCTTTCATAAATCCCAGTTCAGCTTATTGTCACATGCCCCGCTGCTCAGTGACATTCCACTCTGCCATAAATGTATTTATTGGTTACTTTCTTAAACTCTTGCTAGAGGCTATTAAGAGTACTTGCCAGTAATATCTTAATTTAAATTAGTTAAGTATTCCCAGAAAGCCATAACCGTTAGCACAGTCCTGGCACTATGCAGCGCAGCTGTATAATGCTAAACAATTCACGTGTGTAGAACACATTCCTGAGGTGGTGCCTGAGCCAGCTATGTTGGTGCTGGCCAGTATGAATTGGTGGTGTAAAAATCAGCGTTTATGCAGAGCAGAGGGTGAGCAGGAACTCTCAAGAGAAGGGAGAGTCACTGTTTGGATGACTATGGGAAGAGAAGGAATAAGCTTTTCTGGCTGTGACTGGAAAGCAGGTTTCCATTCTTAATGCAGAAACTGGAACTGTATTCTGGTGTTTGTTTCTTTGTATGTATAACCCTGCAGATGTTCTTGAAAAATAAACAGATTGAACTGGAGACCATACTGCTACCTTTTGTGAATATCTTGTTTTGATTTTATCTGCCAGACACTTAGGATTTGTGGCAATAATTGCTTGCTCAATTACTGTGAATACCTCCTCTTGATTTAGCTTAAAACACACTGTCTGCTTCACCTTGGAAATGTGGTGTCTTCTGGTTGTTCCTCAGTGTCTTCCTTTCACCTTGGCAACAGCTTTTCAGGGAGCCTCTGTATGGGCACATGAAACTCAGAACTCAACCCATTATCATGTTCCCTTCCGTTTTGTTGCTATATTGCTCTGTTGTGCTGAACTAGGCACTATGGTTTCCTCTTTGCAGAGGGTTGGGGTGGCAAATGTAAGACTCAGGAAGCAAGGTCTCATTTAAAAAAATTGTATCTTACCAATCGATTGAAATCAGTGAAGGTAACATACAATTTTTATAAAGAGACTTTTTTTTTTCAGATCATGCACAGAAAGGTGCTGGTCATTTGAGATAGCTGGGTTTGTTTTTCTAGAATTTCAGCATTTGTCTGACACTCCTTTACCATTAAAAACAAAACAAAAAATAAACCCAAACACCCCACATCACCAAGTACTCTTATTCAAAGTTTTCTTACTCACTGCATAGACAAGGCTACACATTCTTGGACACCTGCCCAGGAAGATTGAGTAATCAGTTTAAAAACGATAGACTGACAGTTTTAGTCCAAAAATATAACAAATACATGTCATTATTCAGAGACAGTACACCGTACCTTGATGTACTAGAAATAATTACAGACATTTGATACTGTAACATGGCTGTTTGAGTGTTCATATAATATGGTGTGTTATCATTTCCAATAATGCATCACATTACTGTGCATTGGTGGCATTGAGGCATTAACACTGTTGATCTTACTATGTGGATAACATATGAACAGCTGGAAGGTCGATGCTGACTGCTTTCAGGGATCTCCCGTAAACAGATGGAAGGAATACTCCCCAGCAGAATTCAGACTCTTGAAGAAATCCAGATGACAGGCAAATCAAAAATGTCACTGAGTGAAAAACATTAAAAATGTTTTTGTCTCTAAGAGTTCTCTCATGCTGCAATATGATTTCTGTTATGAAAATACATTTAAAAATAGCTTGAGAATTGGTTTCTCAGACTAACTGTAGGATTGTGATTGTTGATAGACGTGCCTCAAAGGAAGTAGTTCACACCTGTGGCAGCATTTCTTTGAAGGTCTCTTTATTTAGAGAACATTTTGACACAGATCTCTGACATCTCGCAGCTTCAGGCAGCTGAGGAATTAAAATTGTTCTTGTAGAACGTTTGGAGCAGAACAATCAGCTTGACTGTTGATGTAATATAGTTATGTAGTTAAATGATAAAATGTGGTTATGTATAGCAACTGTCAGGAAAAGAAACCCAAACTCTGTTGTGTGGAATGCAGAATTTGTCATGCTCTTGCAGATTATGTACTTGCAGAAATGCACGCTAGTGTGAGAATTAGATTGGTGTTTTTTGGTGTGAGAATTAGATTTGTTTTGGACCAGGAGATAAGTAAAGCTTCTACTCACATAATGGCATAGTCAAAGAAAACCATAAATAGAGGAAGGTTAGCGCAGAGAGGTAAGTCTACAGGCTTTATTCACATTTTAGATTAGGATAATTTAAGTTATCACTTGAAGCAATTGGTACATTTTCATGGCTGCCTGTGTGTTAGAGGAACAGTAACAGAAAAAACTTTTCAGAGTAGACTGCTGGCTGAAACAGTGTATCAGTAAGGACTGAACTCATCCTATTGCTTTCCAGGAGTCTCTGTGGTTTAAGTTGACGATTTTGGTTCAGCTTTCAGAATACAGCTGTAAGCATGGTTAGCACTGACCTTTTAAATCTTAAAGGCACGTCAAAGAAAATAACAAATAAACTTATGATTTAGATAGTGCAAGAGTTTTCGGTTTGTTACAAATGGAGAACACGACAACCTCCCCTCCACCTCTGTCTCCTCAGCACTGTCCTGTGGTTAATCTGTAAATACAGCTTTGCATTCCCAAGTGCTGGTCATCCACCATCTTTTTTTTGGTGAAAACGAAGTGCTGAGGTACTTACAAGCAATGTTGCCCAAGAGAGGTTGTGCTGACCTCATGTACGATATTTAATGTCCTTCCATTGGGCAGTACTAGAGGGTAGCAACACTTTGATTTGGATGTACTTGGCACTGGTGAGACCGCACCTCGAGTACTGTGTTCAATTCTGGGCCCCTCACCACAAGAAGAATGACAAAGCTGGTGAAGGGGCTGGAGAACAAGTTTTGTGAGGAGCAACTGAGAGAGCTGTGGTTGTTTAGCCTGGAGAAGAGGAGGCTGAGGGGAGACCTTATTGCTTTCTACAACTACTTGAAGGGAGGTTGTGGAGAGGAGGGAGCTGGGCTCTTCTCCCAAGTGACAGGGGACAGGACAAGAGGAAATGGCCTCAAGCTCCGCCAGGGGAGGTTCAGGCTCGACATAAGGAAAAAATTCTTCACTGAAAGAGTCATTAGGCAATGGAATGGTCTGCCCAGGGAGGTGATTGGCTTGCCTTCCCTGGAGGTGTTTATGGTGCAGGTGGATGAGATACTGAGGGGCATGGTTTAGAGATTGGTGGGAATAGTTGGACTTGATGATCCGGTGGGTCTCTTCCAACCTGGTGATTCTATGATTCTAACTAGAGGATGTGCAACAAAACTGTTCTCTATGAGAACAGCTGCACCTCTCCTATGTGGCAACAATCATTGTTCAGTGACTATTGCAGAAAACCTGTTGTAGGTATTACGTGAGTTCAGTTAGAATTCACAAAAGTCATCAGGAGAACAGCTGGAATGTGCTCTTTATGTATTAGCTTCTTTAATCTCTTTTTGTTGTTTGGGATGGCTGAGTGTTACTCTGACTCCAAAATGTCTGCCCATTCTCTTCCATCCTCTAAGGAAACTGAGAAGACAAGACGATGAGGAGAATCAAGAAGACAAAGGTAGAGCTGATCTCAGCTGGCACATAATTTGTCCAATACTTCACTATGCCTTTTCTAGCCCAGATAGTAATCACACAAAGTAACTGCCATGCAGAAGGCTGTCACTTAATTTTCCTGAAGATAAAGGGTCTTTCTGAGTCCTTTACTACTGCTCTGGGGCTGTGGTTCCTGGCCAGTATCCCCAGTGTCTTGAGTGAACTCTTCTAGCCATGGGTAGTGTTGTTTTTCAGACTGGCAGTGATAGCACTGTGACTACTACACATGCCTCAATGGGAGCTTTGCATCTGAGCTAGCCAAGATGGCTTTCAGCCAAGAATAAGTATAATCCATTGGCCAGGATCTGCTGTCATACTCTGACTCTCTGCACTGTGCCCTGAGAACAGTCATTTACAATCTTTACTTTTTGGTCCCTAGTTTTCTTCCTGCATTTCTCCACCTGATTGTTACAAACACTCACAAGCAAGTTCCCATAAGGAGGGAAAACAGAAGTCACATTTTGGAGGGTTAATGCTTGAACACTGAAGAAAACCCTCCAACCCTAGTTCTCAGAAGCCACTGTTGGAAATCTAGTGTCTGATCTTTCTGCCTAAGTTTCTTCATATGTCACAGTAGGCTAACACTATTTACTGGCATACTGGGAAGTTTTAAGTGATGGTGGGAATGTTTCAGTGATGGAGTGATTACGTTTTGTGAAGCATTGTATTTCATTAGAACATACAGAAATATCTTCCAGTTTGCTACAAGATCTCTGTGGATTTTAGTAACCAGGTGCTATCCTCACATAAAGCTGAGAGGAGAATAAAACCTGTGTGAGAGCAGACTATCTTCCTGTTTACCACCTTACCAGAGAACACCAGAAGCATTGAAAGGCTGGTACGTGCTTTTCTCCATTTAGATAAAGAACTCACCCTGGTTCCTGCCACAATCTTGCAGTCTGTTTTTGACACTTGTCTGACATGTGCTAATCTCAGTTATGCAAAAATAACATTGAAGACTGATGTTGACAATTCTGACAGTACTGATGCAAAATGAAATTTTCTTTGTGAAAAGAATTCAGAAAATTATTTTTTGCTGTTGTGAACCAAGAGACATAGGACCTCACAGTTACTGTGGTTTAAGAAGGTGTTGTCTGAATTCCCAGTGACTATTCCAATGAAAGGAGCAAGATAGCTGGCAGTCCTGGCACATTGATTTTTGCCTTTCTGAAACTGTAAGTACTAGAGCTGTGCATCAGTAACAGTGTAGGAGAGGCTCAAGCTGTGCTTTTAAAGTGCCTATAAATGCAGTCTTTGATTAAGGGTGCCATAGGCATGCATGTAAGAGTGAAGACAAGGAAATCCTAATGTAAATTCATCAGGCATGCCCCCTACCAAAAAAAACCGAGAAGGAAGTAGAAGGACATGAAAGACAAACTGCTCCTCATGGCCTATGCCACTGACAAGTCACTACGTTTCTGAGTGGAAGTTTCCATACATATTAATTATCACGAACTCTTTTAATAGGCATGATTTTGTCTCATGAAGAAACCCGAGCAATGGCAAATTAGAAGCAGCTTTCCCAGGATAGGTCTTGTAACCAATAATGGAAATAAGATGGGAAGTTTATTTACAGGAAAATGCATCTTTAAAAAATGTTTAGCCTAGAGAGAAAGACTGCAGGGACAATGACAAACTTCAAGTGGCTTTAGTGTGTAGTTTCTAGGATGTACTGAAAAAAATGCCCAAATCAATCAGTGAGAGGAAAATCTCTGTAATATCACAACATAGTAAACTATTGAAGAAACACTGTAATAGGAGAGGCCAAAGTGCAAAAATATTTTTCAGGCTTCAGATATTAGAATTTTCAAAGGCATCCGATCCATTTCTGATAAATTGCCCCCACAGGATATTCCTTTGGATCAACAGCTGGAGGGTGAATGAACCTTTAAGAAGTTCCAGACCTCCAGATCAGAAAAAAATACATCTGTCTGGTGCTAGGATTTGGATGGAATGGGAGTCAGAGGCTCTCTTCAGGTTAAGTAGTCGTTTAACAGTTTGATTTAGCTGTTCTTAGAAATAAACCTCTACCGTATTTGTAAGAGTCTACTTCAGATAGTCGCTTCAGGAACAGGAGAGGATTGGCAAATTTTAGAAACCAAAAATGGAGTCTTTACAACTGTGTATTTAGTATAGCCTTTCTGGTTAGACCTTGTATTTTTTACTTCCTTGGATGATATTTAGTCTCAATTTATGTGTATGAAATACAAGGTCCCATTTCTTTTCAATCATTTAAGTGTAGCCAGCTATTCATGCCCTGTGGAAAGGTCTGTCTTCATAGTTTTCAGCATATATGCAAAGCTACTGTCAGCTCAGTTGACAAGCTGAAATTATAGCTGAATTTTGTGGCACTGTGTGTGAGTAGGGGACCTGCCTCTTCTGCTCCTTCTCTTCACTTGTCCTTTTACTAAAATGATCTTCCTAGTGTAATCTTGGTAGGGAAGGCGAGGGCTGTGAGGTCTTTTGTAATGGTGATGATGGCAACAGAAACACATTGAGGGGACTGGACGAAGCCTTTTCTTAGTGCATTGGTGCATTCAGACAGTTTCAGTCTACTCCTGTGTGATATTAAGAACTCCACCACAACCTTCTTCCAAAGGCTGGGATTCCACATGCTGAGCACAGAAACATGCACAAAGTTTTAGGAAGGCACATGTCATGGAGTCGAGTACTCCTTTTGGACAGGTATGAACTCCTGCTAGACTCTGCAGGTTTTTCTTGGTGTTTGCAGAACTGGAGAAGGTCATACCGTGATGCCAAGTACCCAAGTGTACTATGGTGCCAAGAGCCCTAGAGCACTGCAGAAAGTGAGATGAGGAACAAACGTTATTGCAGGAGGCTGCATCATGTGGCTGTCTGCAGAACGTTTGAGGCTCAGTACAGATACAGCAGGCAGGCCCTTGGCAGTGTGGGCTGGCAGAGTGGGAATCATTGAACCTTAGGATCCTGATGGGCCTGAAGTTTATTTCTTTGTTCTGTGTCAACTGCTTCATATCAAGTACTACTGACTGGCCTTGGTTAGAGGTGGCTTTGGTACTGGACACGACAGCCTGTGGTGTAAACTGCTTCTGTTGTAATGCTGAACTTTTCCAATAATAGTGACAGCACTGAAAAATTTTTACTTTCTGGCAAACTAAATAATGTAGGAAGACACTATGAAAATGAGAGAAAAATTGCACTTCAAGAATCCAAACCCAAATAATGTGCACTTTCAATACTTCTGTGTTCTAAATCAGTGTTATAATGCAACTGCAGAGCAAGAAGTCTGATGACTTATGATGCCAGCATGATCAGATGAGCTCTTATAGCCCTGTTAGAATTGTTTGAAAAGTTGCTAATGCTTTTATGTCCCTAAGTGGTAACTGTGATGCTTCTAATGTTTTAGGGTGGAAAAATATATGGATGGTGCAGACTTCTCTTTGGTGATGGTGGAAGAATGCAGTGTATTGGGGGTGAAGATACAGAGATCTACACCTTGGGCAGTGGTAGGGGTCTTTGAAATACTTTATTAGGACTGAATTTTAGAAGACATAGCCTTCTCTTTTGGTATTTATACAAGAAAATTAGCATGCTCATCAGATAATCTGCTCTTCAATAGAAAGGCCTTTGAAAGATCCCCATTATGCTGGATCATCCTTTGTTTTACATATGAACATTTTTCTCTGTTTTAAATAATGGATTAATGCTAACCTCCTTCACAATTTACTCGAAGAGTGGAGCACTCTATTCAGTATCAGTGTATAAGTAGACAGTCTACTGGAAAAAAGGCTGCACCATTTTAAAAGCATTTTCAAATTCTGTCTGTAAGAATGATATATGGAATGACTGTAGAGCGTGTTCCAGTGAGGAAGGATATTATGTTTTGGTCAGAAAATGTATCATCTGTGCATATATATTTTCGTAGCTCTCTTGCCAAGCTAAACTGCCTGAACACCTGCATACTGCAACACTCTATGAGTTACTTAACTAATTATATTAGTCAAGTTATATGACACTTGACTAGTGCCATGGAAGAATGTGACAGAGATATTTAAGCACTAGACAGAGGAAAAAGAATCTGTCATAACCTACTGACCAGGCATTTCTTGGCAATTGGTAATCAACTGTTACAGCCTTTTTTTGTTTCTCCTGCTAGTGTCTTCCAGGAAAGGCCTGAGCAAGAGGTCAGTGTGGCTTAAGTAGATATTTGTTAATTCATTCTCTTTCATGCAGAGTGTTGCAGTCAACAGTCTGCTGTCCTCTGAAAATGAAAGGCTTCAACCTAATTTGACTTGTATATTTATTGTAGACTTATGCTATCAACCCAAAAGATAAGAATAGTTCCTGGTGGGAACACTTCTGAGAAATATTTTAGTGCTTTCTATGAGCATTAATTTTTAAAAGATCTATATTGGGTAACTTGTGAACTACTTTTTTATTGACAGTCTACAGAAGAAACACATAAGAAAGGTGACCTTCATTCTTAGCTCAGATCACCATGCATTTAAGACTGTCTCTGTTCAGGTAAGTACTGTATTCTATGCTTACCTTTAAACATTGCATTCCTTTCCTGAAGAAGTCTGTTTCCTGAGAAAAAACATTCCTTCCTAGAAACAGATGAAGAAACAAGGTGGAAATGAAAGGAAAAAAATCGACTAGCAGATGTCTCCTGTAACACAAACAGGAGGAGGCAGTGGTAACGTGTATTTCTAATTTCATTTGAAAGGCAGTGTTATCTTTGATGGAAAGTTTTTATTTTTCAGCTTTGTCTACCCATGAGGCATTAACACTGCTGAATAGGAAAACCAGTAAAGGTTTTGGGGGGGATGTTTCACCCTTTCTCTTTTGCTGTAACACTGGAAACATTTAAAATTTGCTCAAGTCTCTGTGGGAAGCCAACACAGACTGCTTCTGTATCTGGAACTGCAGCTGGAAAACAAATGGGCACCACCACTGCTTTTATGATTGCCGTTAGGCAGCCCAAGACTCTCCTGTTCCCTGGACTGGTAGGATAACACAAGAGATTAGAGATATTCACCTTGTCTCTCAAAGCCACTAACAGCAATGAGGACCACTTTCTACTCAGGAAAAAATGCGAGTTGCAGCGCATCACCTACCTCTTTCAAGGCATTCCAGTTGATACCAAAAACTTCAATTTTACCCATTGAAAAGGACTAGAGTGTTGATAAAGTTGCAAACTTGCTGGGAATTCCTTGCTGGGCTATTTGATCTTCTCTTCCTTCGACACACTATACCCATTCCTAAGCAGTGCATTAAACAAAAGATAACTAATCTCTGCCAGTATGGTTACTTCAAGTTCTTGCTCTGCAAAGACAAACCTCAATTCTGTGATGTCTGCACTGATGCTTAGGACTAACATAGAGGTTATTTGATGCCAGCCAGAGCTGCATGAATTAGTTTTTCCTTCTGTGTGCAGTCTGCACCAAAAACATCTGTTCTGTATCATTTGATAGTGGCATAAGGTCTGTACTGAAGCTTGATTGTTTGTAGGAACTGATTTATGAACAACTTGACTCTTGTGGGAGGCCACAGGGAGAGGTACAAAAAGTCTGGATTAAGAATAGAGAATTTGTGGGCTGCAACTGTTAGAGTTCAGAGCAGAGAGGTTTAGAGGCTCTGGAGAGCAGAGCAGCTCAGGCCGTGACCCCATGGAGTAAATACCAGTTTGCTACCAGTTTGCTACACAGGAGGAGGGACTCTGGACTTTTAAGTGAGGCTGGACTGTGTAGAACTGGTCAGATGCAGAGACTAAGTGTGCCAGAACTGATTTGTCCTTTAACAGTGCTTGCATCTGTCCTGCAGTATTTTACTGTCTAGCTTCAGGGACTAGGTTGCCAGTCAGGCCCAAGAATATGAGCTTCTTACTCCAGTGGATTTAAGCAAGAAGTTAGAGGCTCACGTCACATGTTGAATGTGAGCTTTATACCCTGACACTTGGATTAGATGTTTTAAAATCAAATATCCTTTTATTTGTGTGCAAAAGTTCTCTTTTCTTTATGTAGTATCACAGCAGCTGTTGTTCTCTGCTTTTTCTTTCGGGGACTGTCTGTGACAGCCACTAACCAGACTTTTATTTACAGTCATTACCACAAGGAAATTGGAAAGTGCAGCTACTGGGACATGATTATCTTCTCTTTCATGTCAGGTGTGTCTTTTACTGTGACACAGCAGAAGAAATGTTTGTACAGCTAATAAAACATTTATCTAGAGATAAACAGAAATGCTATGTCCTAGCTAAACGAGCTGCTGATGTAGAGCTAACGTAGAAGAGTTTTACTAGCAATGATGATACAGAAGGGGTGACAAGAGGGGACTATGCTCTCCTCCACCCACAGTAATGCCCATAGCTCCTCCATATCCAGAAATGGGAAAGCCTCCAGAGTAATAGCAGCAAGATTTACCTGAAGCAAGCAGAGGTCGATGTTGTTGTCAGCCTCTATGAAAGGACAGTCTTGGGAAGTGTTTAGACAAGGGCTTATAGCACTTGCTAAGGGTCGTGACTGAACACAAGTCTAGCTAGATTTCATTCTTCAGTTTGATGATCAAACTGATAAAATAGTGCCTAATAACTCAGGGCCTTGTTTTATGAAAATAGCAGTACAAAATTGCATTTTTGTAACTGAGAAGTATGAAGAATTACATGAAAGAGACATAAACCGGTCACTGCAATGAACAATTTTGAACAGTGTGCTATAACCTTGTATGTAGGGATTAGTGTTTCATTATACTTTTTTAGATTGTTGAATTCACAAACCCACAAACTTACAATATAGAAAATGTGAAAAGTAAAGAGCCAAAATCCATCATTTGCTGAAACTGCCTTTTATTTTGAGCTCATTCTTTTAATCTTAAAAAGATATTTTTGATGGTACACAGCCTCAGAATCAGCACCTTTACAAAGTATGGATAATCCCAGTCAATTTATGTTCCCCTAAACATTGCCTGTTATAAGGATTCCATTCACAAAATAAATTTACAGCACATTAATATTGATTTAGTAATTCCATCATAAATGAAAACTTTAATGAAAATGCTTATATAAATGTACAGTGTAGCTTTCGTGATGTGCTACCCATTCTTGTCTTTTGTTCATTTATATTCTGGTTCACAAGAACATCATTAGTGCAAATTAATGAGATTTTACTGTACAGTTATCTGGTAACAAAACTCTTAGATATATTTCAACTGTTTGAGCCAGTGTAATAAGTTAATTTTCAGCCTCTGGTTTGGTAAGAGATTTCTCAAGGTCATCTGCAGGGTTAGATTTCTTCTGGCTTGGGATAGGAGGCAGGACACGGCTTGGTTTCAGAGGCTCTCCTGGTAGACCAGGCAAGAAAGAGTAGAGCAAATGACTCTGAGAATGTTCCCTTTTCTGGGATCTGGAGGTTGGAGCTGCTGGGAGAATAACTGCCCCAGTCCTTAGGGAATTTAAAGGCAGGGACTTAAACTTCTTGGTACCCTGAGAAGGTAGCTGAACTAGAGGAAAAAGAAAGAGTGCACAAAGTGAGAAGCATGGCATTTTTACAAATGAGCTTGCTACTTTCTTTGAACTGTTGTTTGTCTTGTGTGTAATCAAACGTTGATTTGAAAAATGTGATCAAGTATGTGTAAAAAGTTGCTAAAGCTTCTCAGGGCTAACCTTCAGCTGACTAAAACAACTCCAGGATTAAGTGGTTTACTTTGTGTTTGGTTATCAGTAACCCTTGATAACTTCTGGTAAGCAGAGGATCTATAGTCTGAAGGAGACTTGGTCTGTTTGGAGAAATTTCCACAAGACGTTGCTGTCAAAAACCACAGGCTGGCTGGAACAGAAATGTTCCATGGGAGTATATTATTTTTAACAAAAACTTTGTGAGAGGATGCTCTATTACCCAGGGTAAACTCTGATCAAAATCCTAAGAAGATGAAATGGAAGAACATGGGGTACTGTGTCTGGGTTGCTCTAGACAATCAATCATGAAGATAGGTCCACACATGCTCTGCAAGTCACAGGCCACAAAAGTAGGTCATTGCCCTGTAGCACACTAAGACCCTCACTGAAACACAACAGCCACAACTGTTGAATCTCTTGTGTGTCAGCAGTCTCACAAGACACTGTGGATTTAGGTAATGTTTAATCTTCAACACAGCACAGTAACATTGTGCTTTAAAGTTAATATAGTTTTGTATCTTCTCTAAACTGAAATCGTGAAGCCCCTTCATTCAGGCAACTAATTTCCTATTTTTTTAAAAAGGAGAATTCAAAACCTTAATTGTAGACATATTTTCCTCTGCCTTGGAAATGATTGTGACTTTGTTTCTTGTTATTTAACTCTCAATTTTATTCAGGAGTTCTTTGTATTTTATCAATTTTATTCACAAATTCTTTGTATGTATCAGTTTTTTGGTTTAAACATATGAAGGGTTCACTGCTTAAGTTAACATCATCTCTGTTTCAGCTACAGAATCTTCCTTGCAGTTTTTCACATTAATTTTTACTTGGTTGCATTCTCATTTTATTTGTGATGTCTTCCTATCTGCATCTGTTGTGATGAATATATGACAGGCTATGAGCACTTTCCTCTGAGATACTTCTAGTCTGAGTTTCATCCTAATGGTCATGGCAGCCTCCAGAAAGTTATTTGGATTCCTTATTTCATTGGCTTCATCCTTTGCAACTAACCATAAATGCTTCCTAGTGGTCAGGTATTAAAAACTATTCTCTGAGCCAGCTATTTGTCCTCATATTGCTATCATGGTTGTGTCCTGGTTCTTTACATGCAGGAAGAATGCAACACACTCTGCTCAAAAATGACCATCTCAGCCTGACATTATCATTCCATTTCCTACTCAATTCCAGTGAAAACCTGAGTATTTGTGTTTGGATTTTTCCTGGCAGCCCCTTTGATTATTGCCTTTCCATAATAACTGGCAGATATTTTCCTGCTGCAAGTTCTGGGAAATTCTACAAAAATAAGGAATAGAGCTGATTGTTCTCTCTCAACCAAATGAAAATCTTGTGTAATTCCAGAGAAACATCTGATAGTTATCTAGATTCGGACCATTTTAATAAGGGATAAACTGATAAATAAACTTATATTTATTAGAAATAACAGACCACATAATCTATTGTTATGAACTGAGTAACTACCGCAATCAATGCGTTTGTGATAAACTGGATCTTACATCGTAAAAAAATCCCCAAACCCAAGCTAAATATTGAGCACACTTGAGGATCTCAGAGTCAGAATAGTGGATGGAGTTTCTTGAGGGCTGTAGAATAAAAAGACAAGTGAGAAGGACTTAAGGAATTTTAGGTTAGTTAATCTAACTTAAAAATCCCAAATATGAAAAAGCCTGTCCACAGCTAGTGTTTCTCAGAAGTGAATCTTTGAACCTATGAAGTCTGCCTTCATACTGCTTATTGAGCAACATAAAAAAAGAGTAACTTGGGCACTGGTGGAGTGAACGTAGGAGAAGTGAGAAATTACATAGTTTTAATAAGCCAAGATTATTAACTTTTCCACAATTTTTTCATATAAGGTAGATACATAACTAATATGTGGTCACACACCTGATGAAAAGAAGGCATTTAATGTGTAGTTTCCTGGAGAACAGACTTATAGTGCAAAATGACCATGATAAATTGGAGAAACAGTAAGAAATTCAGATAACGAAACTCAGCAAAGGCAAAGGCAAACCAGTGCACTTAGGGAAAAGAAAAAAATGAAGAAATCCCAAACCACCAAAAGTCCAAATGTAAGACAGAGAATACAGGCTAGGGGAGTAATGGTCCTGCAAGCAACTGGGGATACAGACCGTGCCTGCGTTAGAAATATATTGAAGAAGTTCAAGCAGAAACCCTGCATCTTCTGTGCCTGAGCAAAGCAGGAGCACTCCAATCTTGTCATGCAAGACCTTCTCTGTAGATTTGCATAGTATATAATTAATAAGTCAGAAATTTACCTCATTGAAAGCAAATGCTACCTCTCTAATGTCTGCAGTGAGAAATGAAAGAGCTTTGCATCTATGTATTTTTTTACTATGTCAGGCAAAAGAGGCTAAAGTTCTCCCTGCCATGTCCTCCTGTACCATATGCCATGTACTCATTTTATCATTCATTATTTATTTATTTATGAGGAGCAGTAATTCTCTTAAGACTTACCTGGTATCTGCTTGCGGCAAAAGAGAATTCTTTATAGAAAAGATTTTAAAAAATTGCTTTTTTCCTTTGATACCATTTCAGTACAATTCAAATTGTGGTGGACTGAGCAGGCAGTATTTATTAGAGCTGCTTGGCCTTTGGCAATGTAGTGTAATTCATGGGTTATAGTCAAGATTCATTCCTTTTCAAAAGTTCATGAGATTGTCTAGTTTTCCTTTCCATGGAAAGAAATAATACCATAAATTCTTTGCTTTTGTTTATATTGACTTTGTGTTAATGAGACAGGGATAAATACAATAAATGTACCCATTTATCTTCTGACACATGATAGAATGCTTTGAGTTCATTGAAATTTTATTGTATATTCCAAATGCATACTGAGAGGCTTACTTGTTTTCCTCTTTGGAACACAGGCATATTTTCCTACATCCAAAGTCTACATCTGTGTAAAGTGTCTCCAGAACACTTTACATAGTAGATGAGCCCTTAATGATGGGTTTAAGTAGGGCAAAATGTAGTGTAGCTTCACTATCATGACAGGGTAGCCGTTAAAATACGCATGCGCATTTAGAGAGGTGAAAAAAAAGCACCCAGACATTAATGCTTTCCACCTGGTCCTACATACTGTACTCAGTTTAGGATATTTGATAAGGATTTCAGGACTGGCACATGTTTGGCATTGAAATAATACATATAATGACTGGTATTGGTATATATATATTGAAACACATGAGCCTGGACTGAGCAGCAGAGTTTGTGAGACTCATAATCCTTAAGGCTAGTTGCCACATACCCAGAAGCTATATACAGCAAAAGCACCAGTAATTACTCACATTTAGAGGGCAGAGTCAGCTCCCAAACGCCTAGTGATACTGTAAGAGCTACTGATTCAGGGAGCCTTTGACATGCATTACTGACTCTCTAGTGGCTGCTGTTTCAGACTATGGAGGAAAGAATAAGGCTATCAGGAAGACAGTGATCAAGGAGCGTGTACTCCAGCAGAAGGGATGGCTCTTGGACTCTTAATGCAAGCAGCAGACCATGGTGGTCCTCTGCACAGAGGAGGGTGCTTTGCAGAATCCTTCGCTGTTAACTTGGGAAGAAAAAAACTTCAAATCATGATGAATAACAGGAAAAACAACCACTGATCTTAGAAAATATTGTTAAATGACCTGCAGAAGTAGATACTTTGTTGTTGTTCAACAAGTAATTGCCTCACTATGACTTCAGACCTCTTAAAGTACATGAAGAATTGGGAGCAGCAAATAGTTCTCGAGAAGTCCCATTTGTGTTTGGAGAATTAATCTGGCATTCTGTGAGCTGTATGTGATTGTTATAAAGTCTATTTTCCAGCAGTCCTTGGGAGAGTCATGTGATTAGAGAGACAGAGTGTGCTAGGGGTGGAACAGCAGCACACAGACTGATAAGAGATGTCAGGGTGTGCTGAGGCTACTTGGGAAGCCATGTGATGGCCCTTTTTGGCCCTGGGAACATTTGGAGGGTGGGACTTCCTAAACTGTGGTTTAAGGTCACTCAAGTATTCTTTTCCTAGGCAACTGTTTCATTCCTATTATCCTCTTTCTAACCTGTATTTTTAGATGTTTGTGCTCAGAGATTTAATCATCTCTTCCTTTTTTTTTTTTCTTTTACTGTCCTTCCTTTTTTGGGAGATGTTTCTTCTTTCTGTTAATCTCTGAATAGTTTCACTTCTCTTTCTAATTTATGCTTATTCTATTGTTCTAACTCCGTGGTTGATTTTTTTTTTCCACTGGCTTTGTTGTGTGTTTTTAACTCGCATTGTGTGTAATGAAAGTACTAGAGAAACACATATGTTTTTATCCAAGCTTTATTGCTGGAGCCATTTGCCTGGGTAAAGGCTGTGTCTAGAACAGTAATATTTTTAAGACTGGATGGAGGATGAGTGAAGTCTTGGCTCTGAAACAGTTACTTGGAAAGTTCCAGGGTCAAATGTGTAATTTGTGTTAACAAAGCTATTTTGCAAGTAACTTTGTTTTTCTGTTACTGGCTTGAACTGATGTTCAAGTAGTAATGGCACCAAGATAAATGTTCTGTGTTAGTTAATTAAACCATGATTATTAACTGTGATAATTGTATCGTATTTGTAACACACAGTTTTTGGCATGAGACTAAGACCAAAAACCTGGCTGTTTGTATGAATTACTGCAAGAACATCAGTGATTATGAAATAATTTGGGTTTTTTTAGGATTTTGCTTACAACTGTGTTTTAACTAGATGACACAGAGAACATTAATAGAAAGCTTAAAATAGAAGGCTTGGAGCTGGGATTTTGAAAGCAGCTAGATTGTTTTCTTCCTTGTGAGCAGACTGAAAGTACCTCCTCAATATTCCACGTATCTCTATTTTTCTTCTTCCTCTCTTATATACTGTGCTGCAACAGTGCAGGGTTCTGTATTTCCCCTATACAATCTGATGTTCCCCATAAAGGTACCTTTGCTGTTTCACTTTTAGTAATACTGTTATAGCTACAGAAGTGCTTCTGAAACTCAGATCATAAGAGAAGGTAATGAATCTTAAGTTTAGCTCTGAAATGTGAAAGAACGTGGCTGATCTGCCAGAAGACAAATAGTAAACTGCAAATCCTCATCCAAAATACACTGGGGATTTCTGCTAGGGCTACTCTTTGTATGTGAAGAATACCCCAGTCCCTGCCTGAATCCAGCCTGGGACAGTCACGAAGTCTTGACACTCTGCCAGGGCTGTGGTAGTGTGATGAAGCATTCCCTGCCCTCTGGAACTTGGCTTCTTACTGCCTTGGGAATGAGGAGCTGGCTGAAAGCGCAGTGGAAAAAAAAAGGCTGCTGCTATCTCAATCTGTATTTTTTTAGGTCTTGTGTTACCTGAAGCGGATGCTGTTACAATAAGAGAAATGGATGATTCCTGTCTTCCTGTAACAGCAAGTCTGTCTAATGTGTTTAAGACAGGGAGAGACAGAATATGTTTTCACCTGTAAACATTCAGAAAATGTCAAAGTTTTTGCAAACCAGATGATTTTGTTCTTGTCATCTTCCCTCTATTTGTTTTTGCTAGCAAAAGGACAAAAAAATATATAAAATCAGTGTCATGTGATTTTTCATGCTGTCCACAGGGGAGTCATTCCTTATCCTGGCTTTCATCTCACTTATCCAACCTTTCTCTGCTATGCAGTCATTAGGGTGTTGTTATCCATCTCTTTACTTGCTGTAAGCCACTGTGTTATATCATGTTCTAGCCCCTGTGAAAAGCTACCAGAATCATACAAGTACATGCTATTGAGAGTGAAAAATCTGGTGTCTATGAGAGTTCCAGTCATCTCTGTTCTGGAAAACAAATGTAGAACAAAACTCTCCTCTGTGCTGGTGTACATTCCAACTCTTTGAAATTCGTTGGAGAAAAGGATTGTGATAAGCATCACCAAATCCAGCTGGAGGTGAGCCAGTCACTAGTGAAATATTTCTGGAGTTGCTGCTGGGGCTAACACTATTTGATATCTTCATTAGTGACTTAGATGATGGGGCAGAATGTAGCCTGTGCAAGTTTGCAAATGATACGAAAGTGGGAGGAGTGGCTGATGGGTATGCTGACATTTAGAGAGACCTTAACAAGCTGGAGACTGGTACAAAGAGGAATGTAAAGTCCTGCACCTAGGGAGGAATAACTCACTGCAGCAGTACATGTTGAGGATCAAACAGCTGAAAAGGAGGTTTTCAGAAAGGGTCTTGGGGTTCCTGATAGATGGCAAGCAAAACATGAGTCCTTGCAGCAAAGACAGCCAACAGAATCTGGGGCTGCACTAGGAAAAGCGTTACCAGCAGACTGTGAGAGATGAACCTTCCCTTCTACTCAGCACTGTGAGACACACTGCTGTGTCCAGTCCTGAGGCCCCTAGTACAAGGGGGACGTGGACATACTGGAGCAAGTCTAACAAAGGCTGGTGGAGATAGATAAGGGATTGAAGTGTCCAGCCTCATGGGGGAGGCTGAAATAGCTGGGACTGTTCAGCCTTGAGAAGGCAGCTCACGGGATCTTGTCAATATGTATAAATGTCTGACTGGGAGGGAGTAATGAAGATAGACCCAGACTTTTCTCAGTGGTGTCCTATAAAGGCAAAAGAGCCAATGGGCACAAATAAGTAAGAAGAAACTTTTTTAGTGTGAGAGTGGTCAAACACTGGAACAAGTTACCCAGGCTACCCAGGGAAGTGGTTGATTCACCTTCCCTTGAGGTGTTTAAGGCACGGGTGGATGAGGTGCTAAGGGGCATGGTTTAGTGTTTGATAGGAATGGTTCGACTCGATGATCCGGCAGGTCTCTTCCAACCTGGTTATTCTATGATTCTATGATTCTAAGTTGCCCAGAGAAGCTGTGTATTTAATCCTAACTGTATATGATATTGAGCAACCTGCTGTAGCCTCTCTGTGGGCAGGAGGGTTGGACTAGACAGTCTCCAAAGGTGCCTGCTAACCTCAGTCATTCTGTAACGCTGTAAAAGAGGAACAAGAAACCTGTCTCAAGCCCTCAGATACCAATAACAGAGGCACACAGTAGATACTGTAAATGAGACTTGCCTGTACTTACTTTTGTGAGCACAGTGGTTGGGTATGGGAGCTAAGCTGGTCTGTACAGGAGTGAGATTTTTTATCTTGAGTTGGTCTACAGACATCTGTTGAAAGTGTTTACCTGTGAAGGGAAAAGATAATCTGTTACTATATGAAAATATCTGTATATAATATGGTGCACTGTAGATCTCCAGCTTCAAGTAAAAATGAAAACTTTTTTAGTAATTCTCAGAAATACATAATAGCATGAAACTGCCAACTGGTGCCTTGTTCTCTAGTTTCATTGGAAGGAGTGACTGATATAACCTTCATATGTATCTGTATCACTTTTTTTCATACAATATAGTAATTGGTCTTGGGACAGGCATGGTCCAGTAGCTAGGTCCATGTAAAACTGTTTGGACACTAGATTTGTAGGATTATTCCACTTGATAGATTTGATTTCGGAGTTGAAGCTTTAGTTTGCAAGTACTACAACACAAATGGAATACAGCTGCTGGGAAAATGAGACTGGTGGAAGGCAGCAGTAAAGATGAGCTTTGAGAGGGTTTTTCTGCAGATGAAAACATAGCAGAACTGATATAAACTGATACTGATTCTTATTACGCTATGTTTATGGCAATTTCATTTTTACCAAGAGAAATAAATACGGAAAGATGAAAGGTTATTTGGCTAACTGTGGTGTTTCACTGGGTAAGATTAAAGTTAACTTTGGTCTAGTATTATTAAAAAAGGCAATATGTTAGATAATATAACGTGTTTCACTACATGAATATCATATCAAGTATTATTAAAAAGGTAGAAACTCAAGGGCCATTTTCCCTAGATATTTTTCCTGAGTTGACCTTATGCTGTGATGTTTGAGCCCCTCATATTTTTCCTCTTTGTTGTCCCTATATCTGAGATAAGCCTTGTAAGGAGTCTTGAGTTGTCCTGTCAAACAGCTGTTCATCCAGCATGGTATTGCAACATGGCTCTTTGCAGAGGAAGCATATGCTCTGTCAGCACACAGAGATGAGGGGAGACAGAAACTCGATGGAGTAGGACCTCCTAAGCAATTGAAAGAAATTGAGTGATATAAAATGCCTTTGTGGCTTTGTAGTTGGTGTTTGAATTCAACTTTGTATTGCTGGGCTGCGCAAGATAAAGCTGTAGGCAAACAGTTGTAGAACAGTTTCGTAGAGGTGCACTGAATTAGTTGTGAAGACTACCATAGCTATGTAACTGGCTAAATGGATTCTGTGTGAAAGAAGCTAAAGTTCTGTTTATCAGACAAATCCCCATGTTACAGTACAGCCTTCAGCTCAGTATGAAGCAGGATTCTGATACAAATACCATGACAGTTGTTAGACGTTGAAACAGTCTACTGGATCTCGTGGGTAAAGCTGATGCATACTGGGCTAAAGCATGAAAAATCTTTTATGGATGAGCTGTTTGTAATAGAAACAGACTTCAGTTTCCTTTTCTCATGTTTTAATCTTTATTTAATTTTTAAGACGGGATGATCAAAAAATGAGTGTAAAATTCCCTAAACTTCTATAGACATTGCGTCCAGTGTGAACAACAAAATAAACATATCAGTTCCAAAAACAGCGGAGAATCAAGAGCCATTGGTGCAGTTTGAGTTATGTTGGATTCAGTGATGCTTGTGCTGAGAACTAATGGCTTAATATGTACGTACTGTTGTGGCTTTGATGAGGTTGTTTTTTCTATCAAGATATATGTTTTTTTCAGAAGTGGGTATATCTGGCAGCAAAACAATAGCATAATGTTTGTGCGACTGATATAAAAGCTTGGAAAAGAATCCTTCCCCATATGTTATGGCACAAAACGGAAGTATTCTGCTCTTCCTTTCTGCCTGCTCCATGTAGCATCAGAGAAAAAAGATTTTCTCTCTTCAAGGCATCAACTTTGTCAAGAATGTATTTTCAATGGCAGTTATTTTTAAATGAAATGAAAAGGAGGCCATTTCATTATTATAAGATGCAAGACTGTTCTGCATTTCAGGTTTTTTCTGACTTTTTTTGCAGGTTGTTCTATGACTTCCGTTTGCATTTAGGGAGATGAACCTCATTCTGGTGTGTTTTGCAGAAAATTTGTAAATATTATGATGAGTGTCCCACTGCAAATCAGTTTTTCAGTTTGAGGACACACCCACACTCATCAGCTTTGTTGTACTCTTTTCTCGTCAAGAAGTGCTTCCTGTTGGACTATACCGTACTGCTTATACCAACAAAAGCTTAATAGTAGTGTATTTTTTACTTTACCTGTTCAAGCAAGTGGAAGGTACTAGGCTGCTGTAATAAAATCTGTAATAAAGCGTTGCCCTAGACCTGGAAGGTTAATAATACAGAAAATGGGTTGGTGATAGAAGGAGGCTTCAGTGGGTGCTAAGAGCTGCTTTACAGTTGAGACAGGTTTCCTTTTACCTGTATGACTTGGAATTTCTCTACCTACACCATTTTCCTGTGGATGGTGGTTCATTTCACAAAAGGAGATGATTGCAGAGTGCATAAATACAAAATGATTCAGGTTGTGGATGCCAGGTCATCATGGTGTCTGGCAAGCACTCTTGCCATATTTGAGGTAGTTTTTGGTATAGTCTATCTTTGCTTTCCCCAGTGGAGCACAAGACACTGTATTTATTCTGAGAGGAACCAGTGGCACAATAGTAAGGTAAGTCTTATTGCTACCCACAGCAACCTGTCACCTTTGTGTGAGTGGTAAGACTCAGCTGGTAAATCGACTCATCATTCATTTCCAGGACCACCAAAAATAGAAGGAAAAAACCCCTCCAGAAATCCCCGTATATGTGCCAGCTGCTTTACTAGCAGTCAGCATAAAAATGAGCTCTGACTTTAGTAAAAGACATGGTCAGGCAAGACAATCATCACTTTGTGTCAGCTGAGAAAGTAATTTTCAAATTGAGTTCCCCTAGATTATTCATATCTGAGAGCCTGACTTGGATATTCACTGGTTAGGAAATTACATGTAGCCCCCACAGTCATGACTTGAGAAATGCAGTATTGACACTTCAGTGTCCTTCGAAGACCAGGTCTTGTTTTTTCACTTAGCTAGGCCTTCTGCAAAAAAAAAAAACAAAACACCAAACCCAAACATGATGAGGAAATATCTTTCCTCAGGGAAAGCTGTCTGCACAGCACTGCTGGCTGGGCTGCAGGCAGGCTTACTTTGCTTCTGATCCCTCTAATTCTGCAGGCATAATGCACTGGAGACCTGGAAGCCCTGGAGCTCATACAGTAAATGGAGTTCTAATTCATAGCAAGTCAAGTGGCTTTAATTACAGGGGCAAACTGATCTAAGCCACACACATAGGCGTGAAGAGGGATAAGCAGATCTTTTTATTGAGCAGAAATGTTAGGCAGTATCTGAGTTGTGCAGTGTATTACTGTGACACTCTTTCTGCCACCTTACAAGCTTTTAATTCATATGCTTCAGTGGATTTCCTTTTTTGCCAGCCACAGGAATCTTCTCATTGTTGGAAAGTTTTGTTAAAGAGAGCCTAATACGCAGAGAACGGGGTTTAAAGCAGACTCAGGCTTTTTTTTTTTCCTCTCTGAGATAACAGTCAGAGATAAAATCAATTACTCTTTCTTTGGACATGCAAAGACAGCTCCCATTTTTAACAATTAGAAGATTTATCATAATTGATATGATTTTGCTCTTTCATGCATGTAGACTGCTGGTCCTATACTGAGTTCCTGTGCAGATCATGGAACAGTGAATGGATGCACAGGGTCTGTCCTGATGGAGCTAGTTGGAGCTTATTTTGATGGGATGTCCATAGAACACCACCTGTATTGTCTGGAGCAAACAAGTATTAAACCATACAGTATTCTACAGTCATAAGAAAAATATATAGTCATATTTGATGTGGAAATAACTACCACATTATTTAAAATATGGCAATTCCTACAAGAAATATTTCCCTGTAGTTATCCTCAGGTTTCATTTATCCAGCTTGAGTTATTTCCACCTGTCATCATGAGTGATCTCAAATATCTCAGCCTCACTGCACTCTAGTATATTTGTGTTGTAAAGAACAGGTATTCTTATCTCCTACATGTGAGCTGAACCTTGCAGCGTTCACCATACAAAGAGTCATGCTGGAGCAATCCTTGCTAGCTAATAGACTGTGGAGTTTGTATGGCTGAGTGAATAGTTGGGGTGCACAGTAAAGAAGTGGTGACACCTATAGGCCAGGTCTATCAAGCTCTCGGGATAGTGGTCTGGTGTTCAGGAAGTGGAAATTCTTTTATAGCTCTTTTTCTTTGCCCTGAAAAACTATTTGCAGCCATTATTTGTGCAATGTAGAATGACATGTCATTCTGAAATTGCTGTCTGTTCTCGTTATTAGTGATGTCAACAAAGATTTTCTATTTTATAGATTGCTTCACTTAGGATTCACTATAGTTTGAGCTATCATGCAAGCTCAGACAGTGACCTGATCTAACTGAGTGTTCTTCTCAGACAGGTTTTCTGTTCATTCATCTTTCCACTGGAGAACAATGGCTCACGTCTGTTGGGGTGAGGGTAGATTGTGTAATGTTTACTCCTTGTAATGGTGTATGAGTAAGTTTGAGAGTTTACTTGCTTCATTTTTAATTGGGTATTATAGTGGTTGGAATTCCTGCTAGATGTGTTTAATTTTGGCATGGGATTAATCCCAAAGGAGATGAAGTTGGAGACACTGATATGTTGAAGGAAACTCCAGCATACAGGCCAGCCGGCCAGATTCATTTAAAAAAGAATGTGAGTCAGAGCACTGGAACACAAATCCTGCCAAACCCTGGTTTCTAGTTTACTTCAGAATTCTCACAATACAGTTTCCAAACCACAACATAAAAGCATTTTCTCTGTCTCTGTAAATTTAGCAACCTGAATTGAGCTTTGACAAAACCATAAGAATAGCAAATTAGAATGAAGAGCGGGCACTTAGTCAATGAAGAATGGGAAAAGCCTAGAGTCAGAATATGTCTATAAAGAGTGAGTGCTGTGGTGCAAGCTGTCCAGCATGGCACACCTGGGCTTACCTAGGTGGATCCAGTAGCAACTCTCAGCAGAGCTAGATACTTGAGTGTGAGTGCGGTACTGTTCCCTTGCACATCTAGTTCCATGACTAAATGCAGACACAAGGCAGTAAGAATGGCAGTGGTTGTTAATGTGCAATTCACAAAGAAGATACATACTCTAGAGATATTTACTTCGCTCAGGTACCTTACGTGCTTCCTGACTACATGCATATTTGCTTGCTCATTAGGCCTACTTAAATCTCTTATTTTGCATACCTAAGCACTCACTTCAGCTGTCAGCTGATGTCCTGTCCATATGCTGTGAGTGCTGCTACATGCAGGGAGAAGAAACTGAAAAAGGTATTGAAGGAATAGAAATGTCATCTATCAGATTTACCTATTTTTTTCTGACTCCCCCTGCTGCATCAGTAAAGATTATAATATTTGGGAGATAGAGAAGAAAGAAATTACCTGATGGAGAAGCGGGAAGTGAGGGAAGGCGAGGGGGGCACAAAAGCACATGGTGAGATCTATCAGAGTTTGAGCCATTTATCAGTTTATCTGAAGGAGCCATAGTACAGAGTTTGTAGGAGAGTAGTTGGTTTGAGTCTATATTCCAGGGATCATCCAACAAAGCCTGACAGCTGCTTCTGTGGTCCAGCAAGTTGTGTTCACTCCTACTCTTTTGAGACCTGTGTGCAAAATGGTGGTTGCTGGTGCTGGAGGAGAAGCTTGACTTCGTGCTCTGGGAAGCAGTTAGGAAGGAATTGCCTGCAGTGATTGGCGGGAGGCTCTGGGTTCTAATGGGCATAAGTCTCTGACAATCTGGTTGCTTCTTTTCTGGGATGAAGTACTTTGTATCTGTGCTCCTTCTTTTAAAGTCAGCAGTGGTCATGCACTCATCTGGCATATCTTTGCAATTTGTGTCCATAATGCAATCAAAAGTGGTGATGATATCATCTACTTCTGAGGTCTCTTCTCTAGGATATCGGTCTCTGCTTCTGTCCTTTTGGCTGTTTTTCTGATCATCTTTCTTCTTCTTGCAAGAGAAGATGTGGTTCAACAAACTGAATCGCCCTTTCTTTAGGAGTCTGTTGTTCTGGGAGGGAAACTGATGAACTGGCTCAGATCTACTGGAAGTACAAATCAAAATGTGGTGTTATTATTGCCAAATAATGAAACAATACTGCCTGTGTTAGCCCTTGAAGTGGAGCATATTGTGTTCAGATAGATTTGCAGGAGTAGTTCAAGGAGGCAGGAAATTAGAACTACAAATTTTTAATTAACAAAGACTGAAAATGATACCATGTTACTTCATTCTTTCTTATGGGATTTGTTACCTTACACTCATCTTAATGTAGAATCAGTGCAGCAATCAGGAAAACCCCAAACTTTTCTAGCTTCAGCATCTACCAGCTGCAGAATAATTTTTCTTAATGGTGAGGCAAGATCTAATAAGAAGAACATACTGGGATCTTTAAAACCAAGTGATCTTTGTATTATGTCATATTTGGAAAATGGTATTTCCAATAACATGGTCATGGCTAACACTGTAAGAAAGGCAGGAGCTCATGACTCCTTCCTCTCCTCCTTCCCCTTTCCTTTCTCTATCCCTTCCTTCTTCCCTTTCCTTTTCCCTTTCCCTTGCCAAAACTGTACTCAAGAGGCACAGCACGGTTTCAGAAGGTCTATCAAGATAATCACCTACAGTGACGTTGCTGTAGAGTTTTTTAAGTGAGATTTAGAGTAACCAACATTTTAGACCTAATCCTACAGGTAGAGTGCAGGTGGAGGAAGAGAGGTAATGTTACCTGTGTTTCACAATTTGTAGCACAGGAAATAATACTAACTGCTGACTGGAACAGAGGGGAAAGCACAAAGAAATAATAAATGTGTTTGTAAGTGCATGCTCCTTTACTAAATTTGAAAAATTGAAATGAATTAAATAATAGATGCTGAAACATGAGAAATATAAAGAGAGAGGAAGATCATGAGCAATGGTAAAAGAATTTTACTTTTTAACAGAAAAAATCCTCAGGATAAGAAGAGAGAATCCAAGATAGAGAACTGAAAAAAGGCTAAGAAAACACAAACACTTGCCATCAGGATGAAAACTTGAATTTTTTTTTATTGTCTATCTAAGTGGCAAAGTTGCTTTTGTTTTCAGTCTATCCCTTTGTTTGACTACATGAACACACTTGTGCATAGAGATTTCAAAAAAAGGTGGATGGCTTATATCTTAGGGCTGAAATCATTCTGTAAGATAAATTTTCTTCACAAAGGTGACTAAGCAAGAGCTACACTCACATCTTCTTGGTTCAGAACACTCTGCTAATCAACAGGCTAGCACCATAACCACAGTGGTAAGACTTCAGTAGATAAGTAATTCTAATGTTGGTCTTTTGGTGGAAAACTTGAACTGATTATTGCCTATGAATGGAGGAGACATCACTCAGGGCTCAAAACCTTCCGCAGCATAAAAAACCAAAAAATTTTTTATTTAGTGGCAACATGTGAGCAAGATATGAACTTTTGCTTTACCTGCTCTCCTGAGACAGCAGCTTAATGCATCCTGTGTGTCCACAGTACATTGCATATGTCAGAGGAGTGTTTTCATTGATGTCTCGAGGACTGCTGTCTATCCCCAGCTCTAGCAGAGTCTCTACACAGTCTGCTTTCCCTGCTGCTGCAGCCCAGTGCAAAGGTGTCCTGCAGAAAAGATGGAGTCTCATTAAAATAGATGAATAAATTTACTATCAAAGCTATTACTGACATAATGATATGTGCTTTTATGCAGCTTGTCCAGGTTCATGACGTCCATTTTAAGGAATTATCCAGCAACATATCCCACACTAATGTAGCTGCTAGTGGTAGTAATAAGGCCATGGATGGGTATCTATATAGGCACAACTATTTAGCTGTAGAAAAAGTAATATGAGGCTGCAGAATGCCTATACATGCTATATGATACCATCTATTTTGCTGCTGCAGTTGCATGGTGGGAGAAGTGACTGAATTTTTCAGAGCAGAATTTGAAAAAAAAATCTTTGTAGTGTCTACTACGTAGGAACAAGATCTTTTCATGTTTAGACCAAACACAATTAGCAATAGTTGGCTCAGGGCTTTCCATGAAGGTACTAGGGAGCAAAGCTTCCCCCAGATGAAAGAGAAGGACTGGACACATTTACCAGACTGTCATTGCCCTTTTGCCAGTTTCTGTGTTCTTTGATGAGCACAGACTGGAGCAGATATAGTTGTCTTGAATCTATGAAGGAGAGTCAAACTAATTTTCTGCTTGACAGATTTTCACCTTGTCTTTGGAAACGTTTGTCCTGTGAAAAATCTTGTAAGCAAACAAATCTGTAAGCAGACAAAACACCTTAAGAAAACTATGCAAGAATAATAAATAAAATTGACTTCTCTCAGCTATGTCTTTGTAATCACAGTGATTTCAGATAGATGCAGTCAGAAACACAGTAGAGTGGAAACCTACTCTGTGTTCATAGTGAACAGTTTCTCTTTCCCCCTTTTCAAGTGTAATACATTCTATGGGAATATCTGAGAATGTGGGTTGTGACTTACTGAGCTCTAATATGTGATTGAACTCCACACTTCGCTCATCTTTCCACAGAAACACAGCCTCTAAACTACATTTTAATGAAGTTTAGAAACATCTCCACAACCCTGTTGGTTTTATTTTTGTTCTGTTTTATTGTACTTTTCCATGAAGAATGCTATTATTTTAAGTACCTGAAGCTCCAAGACAAGAAAACCTTGGCTTTTGGTCTACTGAGCAGGATAATCGGCTTGGACAGTCAGTTGATTCAGTTTTCATTAAATAAATTAATGAGTAAAGTTCCAAGAGAGGTAGATGTAGGGTGAAAAAGAGGAAAGAACATGATTTGTTTGCACTTATGACTTTGGGATTTCATCCTGGAAGGAGTCAAATGCTTTCTCAGTATGGAAGATGAAGAACCCCATGTCCTACAGGAATATTGTAGTTTCATAAACACAAATAGCAGCAGGATTTCAGCTTCAAGTTGTTGGATCCTGTTCTATTGTTTTGAAAAGAATGTCTGTTTCTTATTGAAAGAAGTCAAGTGGTGGAAAAGTCCTTTCACACATAATCTTATCATTTCCTACCAGAAACAAAAAGTTAAATAACATTCCTACCAGTCAGTTATTATTCTAGATATTGTATGGGTGTTTTACCACTGAGTGGTTTTGAGCAAGCATGATTTTCTACAAGTTGGTTCATTAACTAGGCCATGGACCGTGAAGCAGGAAACACAATTATAGAATAAACAGATGCAGTCTCATGTTAATAGAAAGGAAGCAGTAACTTCAGTTTCAGAGTTTCCATGGTTACCTGTCATCCACATCAAGGGCCTGCAGGTTGCACTCTGGGACTTTAGCAAGTTCACTGATAATATCACTGTAGCCTGCAGCCGCAGCAATGTGCATACATGTTTTTCCATTCTCATCATCATAGTTTATTATTGATGGCCCCTGGTAGTGGTCCAGAATGATGGAACACAGAATCCTGTTGCCACTCTGGGAGGAAGTTCAGAGAAGAAAAGCACTTACAATGGAGCTGACATGAAACTGCGTTTTCTGTGCTAGAGGATAAATACAAAAATGGTGGTTTGCTCTGTATATACTAGACTCCCCAGATATGAAGGCAAAAAACTTCCACTCTTCTGCTTGGGCTCTGGTTTGCTTTATGAATTTCCTAGAACACTTTGAAGATTGGAAAAATAGTAAATAATTTATCACTGCAAATATCTCCAAAAGTTACAGAATGTAAATTACTCAACAGCTTTCTCAGAAATAACTTGGGAGTTTTGCTGTTTTGCTAAGCCAGAGTCCAGAAAGATATGAGATTCTGTTTTCTCATTGAAATTTAGGATTGGAAAGGACCTCCAAAGACCAACCCACTTCTGTAAGCATGCCCAAATACACTTAGAAAAGCCATCTTAAATATTTGCTCAAGTGGTTGTTGAAAACCTTATTAGCTAGTTTGCTCCAGGGCTTCAGTGTCTCAGTAGAAAGTTGATGTTGTTCTGTAACCTGCAAGTGGAATGTAACATTGTATATCCTAACTTGATGGAAATTGTGAAAAAGAATCAATGAGTTTTTTTAAAACAACATAGAAATTCATGGCTGGAAAGCTCTTTCTGGATCATGAAATTCAATCCTTGCAATCACTTGCAGCTATGTTACATCATCCCTTTCATAAACTAACTGTGTCCATTAAAAACAATTAGTTTTTTTTGTCCCCATTACTCCCAAAGGAAGGCAGTTCAAAGACTTGTTTGCTTTAATGATTAGTAACTCTAATTTCTATTCATGCCCATGGCTGGTTTACGTCCCTTTGTTTCTGGGCCAGCATTATTATTTAGATTAAATACTTCTTTCCTCTAACTGGTATTTGTTCTTCAGATGTATTTGTAGACAATCATCATATCCTTTCTGAGCTTTTCTCTTGCTGCTCTAATCAATCTAATCAATCAAGCCTTTTACGTTTTCATTGTAAAACAAGCTTTCTATTTCTCTCATCAACCTACTAACCCTCCTCCTTTTGTGTTTTAGTTGTGTGTCCTTGGAGAGGGTTGATTAAAATTGTGCCTAATCATACACAGACATTTTTGCCAGGTCTTTTTACAATGACACAAGCTTTTTCCTATTTGTGTTAGAAATGCTTCTTTTGGTGTGTCACAGGAAAGCATTTGCCTTATTTACAGCTGTGTCCCATTAGAAGTTCCCTCATTTTGAAATAACCTTTTGCACCTCAGTACTTCACTTTCATAGTCATTTTCAAACATAGTTTCTAGTTCCTGGGAGGCCTTTGTGTTATTAGCACCCTAGTGCATTACTTAAACATTATCCTGTTCAGTTTTGTTCCATTTAAATTACTCTAGACTTGAAGGTGATTCATCTTCCCCTGTATGATATCCCCATTCTTTTCTGTTTATGTCTTCTAGTTGCTTGTTACTGGCAGATTTAATAAGAGTTTAATAAGAAAGGCCTTGTATTTTGTGCCAAGTTATCAAGAAAACACTGAGCAAGTTTGATTTCAAGGTTCACCCCTGAATGTAACTTCCTTCCAGCCTCTACTCAACATTAAATTATTCCTCTTCAATTCTTGATTTTGAGAGACAACTTCTTTTGCCTCTCCATACTATTATTTTGTAAGATGTCTACTTAATCTAAATATATTCTTTAAAGATGGATATTCATCTGTCATATCCCAAGCCTCTTCTACTGGTCCCAGAGCTTCTCAGTCCAGCTGAGAGTTCCCTTAATTAAGACAAAATGTGTCTCTCCAAAGTCAGGAATTTTCTTTTCTCACCTGTTTAATTTAAAGTCCATTTTTGATAATGCCATCCAAACTTATTTTCTATGACCAGGCATTTTATAATATCTTCATTAACCATGCTAAAATTGTTATTCATTTATAGTTGTCTGAATATCTAATGAAAAAAGAGTGTTGATCTTCATGTTCAGGAATACCAAAGTCCTATGAATAATTGTTATTTTTATTCTCTGGTCCTGATCCCAACTATCAATGTCCTTCACACCAGCTTAATTATTTGTTACACATTTTGGTCAATAACATCAGAGAAATCTCAAGTTACCTTCAGGGCTAATGAGTCTGAAGTCTGTTATATACTTCTGGTACCACCACAGTAAACATCTATCTACTACCATCCTTCTCCAAGTCAGTTTTGATAAAATAAAAAAATATTAACCTGCAATATCTTACTATTTCTGTATTCATGTTCTAGCGAAACTATTCCTCTAATTTCATACTATCTTGCTAAGTCCAAATTCACATCTGGCACCTACAGTTTCAGTCTCTCACTATTCTTGCACAACAGCATTTGCGTAACAACCGTCCCACTCTTCTTCCTGGCATTTTACACATTTACAGATTTACAGACTGTTCTGTCTGCCACCAATCTTCCATTTTCTAGACTAAACAAACCATTTCAACTTCTCTTCATGGGTCAAGTTTTTCAACCTACTTATCATACTTAGTGCTTGTTTTTGGCCTCTTTCCAGTTTGTCTGCATCTTTTCTTCAACCATGGCACCCCAAACAACATAATTATCTCTCCTGACATTGAAAATGACATACTTGTTCCTGTAGCCCACATGTATCACAATTCAGCTAATACTTCCCAGAATGTTTGTTTGGTTTGTATCAACACCATAATTAAACTCCTACTGAATTCGTAATTCACTAGCCTACTACTCTTCATTTTGTGCAAACAGCCTAAATTTTTCACAGATCTGTACCCAGCGCTATTTTATGAATTTCAATTCATTCCTACAATTTATCAAGATAATTTTGAATTTTATCCTGACCTATCAAGTGCTTAGTGTCCCTTTAATTTGGTTCCAGCTGTAGCTTATATGTGAGTGGTATATTTCATCATGTGATTACAGAACAGATAAAAACATTCTTTTACTAAACCCCTGGGGTTGGATTGTCTGTAAGGTGTCCACTTGCAAAGATTATTTGGACTGTCCTGAATATGAATAATAGAGAATATATGATGTGTGATATAACTCCCTGAGTTGATTTTAATTGCATTACTCCTTATTCTTCCCCATAGGGACATCCTATATTTGGACTGAATGCAGGGTCCATTATTGCAGATTGTACTTATACAAATTGTGCTATTGACATCATCCAGTGTGATTAAAATTGCATGTACTACTCAAACCAGAAATGGACAAAAAATTGAACTTTTTATGATCACTCTATTCACCATCTACTTAACAAGCTTTCTATGTCATATGATGAACTCTATCTTATTGGTACTTTTCCAGTATTTCTGTATTTTACTACTTAGTATTAAATTAATTAATTGACATTCAAACATCCTATATCCAATAGCTTCTTATCTGAGGAAGCAATAATTACTTCAACAATGGCTATGAAATTTATGTACTATTTTAACAATTCAATCAAATTCTTAATTATATTTTCTAAATAATCAAAGCATATTTCCTAATATTTGGAACACTCCGCTGAAAGAGATCTCTTATCAACTGCTGTGGCTTTCCAGATGTCTCTTTTGAGGAATGCCTTCTTATCTTTACATTCATCTGGGATCTTTTAAGTTGCACACAAAATTCTTCTAAACCACTTACACTGCCCTTTTTCTTAGATTGATAGCTTTGAGCTGAGGTCACCAAAAATGTCGTCTTCCTGTGGTAAATTTACAATGAACCACAGTACTATTGCTAGACCAAGATGTTAGGTGGTAAATTTACCATAGGAAAATTACATGTTCTTGTAACTTTACTGTGTGTATCCCTACATTTTATCTTCCCTTTTTATATTAAAATACTTTTAAGGAGCATCCTCAGAGATTCTTATTTTGCTCTGTGTTTCTGTATAATCCCACAAGGCTTCCCCTTAGTTTCTATACAGTTCTGTCCCATCTCGCACCTTTATCTGCTTCCACCTATTATTGATTCTCCATTGTGAACTTCTCTTTCTTAGATGTTTCATGTAAAACTTATTTAATGAAGAATAAATGCCCTAAAGCCTCAATCCAGGTGAATTTGCAAGGCAAACTCTCATTGTACTCTGTGCAAGTTTTTCTCTGAGATTTGTGTCATCTCCCTAGAGTGACAAACAACAAATTCACTAACAGGGTTGCTAGCTCTTACTTTTACTTGATCACAATTCTATTTTCTTTGGGTTGGTTAATAAAAAGTGTGATAGTTACATCACTCAGTGCTTTCAAAATAAGAAAATGGTTCTTCTGGAAGTGTCTACCAGTAAAGTACCATAATGAGAATCCTGCCAAGTTTGGGACAGTATTCTATGTGAATTTTGACACTTTTACATTCTCACAATTACTACAGTCCTCATACTTCAGCCCTTTTTATGTCCAGCTAATACGCAGAATCATAATTTTACGTGGGAAGTTTATTGTCACTTATGAAATAGTCTACCATAACATTCCATTTTTTTCTGTCAGTCTTCAATTGTACATAATACAATATTTGCCTTGTGCACTGCACTGTACGCCAGCGTTATTTTTCCTCCTTGTCAGAATACTCCAATGAATTATGTATTTCGATGCCAAACAGAAGAATCATGTGAAGAGTCTCCTAGGCTGGCTTATGGCTACCAGTAATGTAAAGCTGGGAATGGGAGCTTTGGACTACTTAACTGCTTAATTGTTTTTTGGAAACTCTTACAAAGTATTTTTTTTCCAAGTGAATGCTTCTGGAGATTATATAGTTAGGTTGCATTAGTTCTCCTATATTTTCTGTCTTTATGTACTAGTGTGTAGTTTAAAGCCTGCTTATACCCATAGCTAACTTTGTCGGAGGGAAATTCTCCACTAGTAGCTGACTGTGTTTCTTCTTCTGCAATCCTTTGTCTTTCAATTCCACACCTGTGAATCCAAAGCTTTGATTTTCTCTTTGATGTCCTCCTGCTCTGACCCTGAATGACTAGACATTTTAACACATTTTACTACTTTCTGCAGCAAAAAGCAAATATTACTCCCATAGTACTACTCTGGGATGTAACTTTTATAAAGAACTATAGATGAAATGAAATCTGCATCAGTACTTCTGTACTGAACCATTTTTGTTCATCATTGGGTGCTGTTTGAGTTTTATGTTACAGAATGCTGGCTGGTGTCCCAATCCCTTTAGCTTTCCTCCTAAGCCTTTTTCAAAAATACATACTTAACATACTTTAATATTCAATTGACTATTACACCAGCAAGGCCACTGGAAAAAAAAACGAGGATCTTTTTCTCCTTTGCTGAAATAAAGAAACATGAGCCATTTCGGGTGTTTGTTGAGCAACCCATAGAAAAATTTGAAGAAATAACTTGTCTGTGGACGTTTTTCCTATGTAACTCCAGTTGAGGTTATTACATTGGTAAGTATATATTTCATTTCAAAGGCACATTTTTATCCTTTTTCATTCTGAAATTCAGTATTTACTGAAAACAAAAACCAATCCACAGACTTTTCTGACCTTTCTTTGTTGGTTAGGACTTCAAAAATCTTAATCTTAGACTCAAGGCTTTGCTAGCAGAAACCATGTGCTCAATTATGTCTATACTGGCAAAACAGAAGTATTCCTCCAGTACAATTTTTTTCGCTTATGGGATTCATTTTACTAAGGTGCAGTTTTCCTCGTGTTCACATTCAGAGTGCCTTTACTGTAATACAAATTCAGAATTTCATCCTAGAATCAATGTAAGACAAACATAATGTCACTTCAACAGTGAGGATATGTATGACTGGTGCCAGATATTAAGGCTGTATCAGAACAACACATCCTGATTTTTTGTAGATGCAGTGTCTGTCATTTTAAACATGGAAACTGCTGAACTCAAGAGCAGAGACATAATACATCTCCTACTAGTCTGTGGCAAAAAAACATCCATCAGGCTGGCAAATTGAGTTGCTGAAGACTTTTGCATACCTGGGAGCTCTCTCCCATTGTTAAGGACTTCCAGCATTCCTCTCCAGTCTAGGGAAAGCTGAAGAATGGTTACTTTACCTTCACAGCTGCCATGCCTTGGCTTCTAGATGGCCATGTTGGCAGTGGAGAACCACTGCAAAAACTCAGAGCCCTCAGTGGTTTTTCTGCTCTCAAGGTACAAAGACAACTAGGTCCTGTGCTGAGGAAAGGAACAATCTGTAATACCATCTTCAGCTTTCCTCCTGCCAGCAAAACTTTGCCAGAAGTTGCCTGGATGCAGCCCAGGCACTTCACGGGGTGTGCTTCTGATGGCCGACCAGTATAAATTAGTGACAATTCTACTGATGCTGCTGTAGTTACTCAGCTAGCTCAGAGAGAAGTTCATTTGTCTTCTCCTAACCCTGGTGCTTCAGCCTCAGACACCTACTGAGACAGTGTCTCTTGCAAACTCAGAGCGACCCAGCTTGGCTTGACTTTGTGGTACTCTTGGAGAGAAAATGTGTTGTTGTTGCACAGGATACTTTGTGCTGTGGTCCTCAGAGCACTGCTGCCTCTGGTAAAACTAGGGGACATGGTGTTTTAAGAATATTTATCATCTCAGCAGCTTTAATGGGTCTCAGAAAAAGCCACCAAAACCCAAAGGTAGTCTTGGAGGCATAACTACAGCTATTGTATATCCCTGTCTCTCTCACTGGTTTTTTTGCTCAAGAACCAGAAAACTGCACAGAATACCGGCCATGTTTCCCTGAGAATTTTTCACTTGGAGACTTTTATAATACGTGGCTATGATTTACTATGTAAAGGGCAATGACTAAAAATACTTGGCAGCTTTCCTCTGTTAGTACATTGTTGTGAGGACTGATTTCTCTAGGTGAGCTGTCCCACTCAGGTGGGACAGGAAGGGTAGGAGAGTTGGTGGAGTAGCCCTCTATGTCAGAGAGTGCTTTGATACCCTCACGCTCAGTTATGGTGATGACGGGATGGGTTAAAATCAGAGGAGCCCACAAGAAGGCAGATGTTGTGATGGGACTCTGTTTTAGACCACCCAACCAAGAAGAAGCAGCTGATGAACTCTTCTATTAACAACTGGGAGAAGTCTTAAGATCACTACCTCTTGTCCTTGTGGGAGACAGATGTCTGCTGGAAGTACAGTACAGGCGAAAGGAAGCAGTCTAGGAGGTTTCTGGAGTGTGTTGGAGACAACTTCCTCACACAATTGGTGAACGAACTGACAAGGGAAGGCACCCTCCTGGACCTGCCCTTTGTGAACAGAGAAGGCCTTGTAGGGGATGAGAAGGCTGGGGGATGCCTGGGACAAAGCGATCATGAGATGGTAGAATTTCCACTTCTAGGTGAGATGAGGAGGGTGATCAGCAGAACAGCCACATTAAACTTCCAGAGGGCAGACTTTGGACTGTTCAGAAGGCGGGTTGGCAAAGTCCCATGAGAGACAGTCCTTAAGGGCAAGGGAGCTCATGAGGGGTGGGAGCTCTTCAAAAAGGAAATCCTAGCAGCTCAGGAGAAAGCCATCCCCATATTCCAGAAAAAGAGACGGTGGGGAAAAAATACAGCATGGCTGAGAAGGGAGATATGGGTGGGCATCAAAAAGAAGAGGAATGTCTATGAAGTTTGGAAGAAAGGACAGGCCTCTTGGGTGGACTAGAGGGAGGAAGTGAGATTGTGCAGAGGAAAAATCAGGAGGGCTGAAGCCCAGCTAGAGCTCAGATTGGCCAGGTTGGTGAAAGATAATAAAAAACCTGTTTATAAATACATAAACAATAAAAAGAGGACCGGGGAGAGTACTCAGTCACTATTGGATGCAAATGGAACAACTGTGACAAAGGATGAAGACAAGGCTGAGGTACTTAATGCCTTCTTTGCATCAATCTTTAATTGTCAAGAAAGTTGTTCCCTCTGTGTACACACCCAGGAATTAGAGGAGCAGAACGAGGCTCCTATGGTGCAGGAAGAGGTGATTAGAGACTTACTTGCCCAGCTAGACACCCACAAGGCTATGGAGCTGGATGGGATTCACCCAAGAGTATTGAGGGAGCTGGCGAATGTGCTTGCCAAACCCCTTTCCATCATCTTCCAGCAGTCCTGGGTGACTGGGGAAGTTATGTGTTCAGTTCTGGGTGAGTTCAGAGAAGAGCAACAAAGCTGGTGAAGGGGCTGGAGAACAGGCCTTGTGAGGAACAGCTGAGAGAGCTGGGGTTGTTTAGCCTGGAGAAGAGGAGGCTGAGGGGAGACCTCATTGCTCTCTATAACTACCTGAGGGGAGGTTGTGGAGATCAGGGAGCTGGCCTCTTCTCTCAAGTGACAGGGGCAGGACAAGAGGGAATGGCCTCAAGCTCCACCAGGGGAGGTACAGACTGGATATCAGAAAGAAAAATTCATGGAGAAAGGCCATTGGGCACTGACAGAGGCTGCCCAGGGAGGTAGTTGAGTCACCTTCCCTGGAGGTGTTTAAAAGACAGGTAGATGAGGTGCTGAGGGACATGGTTTAGGAGTAGATAGGAATGGTTGGACTCAATGATCCCGTGGGTCTGTGATGTACTTTGAGAAATAGGTCATCTTTTATTCTGCAGTAGAATAAGGATTTATTCTGTACTGCTACCAGAGAAACGGAAACATTTGTCTTCCAATGCCTTTTTGTCAGGCACAGGAGATCAGGACATTTACAGGTATTGAAAAAGTGTGGTGCATGTACATTACTCATCTAATGGCATCTCCTTATGGTTTTAAACGTAGACAGTGTTCTTGGAAGAGGTCTGGCAATTATCCTGAACTTACCTACAAGTTTTGTCCAAGATAAATTCCTAGTAAGTTCAGTGGGAGTTCTGAAATTAATTTCCTTGGAAATTTGATTGATGGGAATAATTACATTATGAATGACATGTCCGTACTTGAAAGAGTTACTGTTTAACAGTCAGTTATTTCAGGCGAAGGCAGTTTTTCTGGTGATCTAGTTGTACTGATAAGTTTGTATATTAATACTGCTGTGCCATGTACAAGTTACAAAATGGGCCTTGGCTTATGAACTGACATAAATGAAAGTGGAGAAATAAGTTACAGGAATATAAACATCCAAGTAGCACTAGGGAACATCCCTGAGTTTTGGAACTCAATTGTCTGTACCATAATATTTTTAAAATCCTCTCTGGCATGGTTTTGGCTTGGGTGAATTAGGCGTTTTCCCCACCAGCTCCTGGGCATAGTTCAGGAGATAGCATGGACCACAGACTATTCCCAATAACTGATCTGCACATGATCATCTGTTTTAGAGAATAAGAAAGTTTAGCAGTAGGAACACAGGCTATTGTGTGATAGTCAACATTGGTGACAGAGCCAAGACTCAGGCACAGTTAATTTGCTATTGAAGACATTGTTGCAAATGTTTATAGTACTTTTTTTTTTGGAAAAGCTTACAATGTTATTGGAGCAAGTTTATTTCTAACTCGAAACTATTTTCAAACTCTCTCCCTCCTTGTTTTGCAGCTTGACAGCTTGCTCTATAAAGCCTTGCTGCTATGCAGCGTTCCAGCCTTCATAAGAAACAGCTGTACCTTTGCTGAAATGACAATATTTATAAAAGAAAGGGATTTCTTAAGGGAATGCTTAAAAAACACACATTGAATTTTGTATTCATTTGTTTACTAACAGCCAAAATGACTTAGTGGCATAAAAAAAAGGAAACAATACACCCCCTTTCTAGCTATGTCTGGCAAACAGCATGGCACAAAGAGAAAACGAATACCAATTTGCAGTAAAAAAAATCTGCCTGAAACCAACCAGACTGTGAGTGATGCCTAGCAAATGCACCTCTTCTGGCCTAATCCACCAACAAACATGTCTGCTACAGAGAAACACTCACTAAGTTTTAAGGAGCATTTGGAAGTTTCTCCAAGGTCTGACAATGTAGGCAGAACACACACATGAAAAATGGGGTGCTGGGCAGAGAGAAGGAGTACAATGATATCTTGGGAAACACCCTAGTCCTGAGCCACCACTGCCTTCCCTTGGCACCTTCCTCTGACCTGGGTGGGAGGCCAGCTGTGTTCTCAAGATGCCGTGGAGCAACAGAGAGATTTTTCACAGAAAGAGTCATCAGGCACTGGAACAGGCAGCCCAGGGAGGTGGTTGATTCACCATCCCTGGAGGTGTTTAAGTCACAGGTGGACAAGGTGCTGAGGGGCATGGTTTAGTGTTTGGTAGGAATGGTTGGACTCGATGATCCGGTGGGTCTCTCCTTCAACCTGGTTATTCTATGATTCAATGATTCCTAGAGATTCTGTGATTTAAGTGTGTACTCAACCTTACAAGTAATTACAGAGAGGCTGCCATGCTTGCTCAGCAAAACACAAATGAGTAATGGCCATAAGCTTTTCTTTTATAATTATAGAATCATAGAATACTTCGGGTTGGAAGGAACCTTAAAGATCATCCAGTTCCAACTGCCCTGCCATGGGCAGAGACACCTCCCACTAGATGAGGCTGCCCAAGGCCTTATCCAACCTGGCCTTGAACACTTCAGGGATGGGACATCCACAGCTTCCCTGGGCAACCTGTTCCAGTGTCTCACCACTCTCATTGTGAAGAAATTCTTTGTAATGTCTGATCTAAGCCTGCCCTTCACCAGTTTGTATCTGTTCCCCCTTGTCCTGTCACCACAAGCCTTTATGAAAATAGTCCCTCCCCAGCTTTCCTGTAGGCCCCCTTCAGGTACTGGAAAGTCGCTGTAAGATCTCCTTGGAGCTTTCTCTTTTCCAAGCTTAACAAGCCCAGCTCTCTCAGCCTGTCCTCATAGGGGAGGTGCTCCAGCCCTTTGATCAGCTTTGTAGTCCTCCTCTGGACCCGTTCCAACAGTTCCGTATCCTTCTTATGTTGAGGATTACAGAACTGGACACAATATTCCAGATGAGGTCTCACAAGAGAGGAATAGAGGGGCAGAATCATCTCCCTCTCCATGCTGGCCACGCTGCTTTTGATACATCCCAGGATACGGTTAGCCTTCTGGGCTGTAAGTACATACTGCCGGCTCATGTTGAGCTTCTCATTGACCAGCACCCCAAAGTCCTTCTCTGCAGGGCAGCTCTCAGTCATGTTGTCCCCCATTCTGAACTGAAATTGGGGATTGCCCCGACCCAGGTGTAGGACTTTGCACTTGGCCTTATAGTATGTCATGAGGTTCTCACAGCCCTACTTCTCCAGCCTGTCCAGGTCCCTCTGGATTACACTCCGTCCTTCCAGTGTGGCAACTACACTATTCAGCTTGGTGTCATCTGCAAACTTGCTGAAGGTGCACTCAATCCTGCTGTCAATATCATTGATAAAGATAGTAAACAGCACCAATGCCAGTATGGTTCCCTGAGGGACACCACTTGTATGTGTGTTTAAGATATACAGGTATTTCTCTCTGCTCTTAGGACACAGGGGAATTAAGTAACTGCATTGTTGCTGTGGAGCAGATATGCAGGCTGGTGATTTTTTAAAACATTGCACTCTGAATCAACTTGTAAGAAATCATAAGTGCATCTCCACATGACAGAATATTATTTTGAATGGCTTATTTTTATTTGCTTTCTTTTTATCTCTGGAGGTTTGTGTTTCTTCACTTAGGAAGAAATCTTTGATTGCTTGTTTATTCTTTAAATAAAAGCTGATATTTTTACCTAATTCTATGACTTTGGAAGCCAGAGTTTTAAGAAAGAAACAAAGACAACTCTGGTAAAAACCCATGACAACTGCAAGGCAGGAGCACTTCATGTTTCCCCAGGCTATTTCCAAGGTACTACTAGTAGTATTATGACACAGTAGCGTGTAGTATGATAGTGTATCCTCTATAGAACATACTGTATTTTACTAGGATTTCAATGACACCATTATCTAGAACTGTGAGAATGGCTTTAAAATTTGTTCCAGTATCAGTTAACAGGTTTTTATTATGAAGATGCATTTCTTTTTCATTACAGCAGTTATTGTTTACTGCAATGAAAGGGGAGGAATGCTTCCTGAGACACTGCTAATATAATCCTGTCTGCACCAGCTCTTAAAAGTATTGCATGTGTGAAAACTGTGACATGTGATACTCTCACTTCAAACCAGAATATCCTGTGTTTTTTAACACTGATGTAACAGATAAGTGCTGAAGGTGTGAACTCGAGCAGCAGAAGGTACAAGCTTTTCAACAGAACAGATCTTGGTGTGGGCAAGGTCTGTCTAGTTACATGGCTGAGTCTTCACAGCTGCCGTCTTTCTGATGGGAGACCAAGCACCAAACATGCAGTTTTTGAAACAGCCAGTATTAACAGTTACCTCATATGGAAAAGCCTCTAAATTTGGGCAGAATGATGGGCAGTATTTTTATGTGGTCCAGCTTGATGTTTCAGCCCAATGTGCCCAAACTGCCTCTTTCCTGCAACTTCTGAGAAGAGTTTCAGTGCAGTGCCTGGTCTTCTCCTTGCTGCATTTTTTAAAAATGAAGTTAAACAGAGGGCCCTATTCAGCCAAAACCAACCCCTGCTGTTGGTACTGCCTGAACTCTGTGAGTCTGTTGTACTCTGAGGATATTAATCTAATTCTTAAAGGAAAAATATCCCCTTTCCAGCAGCTATGGAGGAGGCTATTAGCCATAACTGTAATCCCACCTAGGAGAGCTCTTGTTCTGCTTTCTGTCATAGCAGAGAAAGTCATGCCTGTCCACAGTGTCTGTTTCTCCTGGGCCTAACAGGGCAGCACTGGCTGAGAGTACTTTTTCTTGGCTAAGCTTCACTAAGACAAATTCAATCTATTTCTAAAAGAGAAACTAGCTTTATTAAAAGATCTGTTCTGTACTCTAGTATTTCAGCTACCCCTTCTGGACCTAGAAATATGGATAGAAGAAACAATTTGTAATATATATTGTTTATATCAGAACTTGCTATGTCAAGTAATCAAGTAAAAACATATTTAGATAATTTCATCTGGGCAGTTTTCTGTAGTAGCACTTAAGCATAACGTCATAATTTACGCTGTATTGAAGATCCCTTACTACCAGTTGCATAATACAGTGTTTAATGCCACATTAAAACTGTGTGTTTTCCTTCTGTAATGAAGTATTTTTTAGCAATCTGATATTTTTTTGCATAGGATATAGGAACATACAGTTCAACAGGAAATGTGTTTGGCTCCTTGTTTTTCTCCAGAAAAGTAAGACCTCATCTCCTCAGCTAATTATTCTGCCAGTATAGCTGTTTAAGTATTTTTTAACTTATGTTTACATTGTTTTATTCCCAAAACCCTCTGGTGAGACTATTTAAGCTGCTGATTTCTGCAACAATATTTAGCGAAAAAAATTAAGCATAAGTTCAACATGAAGCATATACGTAGCCACAGTGACATAAATGTTAACTTTGTTTAGGGCAATAGTGCTGGACCTATGTTAAGTATGCCTTGCTCTCACGTAAGATGTTAGATCCTTGATCTGTTCTCATTGGTAAAATGCTGGGGCTGTTAGAGGGCATTCCTAACATCCATTTTCCTTGTTTCACAGCCATACTAATTGTGTTTAGAGTATTTAGGACATCACAGTAGCTAGCTCAACTCAAGCAACTGCCTGGTGAAACCTTGGTGGTGGCTCACCTGGACTGCCCAGTGCAAAGCCGTTTTGAAGTCTTTGTCCACCAGAGTCAGGTCTGCTCCTTTGTGCAGCAGATTCTGGGTGTGCTGGGGCCTGTTGTGGAAAGCAGCCCAGTGGAGTGAAGTCATTCCCTGAAAGGCACAAATGTGGAGATCAAATAATCATCCATCATTCACAGTCTCTGTAGGTAAGCTGGGCAGTTCTGAAACCATTCTGGACTGACAGACTCTTCCCTCTCCTTGTTGATGTGGAATGATTAGTAACAGCTTCTGAATTAGTGGAGTCATAAGGGGAACGAAGTAATTAACTTTTTTTGAATTATTACAGAAAATGGATACAAATACAGATGCTTCTTTTGTACATGACTTTAGCGTGTTATAAACAACACATGGTTAGGACCATGACAGCCAGGGGATGGTTCCCCATGGCTCAGTTTGGAATCTGTGAGAAAAGCCTGGTTTAGATTGGTGCTTTGACATGACACAATATAGTGTTGATTTTAGGTCTTATCTTTGATCCGAGATAAATATTATAAGGTCGTATTCTAGGTAGCACTAATTTACAAGGTAAGAAACTGCCCAGTGATGTCCACAAAAATGTCAGAATATCAACATGTCATATTTACTATTTAGGGAGAAACAAAGCAAAGGGTAAGCTGTTCATCTGAATTTTCTTTCCATCTCAGCTGTGTCCAGTCAGTCTTGATAGATAAGAGAATTCATGGTGTGTACTTGCATCTTCATTGAGGTTGTTATTAACAGACCTATATTTCACTCTTTGTCCATAATACAAAGATTTTCTGTGTAAATTTGCTTAGTGTGTTTCTTAAAAATTGCCAATGTTGTTCAGATGTGGTAACAACCAGCTTTGAACATGTGTTGTTTACTATCAGTTATCAGGGAAAATACATTTCAAGGGCCTTGCCCGGTTTCTAAAATTATAAAAAGCAAAAAACGTAGAGCAGAGAAAGAAGTTAAAACTTGACATAGAACCCCATAAAGCCAATTGGCAACGATTCAGGTGAAGTACAGTCTATAACACATTGATGCAGACAGCTTGTCAGTGCATTACTAGTGGAAGCTGTTAGCAGTGATTTTCTAATGAAATCTGAATGCCCTAACATTAATTTCTCTTGCTCATCAAATATCTCATAAGGCTTTTCAGGTCACCAAATGGCTTGAATATAGGTGATGACAGAAAAGAGCAGTTGAACAAGAGCGGTTTTATTTCTAGTTAGGATTTGCAAAACTTAAACATAGGGGCTTTGGTTTTGTAAAGCCAAAAATGAGAGTAAAATCCTGCCTAATGGAAATTATTGGCAGCTCTGCCATTGACGTCTGTGGACAACAGTTTTGACACAAGAGACTTAGAACTATTGATAGACACTCAGTATCTGTGAGTGATGTGACAAGGACCTCCAGTGAAATGATTTCTAGCTGGCAAATGAATCCTTGCCCCTAGTCCTGGAGAGCAGGAAAGATTACTGAAAGAGGAGATGGTGCATTCTTCCAGGCCAGCTTTCTGTTGTTCACTCTCAGTCTCATGATATGGACAAAAAATCCTTGAAAAATCATCTTTCTGCCTGTCTCTACTGTGATAACCGGAATTTTCTGAAAAAGTAATTATTTAAATTTTCTGTAAAACAGCTGCCTGATGATTTCTGTAGGTTTTAGGTGCAAAAATTCAGATAATAATAACAACAATAATCATCATTATCATCATCGTCATCATTATCATATTTTAATCCTCTCCAAGCAATTTATGACGCTATCAACTTGTATTAAATCATCCCTCTAACATAGCTGCCAAGCTGGAAGTCCTGTTGTAATTAGTTTCTTATAGTTGTTAGCCCACCCATGAAAGGAAGCCACTCTGTAACGGTTGTAATCCTTTTCTGCTCCTTTTCTTGTATATCCTTTTTTTTCAGGTTGCTATTGCAGCCAGCGTTCAAGATGAGAGCATACCAAGGATTTGAACAGAGTTTAATGTTGCTTCCTGTTTTGTTCTTTAATTATCTGCTAAAAAGTTGTATGTTCCATGTGCCCTTTTGAAACACTCAACTGGGCAGAGAGGATTGAGCTGGCTGCAGCAGCAACTAACATGTGTGGGCTTGCTGTAGTAGGCAATGTCTATCTAGCCCACACCCATCTGATTTGTCCCTGGTGGCATCTGCATATAGACTTCTGTTTGTGCAAAGAAGCATGAGAGTAATATGAAACTGTCAAAGCTGAAAATCAAGTAGAATATAATATTAAAGGAGAGACAGCCAAGCAACCGCATGTTTATAAAAAAATAGGAGTCACAGGGAACATAAAAGGAGAAAAAATAAGAAATGACTGTGAGAAATACAGTGTGACTCTTGTTTTGCCCAAGTTCAAGGCTTTTTCAGGGAATGTCTCTTCACATTGTCATTTGACAAGCTTCATAAATAAATCCACAGAAAGCCACAGTTGTGAAAACTGTGAAACCTCCAGGTGTATGTCTTATAATTTATGTGCTTATGCATTCATCAGGGTGTTTTTCTCAAGTGTAAGATGAGAAAACTGAAGTCTTTTACTGATGCCGAAAGAACAGCTCTGTTAGCTGCAATCATTTTTGAAGATCCATATTTTTCAGAAAGCATGAATATTCAGGGCATTGTATAGACACTTGAACAAATATCTTCTCCATGCTAAATGCCAGTTAGCTGGACTGAAAGTTCCAAATCACATGTAGCAAAGCATTACAGCTTCAAATTATCACAGAATCATAGAATCACAGAATAACCAGGTTGGAAGAGACCCACGGAATCATTGAGTCCAACCATTCCTATCAAACACTAAACCATGACCCTTAGCACCTCATCCACCTGTGCCTTAAACACCTCCAGGGAAGGTGAATCAACCACCTCCCTGGGCAGCCTATTCCAATGCTCAGTGACTCTTTCTGTGAAATTTTTTTTCCTAATGTCCAGCCTAAATCTCTCGTGGCGGAGCTTGAAGTCATTCCCTCTCATCCCGTATCCTGTCACTTGGGAGAAGAGGCCAGCACCCTCCTCTCCACAACCTCACCTCAGGTAGTTGTAGAGAGCAATGAGGTCTCCTCTCAGCCTCCTCTTCGATGCCTTCATCCAGGTCATTGATAAAGACATTGAATAGGGCTGGAGCCAGCACTGAGCCCTGGGGAACTCCACTTGTCACTGGCCTCCAGCTGGAGTAAACTCCATTTCTCACCACTCTCTGGGCCTGGCCTTCCAACTAGTTTTCCACCCAGGAGAGTGTGCGCCTGTCCAGGTTAGAGGCTGACAGTTTCTGAAGCAGAATGCTGTGAGAAACTGTGTCAAAGGCTTTACTGAAGTCCAAGAAGATACATCTACAGCCTTTCCCTCATCCAGCAACTGAGTCACTTTGTCTTAGAAGGCAATCAGGTTAGTTTGGTAAGACCTGCCTTTCATGAACCCGTGTTGACTGGGCCTGGTCACCCAGTTCTCTTGCATGTGCTTCATGATAGCACTCAAGATCACCTGTTCCATGACTTTCCCTGGCACTGAGGTCAGACTGACAGGCCTGTAGTTCCCTGGATACTCCCTGCGACCCTTCTTGTAGATGCGCACAACATCAGCCAGCCTCCAGTCAAGAAGTACTTCCCCAGTCTTCCAGGACTGTTGGAAGATGATGGAAAGGGGTTTGGCCAGCACATCCACCAGCTCCTTCAATACCCTTGGGTGAATCCCATCTGGCCCCATAGACTTGTGGGTGTCTAGTTGGGCAAGCAAGGCTCTGACCACCTCCTCTTGGATCACAGGAGCCTCATTTTGCTCCTCTAGCTCTGGGGTTTGTACACAGAGGGAACAACTTTCTTGACAATTAAAGACTGAAGCAAAGAAGGCATGAAGTACCTCAGCCTTTTCCTCATCCCCTGTCACTGTTGTTCCTTCTGCGTCCAGTAGGGACCGTATGGTCTCCCTAGTCCTCCTTTTATTATTTATATATTTATAGAAAGATTTTTTGTTATCTTTCACAGACTTTGCCAATCTGATTTCTAGCTGAGCCTTTGCCCTTCTGCTTCCAGCAGATATCAGGAAGATTGAAGTCTCCCACAAGAACAAGAGGCATTGATCTAGAGATTAACTCCAGTTGTTTATAGAAGAGTTCGTCATCTGCTTCTTCTTGGCTGGGTGGCCTGTAACAGACTCCCATCACAAAATCTACATTCTTATGGGCTCCTCTGATTTTAACCCACAGGCACTCAATCTCCTCATTGCCACAATCCATCTCAACAGTGTCCAAGTCCTCCCTTACAAAGAGGGCGACCCCGCCTCCTCTCCTTCCCTTCCTATCCCTCCTGAAGAGTTTGTACCCCACCATGTCTGTACTCCAATTATATGAGTCATCCCACCATGTTTCCGTGATGGCAACGACATCATAGGCTCCTTGCCCTATGACAGCTTCCAGCTCTTCCTTCTTATTACCCATGCTGCGTGCATTGGTGTAAACGCACTTCAGCTGAGCTGCCGAGCCTTCAGCCCTCTTAGAGGGAACAGAGTCCATTCCCAATTGCCTAGTAACTGGACTAGCTAGCACCAGAGTGCCCATATCTCCCTTACCAACCCCGGGTGTGTTCTCCCCCACTTCCTGTGTGGGGATGTAGCACACCCTCTCCAAATCACTAGTTGCCCATGTCCAAGCTCACTCCTGCCTAGCCTGGTCTCAATCCCCTCCCCCTTCATGTCTAGTTTAAAGCACGATTTATGAGCTTAACTAGGTTTTTAGCAAGGGCTTTAGCCCTCCTAGGAGACCCATGTGTCCCACCCTTAGCAAAAAGTCTAGGGGTGTGTGAGCCACCCCATGATCAAAGAAGCCAAAGCCCCTTTCCTCACACCAGGCTCAGAGCCAGGCATTAATCTAGTTCTTCTTCCTGACTTCCAGGTCCTCTCTATTTAGCCTTGGGATGGAGCAGAATACTATTTGTGCCCCAGAGCCCTCCATCATTTTCCCAATGGCCCTGAAGTCTTTCTTGATGGCTTTCGTCTTTCTGTTTACTAAATCACCATTACCAGTTTGGACTAGTATCAGAGGATAGTAGTCTCTCTTGTGGACCAGGGAAGGAAGTTTTCTAGCTACCTCCTTCACTGATGCCCCCAGTAAGCAGCAGACCTCTCTGTGGAGCGGGTCCAGTCTGCAAATGGGTCCCTCCGTTCCTTTTAGGAGGGAGTCCCCTACAGCAATCACCCTCCTCTTCTTCTTAACGGAGGATGTTTTTATGTTTTTCAGAGGATGGTGCGGCCTAGGGAAAGATTCTAGGCTGTGGGAGCCATCATCCTCAGGATTGGATTCCACCTGCAGCACATGGTACTTGTTCACCAAGGGGTCTGGGGTTTTGCTGTCTGGTTGAGGGGAGCAGGTTTCCTTCATCTGGCAGGAACTTGCTGCCATTCCCCGTCTCTTGTAACCCCAACCTTGCAGTTTGCAGGTGGATGGTGTTTGGGCATACCAGCTCCAGCAGGCTGCTGAGTGAGTGAGAGGGCACTACTCCACTGGTCTATCTCCCTCTCACACTCCCTAATGGTCCTCGGCCTCTTCACCTCCTCCCTTAACTCCTCCACCATGTGGAGGAGTTCCCCTACTTGAGTTCAGCTTTGACAAGCGGAGCCAGTAACAGAGGCATAAGCTGGTGTCGGAGGGGGGCTCTGCCTGCAGCTCAAGGGCTGAGTGTTCTGTGCAATTCATTAGAAACATAATTCTACATCAAAATGAACCATACATCTGGTTTAAGTAGTTACGAGCAAGGTCTTCAAACTGTGCTGTGGATGAGAAAGGTTCATAGGAAGAGGGAAAATTAACAACGGTGGTTCTGGCACTGTGGAGAAGAGATTTGTCCTTGAGTAATTGTTAGAGTGAAGAGAAGCATGAAAAGACATCTGAAATCTCCCTTGTGCCTTCGTTGTTTGGAAAGGAAGACATTTGGGAAGTTAATGCTTTCTTGTATATATATATATATATACACACACACATAGAGCCCAATTCTTTAAGGATCAGAGGATAGCATAGATTTTTGTAGCTCTGTGGCTGTTCTGTGTAGTAGCAGCTTCCCAATATTTTTCCTGAGAACAGCACTTTAATGATGGGATGATTGGTAAAGATGAAGATTTATTCCAATGTCTAACTTCAGAAGAATCAAAAGCAGTTAATGTCTTGGCAAGAGAGTTAAGACACTGATTCAAGATATCATAGCTGGCAGTATATGGAGAAGGTTTATTAGCCTATAGGTGTATCACACATACTAAAAAAAATAAGATAGAGCTTTACAGAGTTCAGCAAAAACTTTAGAGAAATGTTTGACAACTGCGTAGTCTTATCATAAAACTGATAGTACAGTGGACTCTTTCTGAACAGCATGATTTGTTTGCCCCTAGAGCTTTGGACTGTGACTTGTAACACAAGCTCACTCACCTCATTGTCCTGATGATTAATTTCACTAATATTTGACTGTTGCAGAAGAACATTCAGAAGCCTGTGGAAGCAATGACATAATCAGCGTGCTGTACTGACTAAGCCTGAAAAATGGTCATTTTTTGAAAAACAAAACATGCAACTTCAAGAAAAATCAATATTAGTGATGGGTATAGGTCAGAGTCTTAGGTCTGATCTCTTTCATACTAGAAAAGCAAACAGGACTTCATGGCTTACTGTAACAATAGAAATGTAGTGCTGGTAATTAAAAGCAGAAAACATAGGAAGAATTCTAGTGCTGGTTGCCAAGCTAGAATCAGAGTGCGTGAAATACATATGCGCAGATTTTTGTATGTTAGCAATTAATTGTCATTTTACAAAGTTTTAAATGAACAGTGATCAGTTCCTAAGAGGATTTTTCACTCTCCTTAGCTCTCATGGTAATGTATTGTTGTGTACTTCTTTGTGTGTGTGCATGCATGCATATGGTATATTTTACACATGCACAAACCAATAGTATTTTACAAGGCCTTACAACATATCTGTTGGGAAAGGACAATTATTATGACATAAAATACAGCAATGCAGTGGTTCACATTTTATAGAATATCAGACTACGAACACTCCCCTCTGGTGAAGGGAAGAGTTGCAATAAAATAACACATTAGTAAAGTGCAGTAATGTTTTTAACACTGTGTGGATTTTTTTCCTTTCCTTTTAGTATCCTATGGAGATGTTCTGAAACCACCAGAGTTCTGGCAAAGATGGTTGTGTTTTCTGGTAGGATGCTAAGTGTTTGGCTCACATACCTGAGTGGATGTGGAAATGAATAAGGCTATCCTGTCACAGACAGTAACAAAGCCGAATAGCATAGGTCCTTACATGGGTGTACAGTTCTTACGATTACAGCAAAAGGAGAAATATATCCTTAGCAAATCCCTAGATAAGATCATAATGCGGTTCTGTGACTCATCTGAAGGTGTGAGTTTACTAGAAACATTCAAAACATGGGTACTTAAAAGACATGCTGTTTTGCAAGGAAATGAAAAGATGATGAAGTGTGCAGGCGTGAACTCTGATAAATGTAGATAATGCACAGTTCAATATTAGCATGTGTTTATTGCAATGCATAGTTGTAAAATGGAAGAGGTATTTGGTGGACAATTTGCACAACGACTCAGAGTCTCAGAAATTCGGTATCTGCAAACAGGTCAGGGTAAAAATAGTCTAGTGTGCGGAAAGACTGAGATAAGCATAATATACTTGTAAACACAATTTATGATGTAGTTTTATAATTTGATACCTGGTTCTGTAGTTTAAGCTCAGATACAATAAGTAAGACCATATATGTGAAGGAAGTCTCATTATTTGAGTGTAAAACCTCTATCAACAACAAACTTAGTCTCACTTACAACCTTGGTCCAATATGGCAACCTTAGTGCTACCACTCAGATGTCTAGATATTCAGTAATATCTTATAAAGGCTAAACAACCCCAGATCTCTCAGCTGCTCCTCATAAGGCCTGTTCTCCAGCCCCTTTACCAGCTTCATTACTCTTCTCTGGACTTGCTCCAGAGCCACAACATCCTGCTAATGGTCAGGAGCCCAGAACTGAACACAGGATTCGAGGTGCGGTCTCACCAGTGCCGAGTACAGAGGGAGAATAACCTCCCTGGACCTGCTGGTCACGCCATTTCTGATACAAGCCAAGATGCCATTGGCCCTCTTGGCCAGCTGAGCACATTACTGGCTCATCTTCAGTCAGCTGTGGAAGATCTTGAAGCACATATATCAATTATCAAGTCAACACATAAATTGTGTGATCACTATCTCCCTCTTTCCATGTGGTCCATGCACTGCCGCCAGCACATGGGGTTGTAGCAACAGGCTGCCAGCTTTAAAATTTGGCTGAAAAAAGCATTCAATAGTGGGCCATTGCATATATCCTTTTGGCAACTACATGGGATTTTAAAGAGTAACAATGACCATGATGGAAAATCTCCCCCCTCAGTGCTCCAGGCATGTCTTCTAGGCTTGGGCAAACCCAGTGAGAAGACAGGAAAAGGAATTGAGCAACTGATAAACTCCGATGCAGAGCAAAGGTCTGCCCGTATCCATGGAGAATGTAAAAAATGTTCAGGGATCCCTGTGTGCTGCTGGTAAAGTAGATTACTGTTCCCTTTCAAGTAGGAGCGTGTGCTGTCTTGTACAAACATTTTCCTTGTTCTGTGGAGGCTTTGTTTAATGATAGTGACCCGTACTTTTGCAGAAACCTCAAACTATTCTCTCTAAGTGATGCATGAAATGCAATGATAACATGGGAAATGAATAAGGCTGTTAAAAAAGGCTGGAGAGCATTATAAGCAGAAATGCACAGAGGTTTGGGCTGGTCTTATATGGTGAAAGCAGCAAAACTACAGACTCAGTGATTAAGTCATATTTACATTTTATGCATACTGGATGTTTTACCTGTCTCTAGCATCTTCCTATCCCTACAGATATGATTTACTTAGGAGAGTTTTTTGAGTGAATTCATTCATATGTATAAATCAAAATTCGATTATCTTTCCTATTATCACAGGCTGGAATAAGACAAAGAGAAGCTTTCTTAAGACTGTTTGTGATGACACTCTGTAGTTGTTACTCCACCTTCAGTAAATGTAGCTGAAAATGAGCCAGTCCACCAAACCTCAGCTTCCCCTTTACAGTAGGGGCTCTCAGAGAGGTTGTCATGTGAAAACTTTTCTCACATTTGCTGTGCTACTGAGAGGAGAAGTCCAGAGAAAGAGCACCTTGTAATATTTCTTGAGGGGAGGTGGTTGAAAGGTAAGTGGTCAGGGGAAAACCAAGGTTTCAGCCTCTGTTATAATTCTTCTCCCCACCTGCTGTTGTGATTTTAAGATTACCTTACTTGGCCATATATCTCTTACACAAGTTTTGTACGATGCTTTTTCTCCTCTCTATGTTTTTTACAGTAGCCACTAAACAAAAGAGCAAGTCACAAGTGTAACTGTCACAGCTGACCTTCCTGACTCGGGTTCCCCTTTGGTCTGGGTAGCTTATGCTGGTGACTACCTCTTGAACATACCTCACGTCAGGCTCTGCAGTAGCAGCATGTAATGGCAACCTCCCATTTTTGTCAGGTATGTTCTGCTTAGCACCGTTTCTGAGGAGGCTGACACAGCCTTCCAGCCAACCCTAAAAAAGAAATTAGAGCATGTCAAAGAGAAAAGTGAAATGTGTCAGGCCGTATCTTTGCTTGGTGGTTCTAGTGCCCATGTGTGACTATAGCTGTTTCTGCCAGCAGAGGAACTGATCTTCCGTTTCCCCAGTGGAGCTCTCTCAGCACCCAGACTAGTTCCCGTAACTGGTTCTCCCTGGTAAATTTCAGATTGGATCAGTTATTCATTTCTGTGATAAGGTGTTTTCATTTTGGTTTTTCTGCAGCTGTGGCAAGTACCTACTGAGTAAAGAGTGATTAAAAACCTGCTGATTCCTCCATCACTAGGAAATGCTGCATATATTCCTACATGTGGATTTAATTATGCTAGTTTAGACCAAGAACATGAGCACTTAATCTCATTTCCTTTATGACATTTTAGCAGGGATGGGAAATCAATAGTAAAAAGTCTTAGTGTGGTCGTATAGAAATTGTTGCAGCAGTTTTAATTAGCATCAGTTTTAGACTGAAAACAGCACCAAAACAGATATGATGAATAAGTTCTTGGACTTACTTGACCTCAACAAAAAAGCAAGCAAATAATCTGGTTATGCCTGCAGAAATCTTTCAGTCTATATTTAACTCAGGGAAATCAAGCACGTGTTTTTTGTTCAGCCTTCAGCAGGCAATCCATAAAGATTATTCCCTCCTGTATAAGCTATGTCAGATTGACATTACTAGTGTTTATAAAAGGTATGGAATGATGGAATCAGAACATGCCTGTTGCAGCTCCTGGTGGAAGTACAAAACCACTGAATTTTGCTTATGATTTTGGCTGTGGAGCTCTTCTGACTTCAGTTCTCTGGACAGTCATTGCAGCCAAATGCTATCTAGGCCTCTGATTATACCCGTCACGGAAACTGAAATAGAAACTTTGAAGCCTGGGTGGTTTAAAACTTTTCCAGTAATTTCTTTTTTTCCAAAGAATATTTTTTCCCCTCTGGGAAGAGAGGGAGGGAAAAAGGAACATGACACTAATTGTGGGATTTTTTTAAAGTATCTGGCAGAGGGAATACTTATTCTCAAGTAAGTGGAGAATGCTCCTTGCATTGAATGACACTGCCTGTTTTGCTATTTTCTACACTAATTTTCTGGCTGAATATTACATAGCTGAGCAGAACCATTGTTTTAGTACTGACTTTGCAGGAAGAATCTAGATTTAAGGGATGTAGTCTAATTAGGATGCTATGGTACCTGTTCAAATGAACTGGTGGTCATCCAGCCATAACTTATTATTTGCAGCACGGGTGAACATTCTTTCCTCCTTTCTGTCCAGTTAATAACGGAAGCCCACAGTCAACCTCCCCTGCCCAACTAGCTTGGTCCCCATCCTCTCTCTGAATCCTGAGTTCCCTCCAGTGAGGAGCGGAAGACTAAGGAGAAGAGAATCATCCTTGTGTTATTCAGATAGTAGGGCACCACATCTGTATCCAGATGCCTCAATGGGATGTCTATCCTATTATCACTTGCGTGTGTTTGGGAGATTACATTGCTTGTGATCTGAATATCTGCACTGGCATCTGCAGTGCCTTGAACTTAACCTGTCTGTCCCAAGTCCAGCACTATAGTCAAAAAAAGCAATGCCCTGTCTTATGTGGTGTGCAGGAAAGCATGCCTGCTGACCACCAGAATTTGAGATAGGAATGCCCTCTCTGGAGTATAAAAATCTGATGCTGACAGTGGGAGAGGAGAAGTTAATCTGCATATTAAGAACAAGAAGGGACTTACCAGTGTGTAGAAACAAGTGGTTTTCTTGAAAGTACATAAAGTGCCTTATATCTAGTGAGATCCCCATACCTTTTTGCATTTTACAATCCAAAACAGAAAGGATGGTTTGACAGGAGTCCTAATCATTTCCTAATAATCATTGCTTCCAACTCTGCATTATAGTAAAGTTTACAATTACCTTGTTGTGTAGAACTCAACATTTTGTAATTTTTTTTTAATATATAACCAAATCGTATTTAGCCTATATGTTTACACCCTTCATCTATCTTTCCATCCTTCTTTCCCAAGCCTTGGTACCAGATAAGTTGCCAGAGATAAGCTGGTACGTCCACAAGCATCTTGAGTATTAATGTTGGCTCCCATCTTCAGCAGAAGCTTCACTGTATCAACCTGGCGTCCTGACACAGCATGCATCAATGGTGTGCAACCTGTGGAAGAAAGTAAAATGTTCTTTTGCGATTTTATTTTTCAAAACCGTAAGATAGAGGTACTTTCTTACTTGCTAGTGTTATCCCTAGCAAATTAACAAATCCTTTCTCTGACTATTTTCCAATGTTTGTACTCAGATTTTTGTAGGCTGGAAGTTACCGCTGTGCCAGTTACTGACCACTGACTTCAGAAGAAGCATGACTTTACTAGCAAAAGCCTTGTATCATTAACTCTGCTTCTGGAGGGAAAAGTGTTTTTCTGTTGACAAGCTCCTAGTAGGAACTGTTTGCTTTGTACACCATTTTGGAGGCTGATGTTCTTCAGAGTAACTGGTAGCAAGATGACACTCGTGTAGTTTTCTCAAAAGATTTTAAAAGATATTAAAAAGATTAATGATTTATGTATTCAAAAGATTTATGATAACAAGCCCTATCCCATGCAAGGGTGTATGTGTGTGAGTAGATGCTCTGTGTAGATAACAACTTATTTTAAAGACTGGATTTGCTGTAGCATATATTCTTTTATGTTGTCAGGAGAACTTATCACATATTCTGCAATTCTGTGCAAAACCCCTGAAATCTGCGTTCAAACCTAACAGTCAAATGTAATCATGAAGTATTATGATATTTTTTATTATAATTGCTTCCTCTTCCTTCCATTCTGTTAACTGGTGAATAATAGCAAGAGATTTACTTTCAGAATCTGACAAAGCAATTTAAAATGACTAAGTTGGGAATAAATGTGAATATTAGAAACTAAGACTACTAGAAACTTCAGACACAACTGAAGAACAATTATTCTTACTGGATTCAATGAGACTGCTGAGCAAACTCAGGCTTGTCAGCCTGAGGTTATGCAGACTCTGCCATATGTGCAGGATTTGAGCCATATGTTTTGTCTTGCAAGACTGGTCTTTAGTTACAGTTGTATGTACAATCTAGTAAATAAATTTGTTCTTTAGCTGAAATACTTCTGTTTGCTCATCACACTGACTCCACCCACTGCCCTTCATATGTAGTCCCTCTCCCACTTAAGTTCTGGACTGAGAGCATTTTAGCTTAATTAAGTATTTTCCCTACTGACCAATATATGTTCTAAAGATAACAGTTAGGATGTCTTGTTTAAAGTGCAGGAAAAATTGCTAACTTGCTAGAAACTGGTAAAGATTAGAATAGATAGTATTTGTATAGACCCTTCAATAGAAACCACAACAAATAAATGCTTTTGAATAAGCAAATTCTTCCTTGAGAGAAGCTTGCAGAAGTCTGTGGCTCTAATTCACTTGGAAAGCAGCTGAATATAAAACCTAGCCAATGGACAGCACTTTGTAATAACATAGAACAGTAATCTGAAAACAATAAAGCACTGTCTGATTACAGCAGAACAACTTGTTTGTATCCATATTAAAAAATCTTACAGTTACAGGGTGAAAGAAGCATCCAAACTGAGCATTTCCAGTGGATGTTCCAAAGAATAACTCAAATTTCTTGTATTCTGCTACTAAGTATAATTTACTGAACACAAAAATCAGGATGAGAAGTGGAAAATTCAATTACACGCTGAAGCAACTAATCCCCTTCATTTACCTTCTCTGTCACAGCACTCCAGGATGGAAGGATCTTCTCGAATCACAGCAGTCAGTGTATTCACATCGCCATTAGCTGCTGCTTGGAAAACCAGGGTCAAATCAATCTCTTCTGCTGCATCACCTGCAGGGGAGGAGTATGCCCATGAGTAAGTGGAGAACAAGTACAAATGATTAACTGTGAAAATGATGACACTTATTTCACTGAGTTTTTGTGACTATATAACTTGAGGTGGAACAAAGTGTATCAAAACAGCACTGCGGTTTTCCTTAGTCATCTGAAACTTGTTTTTTATGATAACTTCTTCCAAAAACTATCAGACACAGGTGCTGAGAGTACATAAGAAAACTTCTGGAAAGCTTCCACCACTTATAAGGAATTGTACTAACATTAATGTAACATGACATGAAAAATGATGAAGTAATAGCTGAACTAGCTCATAATATTGCTGGCTAAACTTTTATGAGATAGCGTGAAATCAGTGTTTTCAATATCAGTGTTGTCTTTGCCCCAGTTAGAAGACTGAGGCTTTTCACTTCCTTTCTCTGCCATGTCCAGGGGATTTCTCTTCTCAGGAGAGTGAACTTCTGGCAGCAATGATCTGTGTCAATAATTTTAACAAAAAAGGAAAGGTAGACTACTGCTTGGAACCCGAGAGGTTTATTTTGTTTGGCTGTTACAATATGATGTATTATTTAAAGCAGATGCCTTGCAGGACCTGTTTGTGAACACTCCTCAGATTTTTGTTTCTAGAGAAAATAATATAATGACTCTCTCTTTGCTTCTTTCTTTGTAACTTCCTTCCAGATTGGTCATCCTACACTCCACATGCCTACACTTCATTTGGCTTCAAATGAACTATTACCCTCTTAACCTCAGGATTCAAAAGACTTGATTTTTTGGTGCAGTGTCAAATCTGATGTAATGGTAAAATGCTGCAGATATGTATTGTGAGTCAGCCACAGACTCATGTTCAATTTTAAAAAGAGTTTCTGGTCTCTATTAACTCAAAAAGATGTACAGCTGTAGTGATCTGTGCTTTTCATTGAGTCTCAGGGTCAGGGCCACAAAGCGTAACATTTGTTAGGGCGTTGCACTACCCTGTTAGAAGACAAAGAAAAACTCTTGCCTAAATCACAGTGGAGAGTTGCTCAAAGGAAAGACAGCTTAAGTGACTGATGACTTGTCCTTTCTATCATGTCTTCCAGGGATGGCACAGCTATGTAAGCTATGCAGAAAAAAGGGAGATGGTTTAAAGAGATTTTGAAAAGTTAGTAAAAAGTCTTTTTCATATTCAAAGAGTACATTATTACTAACATATTGATATAAATTATATTTTAAACATTATCATGTATATTTTTGAGTATAAAAGATCCTTAAAGATAGTTTTACAGTGTTAGCCACACTATTCACATTGTTTTCCGATGCTGTTGCAGCTGAACCTGCATAAGCTCCATGCTGGGGTTTACAACCCAGTGTAATTCCCCATGTTTGACCTTCTCTCTCTGGGATGTAATCATCTGTCTTGACTTTAAAACTTGGCTGCCATGAAAATGCAATCTAACTAACCTGAGAAACCTGGAGCTCTGGTTAGGAGACTGGAAAAAAATAGAAGGCTGATGTTAAATCTGCCTTCACCAGCACACAGATTCCCTCTCCATCATTACTCAACTAAGGAATTTAATTTAATTTCTTTTCTTTGTTCTAGCTTGTCTTTTAAATGACACATTTGATAAAACTTGTAAATTAAAAATGTTAACTTGATTTTTATTCTGTTGGGAGTCTCTTGCTGAGGGAACTGCTCATTTGGCTTAGAAGCTTTGATCTGTGTACTTTGGAGATCAGGACAGACTAAGAGTCTTTGTCTCTGGAAAGTCATTATCAGTGACTAGTATATGAAAAAAAAGTGACTCTACCACAGGACTCATTAATTAGATTTCCATAGCATACCAGATCTGCACACTGCGTTCACAATCAGTAAACTCAGCAAAGATATGTTAATAACAAGCTCAGGTCTGAGCTAGTCCCTTACTCAAAAAGGTGAGTATGCAGTGGGCAGAAGGCAAGGAGACAAGGCAGAGATTAATTGCTCGTATTGCCCCTCTTTGTGTTGCCAGTCTCTTGAGGTACACAGGAGGTGCCATCCATGAGCAGCAGCATAGCTCCTCTCAAAGCTACATGTGGTGGTGGTTATATGGGAATGGTACAGAGAAGATGCTGCTGGCATTGGGAAATAATCCATTAGATGTAGTGAGAGAGACAGTGGTTCAAAGGGACCCCTACCTCCTTTATGCATTACATAAGTAAATTTTGTACTTGATGTTTAGCTTTGTAAGTAGTTAAATTTGACTTCTGTGATTGAAGAACTGAGGAATACAGACAAAACTCTCCATCCAGTTGCAGGATAGGAGGAAGATGAGGACATGGATGTACACCTGAGGGTCCCTAACTCATTCTGCCCTTTCTCATCTAACTAAATCACAATACCTTACTCTTTTCCTTTTGCTTGTGCTGGGCCGAATCTACTTTCTTCAGATCAATTATCCTCCTATATGAGGAAAGGAAGCAAAACTGACTGACTGGATGGATGGATGAATGAAGGAAGAAATGTTCCCCATGCCCACTCTTGCAGAACACAGACTCTACTCTTGTTAAGGGATAGTGATATGAAGCCACATCTAAGATTCACGCTTCCCCACTGTGAGTCCTAGATGATAGAGCAAGGAGGGTCAGTGGCCCAGGCTGTCACCCTGCTGGCAAGAGAATGAGGAATTGATGAGTACCTGTATTATGCACCTGAAATAAAGTAGAACGACTGTAATTCCATTTCTGTAGGGTGACAGGACTACAAGTGTGTTGTCTTTAACATGACCTGTGTGGCTTTGGGTGAGGGATGAGGAGGAAGACAGATGTGTGGTCTTCTGATGCTTCACATGAGAGGGAGCAGGAAATGCCAGGAAGGCTTGTATGTCATTTATGCTGGATGCGCTTGGCTTCAGGGGATGCAATGTCTCCCACATCATCTTCCTCCAGCTTATCCTGCCAAGGAATGAGGGGACATGGGTGCAAAGCTAGTAGGCTGTTTCTTTTTGCAGATACCTCCCTGGCTAGAAATGGTTTGAAGAGTGGGCGTTTTGCAGAAGATGGTAGTGAAGTACTGAGTGAATATGTCCCCCTCTGTGGGCTTACCTTGCTGTGGAGCTCGGCTGTGGCTGGGGTACCAGCACCACAGGGGATAAAGGGCTTGTGAACAGCCAGATGCATGATCTTCCATCTTCAAAAGCAGTAGGATTACTTCCTTTATTATCTTACAGTTCTGTAAATGCCAGTGAGTACTGATGCCGGATACATTTTACATTTTATTTTGGAAAATTGCTTTGCGGCTGGTGAAAGAAAGCTGTCAGTCAGCTTCAGGAAGGCAGGAGGTCCGACTAAGAAACTGCATTTGGCCTTGTTAAACCTCGGTATGAGGTTTAACAAGGCCAAATGCTGGGTCCTGCACTTGGAGTACAACAACCCTAAGCAGAGCTACAGACTAGGAGAAGCCTGGCTGGAAAGCTGCCAGGAGGAGAAGGACCTGGGGGTGCTGGTTGACAGCCGACTGAACATGAGCCAGCAGTGTGCCCAGGTGGCCAAGAAGGCCAATGGCATCTTGGCTTGTATCAGAAACGGCGTGACCAGCAGGTCCAGGGAGGTTATTCTCCCTCTGTACTCGGCACTGGTGAGACCGCACCTCGAGTACTGTGTTCAGTTCTGGGCCCCTCACCACAAGAAGGATGTTGAGGCTCTGGAGCGAGTCCAGAGAAGAGCAACGAAGGTGGTGAAGGGGCTGGAGAGCAAGTCTTATAAGGAGCGACTGAGAGAGCTGGGGCTGTTTAGCCTGGAGAAGAGGAGGCTGAGGGGAGACCTTATTACTCTCTACAACTACCTGAAGGGAGGTTGTGGAGAGGAGGGAGCTGGCCTCTTCTCCCAAGTGACAGGGGACAGGACAAGAGGGAATGGCCTCAAGCTCTGCCAGGGGAGATTTAGGCTTGGCATAAGGAAAAAATTCTTCATGGAAAGAATGAGGTACTTAGGGGCATGGTTTAGGGACTGGTGGGAATGGTTGGACTCGACGAACCGGTGGGTGTCTTCCAACCCGGTTATTCTGTGATTCTGTGGTTCTGCATGTGGAACAAGGGTAGGGAGAAACTGCAGGCTGGCATGACAGTGGAGTAGAAGGATCTGGAAAAACCATAGTGAGCAAAGACCAAATGACATAGAGAGCTATGAAGTCTTCTTTTGCTGCTAGAATCCTCAGAAAGAATAAAATTTTAAAGCCAGTCTATCTGAAATAAGCTGCAGTGCTTTAAAAATTACATAATTTCTTTAAGACAAAATTATTGTCTTTTGCTGGGAAAAGGGGATATATAAAGAAACATGCAAAATGATCACAGGATTCAGAGTAATGAAATTAGACTGTTTATGACAATAATTGTCCTCTGAGTCTCCTATGAAGAATGTATGTTTTACACAATTTGCCATGTTGGCAAAACACATGCTAGACGTATCTAATTGCATGCTTTCTTCTTCATTGGATTTTTAAGGTCTGAATAAATTTACTGCAACTTGGTGTATGTGGTCTTGACAGCGATGCATTTAGATATTGCTAAAACCCAAAATTTTGAAAACTGATGACTGGATAGCAGGATAATTTATCTTGATTGTGAAGAAGAAATAGTTATGTATATAATTTACTCTTTTTTATTCCTATAAACTCCCTATTCTCCAACAGTAGCCAAATGCCTTACATGATTTCCCGTGGCTTGTTGTCTGGACACAATACTAGTCAGTTAATTTGGTTCAGCCTGTCAGTGTGAGTGCAGTTTTTGGAAAACTGTAACTCGCTTTCTTATTTTATGGATTTATTTATTGCTTCACAAAGTAATAGTCCCTGTGAATGTATTGGTCTAGGCCTTTGTCTAGCTTCTCTGTTTAAATGGTGAAACATTTTAAGCCAGGCACAGCCCACATTTAAATGGCATCAAGCAGCTTCAGAAGGGGAGTGGTTTCTGATGTTGCTGGGCTTCCTTAAGTCCTACATTGCTACTACTGTTTCTATTGATAAGTATTATATTAATGAGGAGTACTATAGGAAGAGCTGCAAAGAGATAATATGATTTTTTTAAGACTGGAATGCTGTTTTCTTGATCTGTACCTGAGATACTTTTATGACATGTAAGGTTGGGAAAGGGTTTGTAAGGGGGGTTAGATGATTTTATTGGACCAACAGTTATTGATCTAGTATGTTTGAAAGCTAGTCTATATTCCATTATTGTTCCATTGTTATAAATTGCTCCAATGAAAATTTTTCCCTTCTCCTTGCTAAAAAAGTTATGCCTGCTTAAATCAGTAATGTGCCAATACATGTACATGGGATTTAGCTAAAATCCAGCATACACTGTAAATGTTAAATATAGCTTTCTTTGCATGATAACCAATGGGTTCAGTGTCCCATTGCTGTGTGTTGTCTGCTCCTTCTCCCCATCTGCCTCCCACACAGCTAGCAGGGGAGGCAAATGATACATTACAAATCATCTAATGGACCAGCATCCCTGCAGTGGTGGTCAAGGGGAGATGAAGAATTTATCTGGAGGGTATTCTCTTGCTGGGAAGGAGCTGTGAGTGGAGTGTGACATGGGTCTTGAGATGATGCTGGGCAGGAATGAGGATAGATCAATGTGGACAGTAGCCTGGCTGGAGGAAGGGCTTCAGATCAGGAGCAAGGGGAGGTACAGGCAGATGTAGCCTCCCAAATCTCTCACTTCTACCCAGATAAGGTGGTCTGGATCAGTGGTCTCCTGCATGGCTCTCTGCCTCCTTATCCATTTGAAGAGCTGACTTCTTCCCCAGCCCTGGTCACATTCCAGCCTCATTGTCAGCACTGCTTCCTCAGGTGCCTGACAGCCATCCCCATGGCACTGAGTATGCAATGTTTCCCCTCTTGCTCCCTGTTTGAGCACTGCTGGGTCGGTGTGTGTCACTGCATATTCATGTTGCCTCTAGAAGAGGAGCTTGACTATGGCTGTTTGAAGCCCCAGAAGCTCAGTCAACCCCACACCTCTGTCCTGTGGGGAAAATGCTCCTTCTGTCATTCACATGTGACCTAGGAGCACCTGTCTCTATTCCTGCAGGACAGATCCCCCTTCTCCTGTTGCACTTCCCTTCCTTCTTTATCCTTTTTGGTAATATTTTTTGAATCTTGTCACTCAGTTTTGCTTAATGGCTTCCCACTCTTCCCCATCGACACAGGTTGGGTCCTGGTTGGGCTGGTGTAGACACATACTCTCAAGACTTGTTTAAGGCTTTGAGTGCTACTGTGGCTGAAAGGCAGCCATAAGCTCACTTCTTTACATGGACCTTACATGTATTTATTTTGGATGCACCAAAAAGTACAGACCAACATAAAATTACAGCCTGTGGGACTTGGCTAGCCAAAAGCCCTGCAATGTCTGTCTTCCTCTTGCCCTTCTTCTTTTTGTACAGGCAGCACTTTCATTGTGGAGCCAGCATGGCCATATCAGCTTGGACACTTTGCAGGTGTGTACTGGAAACTGGCCACACAAATTATTTGGCAAGCTGACTTAAAGAGAAATTTGTTGCAACATGGGCAGTCAAACAATGACAGCTTCCTGCTTTGGGAGCATAAAAGGAATGTCTCTACATTCCATATAGGGGATTAGAAATTAGCAATTAGGCATAAAAGCTTGTATTGGCACACAATGACATGAATTTTAATCATTTAACTTAAAAACAGGCAATAACAAAGAGACATTTGTATTTCCATAGCAACCTTACCATGCAGAAAATCTTCATGTTGGGTCTTTTAAAGATATCTTAAATTCACAATTATGGCAGTATTTACCTATACATCTAAGATTTGTGGAAGAAAAGTTGTTTTAGTGTATACAAACTGGCAGACATATGAAAATCAGCTTTTCTTAAATTTTTACTCCATTTTAAACTGTTCTGTTTGCTAATATTGCAATTGTTAATATACATATCTCCATAAGAGGATCAATATATAAACAAACAATAGATATATATATATACACACATCTCTCGGTACTAAGAATAAGAACAATTAGATGCTGTTGCTATTCTGAGTAATATGAGGAATATATATTTAAAATTTTTATTTTAAAACATCACTGTAGCAATAGGCTGAAATTTCCCTGCCTAAACAGACAGAAAAAAAATTCCTTCACATGTAACCAACATAAATCTCTATGAGACCTAATATTTCCCTAAAATTTTTGTCATTCATTCTGTCAAGTAATCTTAATATGTTTTCATGGGAGACATGGGAGGTCTAGAGGATTTTGAAAATTTGTAGCAGGTGACTTACCTTTGTGCTGATCGAACACTGATGAGGAACTGAAATCCATTGTGGTCTATCTCATTATTTACAACCAGACCAGAAAAATTTCATCTCCTGTGTTTTCAAGGAAGAATCCCATATGTTACAGTAAACAATGCAACGATAGCTGTTGCCAGTCGTCTTGTCAGAAAATTAAACTTGCTTTACGGCTGCAGGTTGTTGTCAAGGCAAGGGCATTATCACCAGCCTAATGGGAATGGTATATTCTCTCTGTCAACAGTCCCTTTTAAAATGATAACTCTGGAAGCTTAGCGGAGCTCCTGAAAAGCATTTTATCTTCAGCAAGTGTAACTGCCTGTAAGTAGCTCTGAGAGATGCTGCAGCTCATCTAACCTCAGCAGCTGAGCGCTGCCTGTAGACAAACAAGCCTTGGAGGGTGAGTGGGACTTTGCTGGCAGACGGAGCATGTGCAGAGCTGCCAGCGCAGGTCGGGTGCAGTATCCTCGCTGTGTTGGCTGAACTGCATGTGCTGCACTCACAGACAGCCCGGCAGGCAGGATGCCTGCAGCCATGTGCTGTCAGCATGTATCTGAGGATGTCTTATGAAATGATGCTTTCAGAGATTACCTGTTTCCCGGGTTTACTCCCACATGGAGAACACAAATTAGGAAACCCTTTCTACCTTAATTTAGTACTGTGCAATTACAGTTAGTTGAAGTGCAACGTTTAATGAACAGTTAATAACTGAAAGCACATTATCATGACTGAAGTGGATAGTGATAGCACCAGTAGCATAGTGCAACAGGGATAATAGTTCATGGCAGGTGCTCCAAACCCAGTGCCAGCCAAACCAACAGCAGACCCGCCTCTCAAGCTAATTTTTTGTCTGGGCCTCTACCTCCCTAAACTAGGAACTCTGACTCTACTGTAAAGAGGAGGGGGCCCCGGTGAGCTTTGCTTTTTGGTGGGTTGTTTCCATGGAAGAAACAACAATAAATGGGCTGACTTGGAATTAGCTGGGGCTCTAGATCATGAGCAGTGCCTAGGTGGTGGTGGATGGGAGGGATATAACAAGTTTACTTAGCAGTAGTGCACTGGAAGAGACACATTGTTATTGCTGAATAAGGCAAATTAATATATGAAAATAAGGCAAGCCAAGATACTTTTGGCCTAAGAGTGCAGGCAGAACCTAGGCTAAAGCTAGGCATAACTTTGGCCAGCCTAAGAAGCCCCTGGACATTATTCACTGTATTTAATCTGTTCTGGTGTTTTGGCCAATTTTTGTGACTACAATGGGTGCTAAAGACGTAATCTACATGTGGACGATGCATGCATCTGGAGCTGATTCACACCCCAAGCATCTGCTTCTGAACCTAAGCTATGTGTTTAGGAAGAGATAGTATAGTCCAGGAAGCAATATAGCCTTGACAGATTGAAATAATAGCCAGAGCTGGAGTCCTCCAAAATGTGACAATGTGATCTGCTCAAGGGTCCTTAACTGTGGACAGGCATATGGTGGAACTGTGGAGCCAGAGGCTGGCTCTGATTCTTTCCTTGATTGCTCACTGGTTTGTACTTCCCCTTATCTCAGATTTAATTTTTTTTTTTTATATTGAGGAGGGATCCACCGTGTGGCAAGTGCTGGCTATGCAGTCTGGGAGCAGAGTATTCGTTATGCAGGTGGTCAGCTCCTAACTGGCATCTTCTTGCCAGGAGAGTGGCTCTGGAGGTGTCACCAGCAGGTGAAAGTACAGTCTGTCCAGTCTAACACCCCTAGCTGTGCTCAAAGAGCTGCCATGGCTGCTGGCTTCATGGAGGAGGCGCTGAAGACGTGTGATCAGGTATTTTGAACTACAAATGATCATTCCTTGTGATCTTCAAAAGATCACAACAGTGACCTTTTCTTCATGCATGTGACAAGAGGCCCTTTCTCCCCTGTGTACACAGGATTTCTGATGCTGGGCACTGGTGCGGTGCAGGTTGCACAGTTAGCTGTCTGCTCCGCTGTCCTCTGCTTCTCCAGGGGGAGAAAAAACATTTAGCTGATTCCTGTGGGTCTCAAGTGGTGCTCAATATTCCCTATGGTACTATGTACATATTTGCCAGGGGCTCAGCTTGCCTTTAGCTATGGGAATGCCAGGCGCTTCCTTTGGTATAGGTGTCCACAGGCCACTGGAACAGCATGTTTGAAAACCAGCAACTCCTGTACTTTGCATCCACTGGAAGAAAAGCAAGGCCAATGCTTTAGCAAAATGCCTTTCCCCATGTAGATATGACTACCAGGTGAACACAGTCAGAATCATAGACTCATAGAATAAACAGGTTGGATGAGACCCACTGGATCATTGTGTCTAACCATTCCTATCAAACACTAAACCATGCCCCTCATTACCTCATCCACCCGTGCCTTAAACACCTCCAGGGAAGGTGAATCAACCACCTCCCTGGGCAGCCTGTTCCAGTGCCCAATGACCCTTTCTGTGAAAATTTTTTTCCTAATGTCCAGCCTAAATCTCCCCTGGCGGATCTTGTGGCCATTCCCTTTTGTCCTGTCCCCTGTCACTTGGGAGAAGAGGCCAGCACCCTCCTCTCTACAACCTCCTTTCAGGTAGTTCTGTGTCTCAGCTGTGGTAGACGTATTTCAGCTCAGAGTCTGCCTGAAAGGCTGAGATATAGGAGTTGGGTTTGAGTTGCTGCCCTCTCTGTAAATATTGTTCTACTATTTCTACAGAAGACTTGAAGGAAATGTCCTCATATTACTCAGAGCCTCCTGTGTTCACTGGCTATGGAAGCCTAAAGACAGTAAAGCTGCAAAAGAGGTAGTCTTCTCTAGGCAGCACGTAAATATGATAGCTTTAATATTGCTAATTCACATTTATCTTTAATTTAACCATAGAGTTCCTGACTTTTAATACTGCCAGTGGTAGAGGGGGACTTTTGTGGAGAGTTCTTTCGGTGGAAGAAAGGCCTGGTCCAGAGGAGTGATGAAAAGAGACAGAAAAACAGATATCTTCTTTTTCTTGCATGTCTGTTTGCCCATGTTTGCCTGTGCGTCAGCATTTGGCTCTGCGTAGGGTAGTTAACTCTCCTTCTCCATCTAACTGTTGTTCCTTAAGTGAACGCAGAAATTGTGGTGAGACCACAGAGGATGGTCGAAAGATATTCAAATGCTATGTAAATATTATTTACTGGGGTGTAGAGCTGAACTGTAGACTGGCAATGCAGAGACTGAGCGATCATCTGTAGCTGACAGCCACTGCTCTGTAGCATGTTGCCATCATGAGCATGGACTCAGCTTACACATCTGCTCTGCTGCTGTCCCTGCAGAGGGCATCGGCAAGTGGGCAAGGGCACTGCATCAGTTTTCACCCTGACACTGTGCTTTTGAGGTAGTATGATTGTCTGCCCTTGGGAGGCACCCAGAACACCAGTGTCCCCTTCTGTAAGGAGATCTGCCAGCAGCCAGCACGGCAGAGGCAGTAGCTTCAGGGCTGAAGTGTTTCCCTACAAGCATGAGTTTTTGCACTCTCAGTATTGATTGGTAAGCGTGTAATCTAGTGAATGGAAGTAAAAATGAACAAAGGGATACCATCGACTTTCACTTTCCCTTCGTAATGGAATCTGGTAATAATGATAATCTGATTATAAAGTATTTCAAGTACAATGCTATATATTCTCATTGGATATCCATCCTCAGTATTGGGAGTGCTGCCTATGTGTGAAGTCAGACCTTAGCAGAAGGATTCAACTGTGCTTCCTGGTGGGGATGGATACAGGGTCCACCCAAATGAGAAAAATGTCCATTAAAATGTGACTAGAGAAAGAAGAATGAAGACAGAGCTTCTTCTTGAAGGTTCCTGCATGAAATGTAAGACAAAGTGAGGATCTGTTCTGCTCTGCCCCTGCTTTATAAAGCCAAATATATGCTCTGCTAAGTTGGTATGAATTTTTGCTCTTGACTTAAATGTGATCAAGGCATCTCCCATGGTATGATTTATTGGGATATTGCTAGCATCCTGTGAGACAAATTTAGAAACAATCCAAACATGTCTGTGAGTCCACTCTGTAATTAGTGCTGTTAATCAGTAACTGGTTTTGTGGATAATGTTTTCCCAAACGATAATCTGTTTGTAATTAACTAAACCAATTATAATTTTTTTCTCAGACTGAATGTTTGGCCCACTTCAGAGGGAATGAGGAATCTCCTACTTGACTATCACTCTTACCATGCTGTAGCTTTCTGTTGCTATTCCCCAAAGACTTCCTCGTGATATTTTCAGGTCTAAAACTGCATTTAGTACCTCTGGCATAGTGTAAGGCTGATTTGAAAAGCCTAGTGGAGTGGGGAAGCTAGCTGTGCATGTTGAGGAGCAGATTGGGTGAGTGTGGAGACCTGCGAAGTCAGGAGAGTCAAGGTGCAGATCTGTCTGCCGATGACACCCGGGAGCTGGAGCCAGGACATACCACATTCATGGTATTACATCAGTAAAGGGAAATTTGTATGCAAACCATCACTTTTTAATTAATTTTTAAAAAATATGTTGAGATTGTTTGTTCTGCAAGATAACATATAGACAAAGAAGGTGCCTATTACAGGCCAGATCACAAGTCCACCTAGGCTTTTGACCACTAGCAGCTGTCTGGCAAACTGCAGGACAAGTGTGTAGTGAGATTTCCTCTGAGCAGCGTCCAATCTTTTTCAGATCGTGGTGTGCAGAGTGAAGTCTCTAAGGCAGTCCTGTGATTCTGCAGACTACCGGTAGATGGTGAGATGGGATCAGCACTTGGCTTTTTAAACCATCAGAGGCAGCCCTTAAGCAGAGACACTTGCGTTGTTTTTCTATTAAATCCTTTTAAGTGAGGGAAGAAAAGTTCATTTGTGGGAAACCGGTAATCTCTGACATTATGCAGTGCATTAAGAATGCCTGCAAATTAACGAAGTCCCATTCCAGATAGCAAATAACAGTACAGAGCATGACTAATCATCTATGAATGGTAAGCTTTGAGAGACTTGCTGTAAACCTTTGTGATAGTAAATTTGCATTGGTAAAATGCAGGAAAAGCTTAACATGTGATTTTACCTCTCCAACTACAAAATCCTCTATCTTAAACAAGAAAAGATAATCATTTAAAGGCAGTGGGCTGAAAACAGTATTAAGAAGAGTGGATCAAAAAGACAAAACATACTGTATTTCTTTATAATTAAAAGGCAAAGGGAGAAAGTCACCCCTTGCAGCAGTGAATTAGAAGAAGGCAGCTGCCTCTTCCCTAGTGGATAGGGATATACAGATTGGGAACCCCAGTCTTGCTGTGCCACTGGCTTGCTGAGGCAGCTAGGTCAACTCATCCTTGTACTGGATTCAGAGTAATACACCTGATGAATGTGTGAATGTCTTTTCAAGGCTATTTGCACAACTCTGCTTTTGTGGGCTTGCTGTAGGGTTTTCCTATGAGTCACAGAAAACTGGACTAATAAGGAAGTGTCAGCCACTCTGGGACCACTACCTGTCATAGCAGTGGTTGTGTCCAGACTCTGCAATGGGACATTTGGATAACATTGGCAGTGTAACAGATCCAAACAGCACAACAAACAGACAATCTAAGTGAGAAGTTAATTCGTGGGGGTTGCTTAAAAAAGAAACAAGTACATAGAATCACAGAATCATAGAATAACCAGGTTGGAAGAGACCCACCGGATCATCGATTCCAACCACTCCTATTAAACACTAAACCATCCCCCTTAGCACCTCGTCCACCCGTGCCTTAAACAACTCCAGGGAAGGTGAATCAACTATCTCCCTGGGCAGCCTGTTCCAGTGCCCAATGACCCTTTCTGTGAAAAATTTTTTTCCTAATGTCCAGCGTAAATCTCCTCTTACGGAGCTTGTGGCCATTCCCTCTCATCCTGTCTCCTGTCACTTGGGAGAAGAGGCCAGCTCCCTCCTCTCTACAACCTCCTTTCAGGTAGTTGTAGAGAGCAATGAGGTCTCCTCTCAGCCTCCTCTTCTCCAGGCTAAACAGCCCCAGCTCTCCCAGTCGCTACTCATAACATTTGTTCTCCAGCCCCTTCACCAGCTTCGTTGCTCTTCTCTGGACTCGCTCCAGAGCCTCAGCATCCTTCTTGTGGTGAGGGGCCCAGAACTGAACACAGGATTCGAGGTGTGGTCTCACCGGTGCCGAGTACAAAGGGAGAAGAGCCTCCCTGGACCTGCTGGTCATGCCATTTCTGATACAAGCCAAGATGCCATTGGCCTTCTCAGCCACCTGGGCACACTGCTGGCTCCTATTCAGTCAGCTGTCAACAAACACCCCCAGGTCCTTCTCCTCCAGGCAGCTTTCTAGCCAGACTTCTCCTAGTCTGTAGCTGCACAGGGTTGTTGTGCCCCAAGTGCAGGACCCGGCATTTGGCCGTGTTAAACTTCATGCCATTGGTCTCATCCCAACGGTCCAGCCTGTTCAGGTCCCTTTGCAGAGCCTCCCTACCCTCCAGCAGATCAACACTTCCACCCAGCTTGGTGTCATCTGCAAACTTGCTAAGGGAGCACTCGATGCCTTCATCCAGGTCATTGATAAAGACATTAAACAGGGCTGGACCTGGGGAGCCCCACTTGTCACTGGCCTCCAGCTGGAGTTAACTCCATTTCCCACCACTCTCTGGGCCCGGCCATCCAACCAGTTTTCCACCCAGGAGAGTGTGTGCCTGCTTCTGAGAACTTTTAGGTTATATGGAAGGTAAATATGAAGTTTTCAGTGAACTAGCTTTAGTTGTAGAAGCAAGAGGAATCTATTTACTGTGTTGTAGGATTATTATATCACACATACCTCCCCTGTTCCTTATTAATGCTTACAGTGTAATGATACCAGATAGCCACACTTTGTATTTTTCGTGCAGCAAGCCAAGCCACAGAAGCATATGCTTTCTTTCTAGTCTTGATTCTCCAAATCTCTTCCTCTGGCTCTTAATATAGAAATCAGAGGACAATAACAAGACTAAGTCCCATGCCCATATCTTTATGTTGTGTTATTTCTAATTATTTTAGTTTCTTTTAATAGTGGCTGTTTTTGTCCCAGAGTTATTACATGTCCTTGGGATGCTGGCCTCCCCTATCTGACCTGTGAAAACCCAGAAATTGTTTACAGCCCTTACCCTGACATCTCACTGCCCGTCTGGGGATCATAGAATCATAGAATAACCAGGTTGGAAGAGACCCACCAGATCATCGAGTCCAACCATGTATGTGCACGGATGTAGCGTTCTTCAGGGAAGCTGACTAACACAGTTATGAAGGCAGTGACAAATCAGATTTATACATAAGAAAAGCAAAGTGGTTGCTAGAAAGAATAGTAACATGAACAAAACCATTTTTTCAGGGCCACATTGCAATCACAGGTATCATTAAAGTTGAGCATCAGAATTTACACAGTGCCAGGAGAAAAACTCCTGGTTTTCTCCATTCATGTCTTGTTATTGTCTTATGCAATTTTTCTTATTACAGCTACACTCTGGAACCATTTTATCTTTTCAGCTGGTGATAATTTTTGTACTGTACATTAACTCCAGCACATGCAAACAAAAGTCCATTGCAATAACACATGCCAGGTGGTTACTCAGGCAGCTTTAGCAATGACCAGGATAGTCCAGATGTAAACAGATATATAACAGGTAGATACTGCAGCTGCATAATGTTGTATCAAAAGCTGCTGCTTTTGGTTACAGAGGGCTGTGTAGTATGGAGTGAGTGAGCTGATGGTTTCTATCTTCTTTGTTCAGGATAACTGAAGGTCTGTGTTTGCGAAAGTCATTGATTAGCAATATTTTACATTTCATTACCAAGGTATGTTGAGGGCCTCTATATGAGAAAAAAAATATGAGTCTTTAACACGCAAACTGCAAATGGCTGCAAAGAGTTTAGTCCTGCATTCCTTGCATACCTGGGACTCCTGTTGAAATCTCATCCCAGATTATGAACTTCAGTTTTGCAAGGTGACAAGTACATTAGCAGTAATGGAGCACAGGAGTCTGGGGTTTGGTATTAGTATACTTACACAGAAGTGGCAATTTAACTATAAGCTGATGAAACTTAAACAAGAATGCAAATGTTTAACTGGAGTCTTAGTATATGCAATGCCCTTAACTGTCAGCATTTGAAGTTAAGCAACTGAGTAGGACACAGCACCAGAGGTAGATTCAGAAGAAAGCCAAGCACAGTGGGAAACACTATGATCCTTTTGAAGACTTACACAATCACAGCTGCTGAAGGTGCATAAAATCTACAGTCCAGCAGGACAGCCCAGTAGGATTGCAGCAGCCTTTATTATCACTGTGATGTAGCCAGGGTAGTTCCCAGACTTAGGAGGCCTGTTTGTGGGTGCCTCCTCCACCTGTACAGTAACTACTGTAATTACTGTGAAAGTATGGTTGTAATGGGGGGGCCAAGAAGAGGCTGTGGTCCCATGGTGTCATGCAGGGCTGAAACCCAACCTGAAATATCTTGTGAGGTCCAAAGATTTTCCAGTCTTCCTAGACAAGACATAGAAAGGTTAGGAAGAGCAACCCAAGGTTAAGTACATTGTAGAGGTCATTTGGAAGGCCAAAGCAGGGTCACACACCCAACTAGCAGCCCTGGGATTTGCAAAAGGCTTCCAAATTGCCATACAGTCTAGTGTTGGGTTGCTTGATACTCTAGCTCTGGGAGTGAGGTTGGCCTTACCTGTTGAATACTAAATTGGGACATTGCTGTGTTCTTCAGCAGTCTGTCCTCATAGTCTCTGTTGTTCCAGTTTACTGGAGATATTGTAACAATAGATATTGTAACAAGATTTGTACAGGGAACTGATGTGGCTTTAAATGCTTAAGTGGATGTTTGCAGGAGGGCTGTTGTTAACTTTGCTCATTTCTTAGTGTGATTCCTAGAATTAGTGTGCAATAGAAATGTAGAAAAAATTTTGCTGCTGACAAGTGGCTTTTATATGAAGTAATTTTTGAACTTCAGAGGACCTTTCATGAGATTACAAAACCGTTTAAGTGGGTCAAAGTGTGGCCTAAAACTATGTGGATACTTTAACTGTCAAGAGAAGCTGGAAGCGCTTTGGGACCACTGGAAAACTCCGTGTGTGTTTATTCTGCGTATGATGGATAGGCATGAACTCACTCAATGTGTGCTCTGACACAAGACAAGCCTGTTTTGTTAGCTTATATGGGGTGTCTGTTCCCTATATCTCACGTATATACATGGGAAAAATAAGCACAAAGAGGAATGTTCTCTCTACAAGTATAACTGAAACCTCCACATACATTAGAAAGAAGTGATTCACAGATTACATACATAGGTGTGTAGGAATAGGAACATGAGAGCAGATGAGGGGAGGTGCTGAGGCTACCTCAAGCATTGGCAGCACCTGTGAATGGAGGCTGTGCTGTCTGGCCTGGGCTGCAGTGCAGCACTCTGCATTGTGTTGGCTTTTCTGTGGTGCAATAGGTGACAGTCAAAACCTCAGGGGTTCCTCCCTGCACTGTGTAGCCTGCAGCGGTTGTGCCTTCCCAAAGGTTAAAAGAGCAAAGACCTTCCTGCTAAAATTGCCCTGTTTCAGATTTTTTTTCAGAGAGAGGGAAATGTTTTTCAGTCTGGTAGGCAGGCTTAAACTAAAAAAAAAAAAAAAAAAAATCCTGGAAAACATGTATTAGCTAAGCAAAAGGCTAATGTGCACAGATTCTCTGAGGGTGTAGTTTGTAGCGAAATGTCTTTGCTTTGTCTCAGCTGGCTGAGAAAACAGCTTTCATGGCAGAAACTATTGATGATAGCAATACCATGTCTGCAGGTATTTGGCATGTCCTGGACAAACTGGTGATTGCAGGTGTACTGGCAGCAGGCTGACGTCAGAGACAATCTGTGCCTGTGGGCAACAGTGTGGCTGTGCAGCCACCCCAAGGCAAGTGTGGCCCTTCAGCTGGCCTGGGTTCCCAACAAGCTATGTGCGATATAACTCACCTTCAGGCTCACCTTCATCCTGAGCATCAGCCTGGGCCTGTGCTTCTCTTCTTCTACATGCTTGCAAATGTGATTCTTGTACAAAGGGGCTGTTGAATCACAGGTGTCTGTGTGCCTCTGTGAGCTCTTCGCATAGCTGAGATATCTACAGCATGTTCAGAATAGCTGGGGAGCATACACAGGAAATCGAATGTTGCCCATACCCCATTAATTCTGTTTCTCCCTTACTGTCAGACTGTGTGCTTCTTGTTCTGGATGCTTGCTCAATCCTCTGATCACCTGCAGTGCTTGCCACTGGCTGATGGGTGGCACACAGGTACAAGAGCACATCCCCAGCCTGCTAGTAGGCTCCACATCACGTGCTGCTCTTGCCTCCTTGAAGGACCTGCAGCAGAAAGGCTGTAACATTATCAGGAATGCATAGGACTGCATAGAAGTAAATACAATTCATTTTTAGAAAAAATGAGTCTTATGGAATTGGCCAAGATATTTAAAGTATGTGAAAAGACATGCTTGATTTGTTTGTGTTAAAATTCAAGTTGGCTTCATGGTAAAGGAAGTCCTTTTCAAATATTTTTTTCTACTTCATAGTCGGTTTGCTGTGACTTGTGAGATTGGTTAAAATCTACAACTGCCTTGACAGCTGCATGAATATGAAATTGTCATGTCTGCAAATCATGAAAATGTCATGAATCTGTGTGGATGAATGAGAAATTTTAGCTCGTCTTTATTATCCAGCTGTTGTAAAATATCTGTCATTATCTACTTTTCTTAGTTTTCTTATGCTTTTTTTTTCCACTGGTAGTAAGTACACATAAACAATTTAGGACAACTCTGTGCAGGGATTTAACTTTTTTCAGGCAAGGCCAGAGCTTTTCCATTTTCAGGAAGCATTTTAGCAAGTAAATTTTGTTATATGTGATGCCCTCAGATGGCCACTCAAAACAAGATGAACAACAAATAGTTTAGTCACTTGCTTACTGAGATTTGCAAGATCACACACATTGTATTTGTGAACAAACATGGTAGGGCCTTTACCAATCTTTAAATGGAAGCTAAGAAAATTATAGAAGTTTACCAAAAAGATATTGCAGTGGGCTCAGAATCAGAAAAAAAAATAGGAGATCTGAATGAATCAAAGCCACATATTAGGCAACCTTGTAGTGAACTTGCTTAATCCAGGAGGAGATTTGCTGATGGATAGTGGGAAGGGGCAGGAGACTGTCTCTTCTCCTCCTGTGTGGCACATGCTTCATGTCACATGCAGAGGGAACAGCTGTGCAGCTTCTCCAATCCACTCCAAGGCTGTAGTAATCTCTGCCTAATCCATGACAGACTTATAACTCACCCCAGGTGAGGCCTTGTGAAATCACTCCATCAAAACTCTACAGCTAGGAACAATTGTCTAAAATTAATACACAGTCGTGTATCCTTTGGTCAATTAATACAAATGCTGAGAGACTGTGTATTGATCTGACTAGTCAGAGCAGGGTCTTTGTGACTAGTACATGATCGCAAAGGCACTTTATCTTCAAAGATACTACAGGATCTACAATTTTTATGAGACTAGTAGGCCATCTGCTCTAGTGTCTTCTCCAGCAACAGTAAGCAGCTGATGCTTAGAAGTGTAGGAACTGAGCAGATATAGAAAAACCGTTGTCTAGCATGTCCTTCTAGATCCCAGCAATCAGTGCTTTAGAAACTGCCTGTGCTGGAAGATGTGTCCAGATCATCAGAGATAACTATGCTCAGTTTATCTGTTGCTCATCAATCTGCCAGTGTGTTACAGGACTTGCGTATGCTTCTGGGTTCTACGTCATCCTGAATTACATGGTTAATTTCTTTTGCTTGGTAATATTGTGCTTTCAGAAACAGTTATCTCCAATAATTCTTATTTTCTGGATGTCTGTTAGCATTGCTTAGAGACCTACATTTATCTTTGGTTCTGGACCTGCCTTCTTTACATAGATACTCCTTAAGCGACCAGATAGTGCAGGTATTTTGAGTTTGGTGGATGTCTGTGATAGAGAAGAACAGCAACATAGTGATTTCTTGCAGTAGGGAAAAAAAAAAGCATTTATTTGTCATATTTTTACAACTGAGAACCATGAATTGAGATAAACTGAAGGAAATTATTAAAAGATCTTCCTGAAATAAAATACCCGTGTAGCAGAGAGAATGGGATACAGATATTTCTACGAGCATTTTCTCAGGACCACATTGTTAATGTACAGCTTAGCCAGGGCAGGTACAGCAACTGCTTAAATAGAAGGGGCAGATTTACCTAGGAGGGTCTGCTGCTGAATCAGCGGAGTTCTGGCAGTGATGAATTTAGGCCAATAATTACTAAAACAAATGAAAAATAGCAGCCAGAGGTTATAGTACAAAATATGTGCCATTAATACCTGTCATGATGATAGAAAGGCTTCTGGAGTATCTCAGAGCAGGTTTGCTTTTCTTCTAGTAGGAGGGTACTTGAAAGGAGAGAAGATGAAGTTATTTCTTAGACTGTAAAGAGGCTAGAAAGCTTAGCTTACTTAAAATTGCTTACCAAACACTCACAAACTCTAGCTTACAGTAAGGCCCTTTATGTGCAATCTGCTGCTATGTTTTTGCTTTGAATAGGGAGGACAGTATTTCACAGAGGCATTATCAGAGGTGGAGCAAATATACCCCCAGGTGTCACTGGGCCACGCATTGTAGTAGAAAGGGATGTTCACAGTGCCAAAACAATTAGAGCCAGGGTGGCAAGAGGTGAAGTGGATAGGTTATAGCAGTTGTTTTATGGGATACAGCACTCCTCAAGATTTGGTTCTTCTAGTTGCCCAAAAGATGCAACTAATTTGGTGTCCTAGTAGGTAGGTGTCCTGGGTGCTAAACATCTCATAAACACCACAGCCAGCCTACATATATGTATCTATGAATATGCATATGCACCCCTCTCGCCATACACATTTACATACGCGTATGTAGCAGGCATCCGAACATATACGTACAATTGGTGTTTGTCTAGTAATACATAATACACTTATTTGAAGTGCTGCTGATGGTGTATGAGATGGTGCAGTTGCTTAAAGACTGCTATGGTGTTTCCTCTTTCATGTTAGGTGATGATGTTTGTGAAAAGCCATTTGAAGTAAAAAGCAATGGTTTATTATTTGAGGACAATTAAAACTGCAGATTTTCTTTGGATCCATGTTTTTACTCATCCTATTAAATGCAGTTTCCCTGGACATTTTGATCGGGATTGTGTTGTCTAATGGGATTAGTTGGATAGCACTTCTTGTTAAATAGGGTAGCCTGCCCACCAGATATTTTTGAAGAGCATGTGGGTACATGAAGAGAAGTGCTTTGGAGGACAAGTGGCTGTGTGAGGCCAAGGTCAGAAGTAAGGTGCTGCAGGGTATCTGAGAGTGCAAATATAAGCGTTGACATGGAAGTGCTTTTTAAACCAGTCAATTAAAAAGACACTAATAGAAAAAACCAAAACAGACACACTTTTATAAGAGTGATCATGTCTATTCAACTGCTATTCAAGTAATATATAAATGTATCTGTTGACTTTGATGAGGTGATGTGCACACACTGCAGTTAAAAAAAAGAAACAATAGAAAATTACAATGAGAAATGTAATTTTAAATGAAGTATTAGAAAATAGCTTACTAATTTCTTGCTCTGAATAGTTTTGAGTTGGAGATGTTTGTGTTCTGCTGGGCAGCATAATCATTTGAGAGAGTTTCAAATGGCTGGACTTGAGACCCACTTATATTTTCTGCCTCCTTAAGTTTGGATTTTTTTGCCCTTCCCAAGAACATAGAACGCAAAGAGATCCTGATTCTTTACTTAGAAGGAAGGAAAACAATTCAGAATTGTGAGATGAAACACAGTATGGTAAAATATAGGCTGAATATCACAGAATCACAGAATCACAGAATAACCAGGTTGGAAGAGACCCACCGGATCATCGAGTCCAACCATTCCTATTAAACACTAAACCATGCCCCTCAGCGCCTCGTCCACTCATGCCTTAAACACCTCCAGGGAAAGTGACTCAACCACCTCCCTGGGCAGCCTGTTCCAGTGCCCAGTGACCCTTTCTGTGAAAAATTTTTCCTAATGTCCAGCCTAAATCTCCCCTGGTGGAGCTTGAGGTCATTCCCTCTCGTCCTGTCCCCTGTCACTTGGGATTAGAGGCCAGCACCCTCCTCTTCACAACCTCCCCTCAGGTAGTTATAAAGAGCAATGAGGTCTCCCCTCAGCCTCCTCTTCTCCAGACTAAACAATCCCAGCTCTCTCAGCCACTCCTCATAAGGCCTGTTCTCCAGCCCCTTCACCAGCTTCATGGCTCATATCTGGATAGATGTCATAGAAGCAAGATAAATTAAACAGTAGAAGAGTCTAATGAAAGCCTGAGAGTCATTTAAACTAGAAAGAACAAAGCTGGCTGACATATACTGTAGAGAACACCCCTGTGCTCATAGGGAGAGACAAGATGATATCATAGGTCTTCTCCATCACTAATTTTCTAATGTCTTTAATCTGTGATAAAACATACTTTTGTGGAGAGGGGCCAATATTTTTAAGTCTAGGCACTGATATTTGGATCTAGTTGAAAGAAGTATATATAATCAGTCACAGGGAACCTTTCCAAAACTCTAAGATATGATGCAAGAAGAGCTGAGAAGTTACTGTGTCGAATTGACAGACCACACTTGAAAAACAGGGGCTGCCTAGGACCCTACATCATTATAAGTTAGTCTTACAATAATCCATTTGTGTTTGTCATCATGGTACTGATGACTAAATCCAAAGCTTCCAAACAAAACTGTATGTGTATCTTGCAAAGCATGGTATGGTTTCAGAATGTATAGAAAAAACATTTTGTAGTCTTATCCTTTCCATAGTTGCAAAACCAGCACATCCATCTTTTTCTAATGTCGTAAGAATTGACCAAGAGCTTACAGTGAAAGTTATGGTCTCTGGCTTCCACACGACCAGTGTAATTGTAGTCTTAGGTGTGGGCCTGAATATATAATATACATGAGAATTAGAATATGTAATAGTGTTGTAAATTTGTGCACATAATATTACAATACTGTTTTTCGCTCAGCATTACAAATATGGCAAATACAAATACCAACACTACTATCTATTGCAGGAAACTACACACAAAATTTTCTTACATCCTTAACATTGATTCTTTTTCCTTTTTTTTACATAAAACAGCCTGTATGAGGAGAATATAATGAAAGAAAAATCAATTTTGTAAAATCTATTTGATGGAAGACAAAGAAGCACTGATCGCTAAACATAACATCAGCCAGTCAAAGAAATGAAAACATCTGGGCTATGTATTTACAGTGGAAGGAGATGATACAATGACAGGATGGAGTCTTCCAAAGCATTCAGCCCACATTCAGCCAGCTGAGTAAGCCTGAAAGCCACCCAAATTCTTGCCTACTGCTTCCTATGTGTTGGCTTCAGCTCTTCAGAAGCAGCTAACCAACATGAAATAGAGAGCTGGGAAACTTAGATGGAATTTTGGCTGTTTGAATTTGGAGCTTTCTTTTCTCTCACTAGTATCAGTATGAGTTGTACATTAATTTAAGAGGCAACTGTACAATATAGGTCTCATTGATGGCATATGGGTAATGCGTATCTTACTTTATTTCTGAAATACCAGCTCTGGACCCCTGAGGAGACTGTATGAATAACTAGCAGTGTTGCCAGACTTGGTGTTCTCCTGAGGTCATAGCAGCCATCATCTGTTCTGGAAAAATCCTCTTCTGTATGACTCAATGGCATGAGTCACGTGTTATGTTTTGAAATGGGCTAACCACTCTTATCTTTATCTGGGTATTTAATTTGTGGTCATAATATTTTATTTTCAACTTTGTGAGCTACAAGTGCAGAGTAGTTGGTTAGCATTTCACTGTCTGCACACATTTATTTACCTAGCAAAAACTGCCCAACTACACTGCAACAACCAACTCACACAGGAAAGAGTGAGCCTTATCACCTCCCAGTTATTTAAAGTCTGAATTTATATCTTCACAATGTTGTAGTTTGAACATGTGAGATATTTGTTCTTGCTGATTTGTTCTTAATTTTTTTAGTAAAAGTAGCTCCAGAGTCAAACACATTTGTATATTGATAGGATTACAGGTATTTTTCTTAGTTGATCTGTCTAAATACAGCCAGCCACAAAATTCATGCATTTCGGTTGACCGTTTCTTGAGAAGCATTCAGCAGTTGCCATATTTTAAAGGAAAGAATCTCTACATTCTTTCAGAAGTTGCAGCTGATAGAGAGTACAGATAAGTTAATAATGCCAGACTCAGGAGACATTGGACAGATGAGATTGCAGATGTGAAGCCTGTACTGAGTTGCATGTGTTTCTTGGAAGCCTTTCAAAAGGTTGATTATAACCTGCCGAGCCTCGTGCTGCAGGCTTTGAGAGGTGTCTGAGTTTTAGTATGCTCTGGTGTCCTCAGTTTTTTCAGCTTTTGTCTGTGGAAGGAGAGGAACATTTTAGCTTAATTTAACCTCAGATAGGGAGGGACAATATTTTTCCCGTATTTGCTGATGTGATCCATGCCATGTTTCTGGAATCTGGCTCATACAATCAGAATCAAGGGTGATTTCAAGATGCCACGATACATCAGCAAAAGTAATTAGAGAAGGAATGTGAGCTGGCACTTGCATTAATACTGCCTAGTAATTAATAGCATAGCTACAATCTTTCTGGCTCCTGAAACAGTCCACAGACTTCAGCCAGAGCTTCTGCTTTCCTTTCTGCCTGCATGACCTTGAGTAACTATGCCATCCCACCCTTCTGAGCAGTTGTGGAGGAGACTGTTTTGGCTGGAATTTGACAGCCCCAGATGGTACTTTAATGCTCAACACCTGCTGCAACTCCTTCTGTTGTTGTTATCTCTGACACAGCTTTCATACATGTCTTTTTGCTGTTTTTTCAGTGGAGAAGGAAGAGAAAGGGAGGGAAACATGCTGTCCAGCTCAAGGCAGATGCAGAGATGAGGTATTTGCTTGGTGCTTCACCCACACACTTGCTGCAGCACGGTTAGCGCCGGCACAGAGTAGTACACATACCATGCACTGGGTCATTTCTCTTGTATGCTGATTTATGAGAGACTGGCCACTAGTGCCTCAGCACAGATATTTTATATGTTATCTGGTTACCACGGCTCTTCTATAACTGAAAGAGTTTTCATAGAGGCTTTTCCCTGCTTTCTCCATGATTGCAGATATTGAAGGCACTGTGAACCGCCATTCCTGAAAGACTGCGAAAAATATATTTATGAAACGGTCTCGTGTTCACATTAGTTTTAATAAAAACACTTCATCTGTATAGCCCTCACTTAAACATCTACCAATTCTTAGCTGAAAACTCTTCCAGGCATATCTTTTCCAATAACTGCTGAGGACCTGCCTGACATCACTATGGCTCAAAAAAAGAGATTGAAGTCATAGCCTAGCTGCTTTCTGAAGTAGTCACAGAAAAAAAGATCAGCTTATTGGACCAGACTTGTGTTGTAATTAAAATGTTCTATTAAATCAGGCTCTTCCACTCCTAGTTCCTGTGGGGCAAATATGGATCCATGGCTGCAAATAATAAATAGCAAAATGTCAGTCTTGTCCTCCTGACAGATCTGGTTTAGTGATTTGTGATGGTCACCAGATTGATTTTATTTCAAGAGAATGTACATTTATCATTTCTCCTGATCAAACAGGAGCAGCAGAGCAGGACAGATCCTCAGATGCCACAAACCAGCACAGCATCACTGACACCATTTTGCACAAAATGAAAAGCTGGGCTAACTCTAAGCAACCTGGATTTGGCACACAGCTATTTGTGGGTGAAATGTACCTTTGACTTCTGGACCTAATAGCAGTCTGCAGGCATTTGTTATTGCCTCCTGTGCTCTTTAGCAAAAGGATAGCAATGCTGCCAAACAAATCCACATTACTAAATAACAATGAGGAAAAAAAAGGGTGGTGGGGGAGTAGGGGGAAAGGAGGCACAGTGTGAGGAGAGTGTGACACGCTTGCAGGGCATCTACTATATTTTCGGTATATGTAGTCTGATCCTTGCTAACTGATACAATTACCTGATTGCTGCATATAGCTCAGATGAGTTTTAATCAGTAATCTAAGGAATGTGTTCAAAGGAAATTTGCATGAGAAAGTCAGTGCCATCAGAAAGAAATAATTTTCTGGTTTTAGGATTCCCAGTACATGAGATGGTGTGTGAAATGGTAGAATAACTTACACTGCCAGGGCAACACTTTAGAACTAAGAAACATTAAAATAACAAGTTTGAAAGTCTGCTAAGAGTAAGCCTTTTTAGACTATGGGGTTCATTATTTTCGATCATTTTACAAATCCTTTATAGGAAATTCTTTTTTCCTCCATACACTATAGCTCCAAATAATACACTATAGCTCCAAAATTCTACTCAAACTAGACTGTTAAATAATATCTAGTGTATACATATATAAAACAGGAAAGCCACAAAAGGATTATCAGGTGGTATTCTTCCAAAGTATCTATTTTGTTTACCTCAAAACTGACTGTAGAATGCCATTTTAAGATAGCCGTGTTGGATTTAATGAAGGTCACTTGAGGAGTATTGATGTTCATTGCCACTGTGCAGACATACAAATGTAGAGCTTAGCTAATTTACTCTCTCTCAGAAATTCTTGTCAAGGTAACTGAGTGATTCCCATCACTATGATGCAAGAAAACATCCATCCACTCCTGCAGTAGAAGCCTTTACTGAGGAAGGTAACTGAACAAATTACTTTTTGTTATCTTTCCTGACCAGGGTAAATCCCTGAGGTAGAGTTTCTCTCTTGGAAACAGGTATTGGTGTTGTGCTGAGCTACTATAAGGAAGAGATTACATTGCATGGCTTGTAATCCTCTTTATTTCAGGATACGTATTTCAGGATCCTCTTTATCTCAGGATAGAGCATGTTATTCAATAGATGGGATCCATCTGACTATCCACTGTAGATATCAGTTTCTGAGCTAGAGTCCTTCAGAGGCAAGAGAAAAACAAATGCTGCTAGCACACAACTAATCTCATTCTAATGCAAATGTGAAAAGCAGGTCATAAGACTGGCATCCTTAACATGTAGGACCCATGAGAAATGTACAAAATAGAATTACATTTGGCAAAACAGGAAAGAATTTATGTGCTTGTTCTGCATGACTTCAAAGTGAAATGAAATCAGGTCCACCTGAACTGACACTAAAGTACTTGTGGCTCTCCAGAGGCCCCTGGTCTCCAGTCCCAAGTCTGATGTCTCCACACACTCTTGCACTAAGACATGGGTCCTGTGAATTTCCAGGACATCCTAACCTTCCAGTTAGCTTACAGTCTGAGTTAAGATAACCCTGTCTCTCTGAGGATATTTCTTTTTAGATTTCCATATACATTTTACCTTTTCGCTTTGTCATGAATTCATTAATTTCAAAGTTCTTGGTATCTGAAGATTACTTCCACAATGTCAATAAGCTATTTGTTGTCAAGTGAAACTCACCTTCTTAGGGGTTATGCCAGCAGATATCTGGAAACTTCTTCTTATGTTTGTTCTGTTGCATAATTTTAAGATTTTTTTTGCATACATTTTTACTATTTGTAATAAAACTTATTTTTATAAGTATACTATTATGCTTTTTACCCAACAATGATTTCTGATGTCTCAGTTGGTTTTTATCAGTGGAGGGAATGTCGTAACTGCACTGCTTGCTTCAGCTTTACTGGTAGGTCTGCAAGCAAGCTCATTGTGATGTACTGTCACAAGCATGCAGAAATAGTTCTTAATTCTTCTGTGTATTGTGCTAGCTATTTACTTTATCCAAACCTTTATTGAACTGGACATTGCTAGATACTACTGAGAACCTAAATGTGGCCATATAACGTATTTGCCTTGCTGTTTTCCCTGAAAGTTCTGTACATCTTAATTTGTGCTTTCTGTCTTTCTCTGATTTTGAGGGTGATGAAATTAGCCGTATTTGTAAGTTCACTGGATAAGTTGTTCAGTGCTCATTGACTTTATAAGTTAATTTGCTTTAAATATGTTACAAAACAAAGCATAGCCAGATCTAAAGCAATCTCATCTGTGATCAGGCTTTTCAGAACATGAAGACGTAGAAGCTCGCTAAAATAAAGCTGGAGTTGTCAGCTTTAAAGGCCAATGAGACTAACGTGGAAGCCTTTAGTTCATTAGATACTCTAGGTCTGAAGGAGGCTTCAGACTTTTGAGTGCTTTTTTTTTTTTTTTTTTTTTTTGCCGAGGGTTTTAGAAACTGGAATGCCTCATGTGCTTGTTTTGTAGTGCCTTCTGTGGCTTGGTGTTACAACTGAGCTATGATACATGCTGCTTGCAGAATACTGAGAAGATCATTGGCCTAGATCTTATGCTTAATTTCTTCATTGCCCTTGGTGACTAACACATCTAATGCCTTGTAGTAACATACCATGAAATTACCAAACATTCTGGTTCTCCTTCAGTATAAAAAGACTTCTTGATATTTTTAAGATTTTTTTCTTTTTGTTATCATTTCTCTTCTTGTAATGTTTTTTTTTATCTTATTGTAATGTTTTTGGTAGCAAAGCATTGGAATTACATATATGTAATTATTCAAATTTTAACAGAATGTTTATTGTATTTTGCTGGCATGTCTTTCTTTAAGCATCCTCTCTTGATTGTTGTGAGCTGCTGGTCATTTACTGTCTTGAAAGAATTTCATGACAGTGCTTAGTTTATCTAATAATGACTGGACAAATCCAGAAATGTCTATTAAGTCCATAAAACTGATATTTTTAATCTTTACTTCAAGATATTTTCCACAATCAACAGTAATTTCTGGATTTACCTGGGCATTAATGGCTTGCACATATGCATTCATAAGTACAGGCTATTGGTATACATGCTTCATCACTCTAGTGATTCCAGTACTGAATGATAACCTATCTGCTTTTAATTAATAGGCTGATGTTCATGGAGGAACAATGAAATAACTGAATAGATAAAGAAAGTAAGTTAACAAAAAAGATAAAAGAGTCAGTGTTTCAGAAGGGAAAAACATATAACAAGTGCACCAATTGGTCATAAATAGCTTGCTCTTGCAAGCATTTCTAAAACAATTAATGTCTTCTTGTAGATCACAAAATAGCAATGTCATGATAAATTATGATATACATGCTATTCACTCTTCACTGAACTTGGCTGGCACTTAGGTGCTTCATTCCAGCTCAGGATCTATTCTCTTCAGATTAGAGAGCTGTTATAACTCACTGTTTGTTTAGAAGCAGATTAATGGTATCCCTCCTGTTTTCTCAGAGGCAGACTTTATTCTGCCGAGTGTGAGTTATTAAAAATGCTGGCCTTGATGCCCTAGTTGAAAGATCAAAGACATATAATCAGCCAGCTTTGACATAAAAGGGATGCCATATTTTAGCTAAAGTTCCATTTTATATAGGTTCTTTATCTACATGGTTCTCCTGATAAAGAGACAGCATATCAGAGATAAGAAAAATAAAATGGCTGTAACTTTTGCACAGACTGCACTATACTCTATTTGATATATCTGGAAAACAGCATAGTAAACAGTCAAATTAAAAAAAAGTTGGCTTATCTCCCAATCATCCACTTACCTCTTTTCACCCTTTGTAAACTACAATAGATGAAGTGTAAAGAGATTGCTTGAGATAATGACATACAACTTCGATGTCTGGCCCTGCCACACTGCATCATCATTGTCATAATCACCATCATTGTAATACTTCCCAGTTTGTGCCTGATATCATTCTTATTTCTTGAATACTTCTGTGTAACCTTTTCCCAACACTTGCCTGGACTTGGTGTCAGTAACCTAGCAACTCTGCTTTGGCTTGACTTCTTGTCAGGCTAAGTCTGTATTGCTGATAAAGCAGAGCTAGAGAGTAGTCTAGACCAGGACTCTGACAAACCATGTTCATACTACATAATATTTGACCCTGGCATACTCTGAGTCCCGTGCAGTTCATCTGGCCCACGGGACTATGCTTTGTGTGTCTTTTTGGTTTTCAGTTCAGTGCATCTGAAATAATGTGATCACTGTTTTGCAAAGTACCAATGGCATCACTACTGTGAAACTGAGGTGAAGATAGAAAGGTGATCAGGATAGTGTTGGAGTGTGGAGAAAGCCAAACATTACATCATGCTGCCTAAGGAATTCCTAGTGCAATGTTGTAGATGTTGTCTTCTTCTATGCTTTCTCCTGGAGTCATGAATACTTGCATTGTGCTTGCCTTTAGAGTATTAATTTAGCTCTTTATTGCCCATAAATATTGAATTAATTAAGAAAAAGAACCTCAATATATTTCTTTTCTTTCTGTTCAGGCAGGTTTAGCCTCAAAATAGACTTTTAATCCAAAAAGAATACACTGTTATTAACTGGTTCTGGTTGCCAAAAAAGAAACCATTCTTATTACTTTTTCATCTAAGTTTGTCCATGCTGCTCCAAAATGGGGGGGTCTTTTGGCAGCACTGTGTGAGAAAACTTGTAAAGGGCATGGTTTAGTGTTTGATAGGAATGGTTGGACTCGATCTGGTGGGTCTCTTCAAACCTGGTTATTCTGTGATTCTATGACATCCAAACCTCCTGAAGGACTTCACTATGAGCCATAGCTCCTGGCCTGTCCAGCCAGGCCAGCCTGCTAGCATGGGTCTCTGTTCAATTTGCAAGTAGCTAGGGCTGCACCTGCATGTTTTCAACCTGCTTCTTTAAACCATGTGTCAGAATCTGCATTCCTCTTTCTTCTCACGTTGTGTTCATTGTTCTGTGTTGTGTTCATTGTTCTGTAAAATCAAAGTTTTCCCAGGTAAGTATTTTTCTTACTTATGGCTCTTTCTTGACAGGCAGGTGGTGGAATGCCTGCAGCTGCACAACCCTCCATCTTCTTTGTTTCTCAGGCTCTTTCTGTGCTTTCTGCTCATACATGTGCACATTTTTTAAGAGTTGTGCTGCATTTAGTCCCAGCATATGGACAAATGTGGGAGTCTTCACGGGCACTTGAAACCTCTTCAAGGTGGAGGTTAACCAGAAGTGAATGGCTATGGAGGCTGTAGCCTTTTCCCTTCCAATGGTACTGGTAGTGCAGTGCAGCCCCCTGCTCTACGTGGTGTGGTTGGAGCTATGTTGCTCTCCCATTACGTTCACAAAAGCATCTGCTAGAGGCAGTGTGTGTTATTGAAAGTGTCTGGGTTAAGAGCATGTTTTTAATGCTCCTACAAGGGAGAACTGAGGGTAAAGAATGTGTGCAGTCTTCAAAGCATCCTCCTTCCCCTGAAAGCAGAAATTTTTCCTCTAATGGAGCTATTACCAAAGCTCAATGGAATATAGTTGTGACAAATCTGCATGACTCTGTATGTTCAGAAAACCCCCAAAAATACCCTTCAGAAAGAAAGCAAAGGATTTAGTGCCCACAGCAAAGCCACTAAAAGCAGTAACAACCTTCCTGTGATTTCATAAAGGGCAAGTCACTCCACTCTTCGGTACTGTCAGGTTAATTTGTGACAGCCCACATTTCCTCCATTGCTACAGACAATTTTTTCTCGTATGAGCAATCAGTAATGAGAATTGGAAATTCTATCTGCCAAGAGGCAGTTCCATCTTCACTGGGAGCATCCTAACTTCAGGGCTATTCACCTTCAGCAAGATCTGGGACAGATCACTCCAGGGCTGCCTCTCTGACTTAGTAGTATGTGTCAACAAATAAATATTCAAGACAACTATGAGCAACATCTATTGCAGGACTAGCATCAGTGCCAGTAAATTATATACATGTAGAGTGAAGACAATCCAACTTTAAGGATCACATTTTTAAGACACTTTCAAGTGACCACTAAATCCAGATGCTTAAGTGTTTAGTGCCAGTACGCTTATTTTTGCTTTCTTACACACTGAGATGTTTGTGCTTACAAGATGAGATATCATTGTTATCATATTGCCTCCAAAAATATATGCCTTTATAACCAGTGTGGAATTCTTTTTTTCTGACTGAAACTAGAATAGAGTGGAATCTGAAACATTAGTTTTAAATTACTTTAAATTATTTTAATGCCAGTTCTGGGCTAAGCCTATGTGATAAACCAGGACACATATCCTGATATCACACATATGAACTGCACGTACTTTCAAAATATTTTCACTGTACTAAAGCAGATACACTGATAATTCTTTGAATTGTTCATAGGGTCGAATAATATAAAAAATAATCAAAAACATTTGTGAGATACCAAAAATATAATACATCTCTTATTTTTTCCATGTAAGATGGGGGCAGAAAATACATAAAAGCCTTATATGTGAGAAATTTAAAAAAACTGTCCGAAATAGGCCAGCATCCAAGCTGAAATGGAGGCAATGAAAGAGATCTAGAAGATAAGTAGAGATGACAGGTAGAGAGAAAGCCAAGGAAAAGAAATTGATCAGTTGTAAGTGAAATGTGATTGGCAAGGTTTCATGACATTTCTTTTGAATACCTTCAGCTATGGTTTGTCTTGCTCATCTATTAAGCCTGACAGGCACATCTGCATATTCTGTAGAAACAGGCCTGCCAGCAAGATTTGCACCAGGAATAGATACATCTCTCTCTCTCTCTTATGCATACTGTATACATATATGTGCATACATATGCACGTATGCATGAAATTAAATACCATTACATACTAGAAAGCCAAGAATCCCGAGAAGCTCAATTCACTCATTTGCTTATCCCAGTTTTTCTCATATTTTTTCCCTCTTCTCACGTAGTCCTAAGCTTGATGTCTAACTTCTGTAGGGTTTGTGTGGATGTTGAAATTTATTAAGGCTATATGCAGGCATTAGTCTGAAGTGATAAGAATTCCATTAGAAACAAGTATGTAAAATATAAACATTGAGTATTTTTTTCAGTATGAAGAAGCTTTTGTAGGCTGGTTTACTTGTCAGAGCACAGTCAAAAAGGAAAGCCCCCTTTCTCAGGGAAAATGCACATATTTGCAGAAGAAGACAAAAGAAAATAAGGTCAAAGTCTCCCATAAGAGTTCCTCACAGCACTTGGCATCAATCTTTCATGGGTTCATACACTTCTTTCTATATTGTTTCCCCAACTCTGGTTATACTGTTTATAATAAAACATAGCTGCTAGAAGATATGATGAAAGATAAAGAGTGATTTTAAAGTAGTTCTGCAAAAGCCTGTTTATATTTCCTGTCAGTTCATTTTTCAGAAGAAAAAAAATAATAGTAGAATAAACTATAAAATGTGATCCTTTCACTGATGTATGAAGCAGGCCTTTGAGTTCAAGAAACACTACACACATTTTAACCTCTTCACTTCTGAATTCAGAGTTTTTATCATCATGATATCTGGGATGCTTTATATCCACTAAACCATAATGTGCTGTACCAAGCGTTACTACCCTGAGAGAAAAGTGGTCAAAAGTAATTGCTCTGTGGGTATTTTCTGTATTTAAAATATTTCTTTCTTAGTCTGTCATGTGTAGCTAGTAAAAATTCATTATCAAAAGCAAAGTGAACTTTATATTTGCTCCTACAAATCTACCATTTTCTTCCCAGCTAAAGCACCACCACCCAGGAAAGGGCTGCAAGCTCACCTCTGTCCCTAGGGATTGAAACCCTGGTTTCCTTCATGTTTCCCAAGTGTTGCTTTAATCATTAGCTGGACAATAATTGGGGAAAGCAAGGGAAAAGATTAACTTCCATCATTCCCACAGAGTTTACTGACCCTTGTGAAAATGATGTTTAGAAGCCACAGAAGACTCAGGCTTAGCTGTTATAATGTAATTTGGGCTCCTGTGCTAGCCCTCGCTCGTGTGGCGCATGGTTTGGGCCTGCAGGATATCTGTCTGGATGGCCATCCACTTAGGAACAGGCTTTGACCACAGATATACACTCACTTCTGAGTCTCTTTAAGCTTGTAGTAGTTTCTTCAGCAAAATCATGTTTGAAGCACTGCACAGTTGCCCTGATAATGTGGACTGATTTTTTTACCCTGTCCACAGGGTAGATTTCATAGAATCATAGAATGGTTTGGGTTGGAAGGGACCTTAAAGATACTCAGTTCCAACACACCTGCCAGGTTGCTTAAAGCCTCATCCAACCCAGGGACAGGGCATCCACAACTTCCCTGGGCCTTACTTTCCAGTGCCTCACTACCCTCACAGTAAAAAAATTCTTCCTAATCTCTAATCTAAATCTACTCATTTCCATCTTAAAACCATTACCCCTCATCCTATCTCTGCACTCCTTGATAAAGAGCACCTCCTCAGCTTTCCTTTATCCTCTGTTGAGAACTGGAAGGCTGCCATAAGGTCTCCCCTGAGCCTTCTTTTCCCTAGGCTAAACAAGCCTTACTCTCTCAGCCTGTCCTCATAGCAGAAGTGCTCCAGCCTTCAGATCATAGAATGCTTTGGGTTGGAAACTACTTAAGTTCAGGTTACAGATTCCTGTGGCTTTTCCAAAATGTAGGCCTTAATTAATATGTCAAGAATGCTAACAGACTCTTAATGGATTGAAACTAGGGGCTGGCCCAAGTCTTGTATTTACACCAGCTTTTAATTCCATATAGGTTGGATCTAAAATTCGATCCTGTGTTGTAAGAAAAAAAAAATGTTTACTCATAATGGGTGCAAATTATCAACTTTATCTTTACATCAGAAAAGAAACCATAAGCAGAAATAAGAGCTGTGTTTTAAATATGGAAAGAAAATACAGTGCTTAAAATGAAAGATTTAACATGCTTAATTTGAGTTTGGAGTAATTTTGTGTGTTGCTGTTGACTGTGAACATGAAGAACATGTCTACATCTGTGTACAGATTTAAGATGATTTAATGTCAGTTAACCCAGAAAACTGCAACTGCTTCTATAGAATTTGTTGGACGTTTGTCAGAAAAAGGCAAGTTGTTTTCTGACTTTATTCTAGATTAACTGTAAATATGAAAAATGACCAGGCATGGTATCAATCCTCAGGAAATATCTGGATGCAGACACCCAGTTAATGTAATCAGTCATCAGGGGTTACTTTTTCCTCTGTGCAAACAGGATAGAGAGAACATTTATCTGGCAATGAACCCCACAGTTTATAGAGGCACGCATGTGCCAGTTATTATTTTCTCTTTTAGCTCTCCCCTCCAAAAGTGATCTTCCCAAGAAAACCTCCCTGAACATATGTTGCTTGTTCTTACTTATTTGTCACTGACTATTGCTCACAAAGGCCACCAAAGTTTCCGAAGAACAAGAGTTGTTTATCAAATCCAGCAAATGTCTAGGCACACACGTACTGTTTGCTAACGATCACACAAGTTTTCTGTAACAGAGAATTCCAGCAATGTCATGTGAGAAGGGAATCCTTAATTATTTCAGCGACTCATACTTAGTTTAATTATCTGAACTTACTTAGCTGATTAAACTGTGGTAAATGGGTCTAACCTGTTCTGGCTTCTTTATTGATTTTTCAAGTAGTTTTGGCAATGTTAACATTTGACAAGTAATTACACAGAGCCTTCACAATGAGTGCAGAGATATTCACATCCCTTGGCTACCCTTTTCTGCACAAATATTCTACTTAATACATCCCATTGCAGCACCACAGTTTAGAAAGCTTTTGTTGCAAGTCTTCCGCTTTTTATTTTCATTATGCACGAAGTAAAACAGAATGTTACATTGAAAAAAGTGATAAATTGAAAAAAGTGATACATAAGGATTCTTTACTGTGTAGTTCTTCTATTTACGAGATATTTAAGACTTTTATACTGTTAGCAGCATTGCATTCATAGTCTTGCATTCAGTAACATGCTACAAACTAAATTGGTGGTCCAATTTTACTTCCTTTTTCAATGTCTGAAGAAATGGTAAAGAACATTCCTTTGTTTCAGCTGGAAGAGGGAAATGTAGAAAGGAAATGGTATTATGCACAGCTGCCACCATCCTCACACCAGCCAATTCTCTTAGTCAATGAGGCAAGTCAGTGCACTGGCCTGTGCGTCTGTCCCTGTGTCTGCACAGGGGCATGGACGGCCAGCAGGCAAACCAGCACAGAGATCCAGCTGGCTGCTGTTAACTTCCTCGATCCTACCCACTTAATTTCTTGTACTCTCTTTGGAGGGAAAAAAGTCAGTCTGCTCTATACTCTAGATCCACATTTATTTGACCAAAAGACATAGCTACCAAAAGACTGAGATCCTTTGAGAAGTTTAGGACCTATGTTTTCTTCCTCATCTGGCTGATGGTGGAGCTCTAGGGACCTTCTGGCCTACTTGCTAAAAGCTTGGTGTTCAGTTCTTGTGTGTAGTGTTATAAGTCATAATTGTTTAGACTGCAATACAGACTTCATTCCAGATGCTTCCTATAGTGGGAAAACTTCCTGTTCAAAAGCAATCTTTCATGTGCAATTTGTACACAAGCATGCTGTGTGTGCTATATCTGTTACATGTCTGACCACTGCACAGCAGCAGGTTCACTTGTAATGACACAAGGCCTTCTCTAGGAAGCCAACCTTCAGCCTTTTCTGCAGGCCCTGGCTTTGGATGCTTTTGGATGCAGGATTTTAGACAGTTTCATTAATTTGTAATGCTAAACACACCTGTGGTAGCAGCCTTCTTTATGGCAGTTGTTGCAACACTTTCAGCTCTTCTTAGAAAACAGAAACAAGAAGACAGAGAGATTTACTTTGATTTGAAAACTTCTGTTTTCTAGCATATTTTCTGCAAAATTTTTTTCAGTCATCTTATTTATGCTGACTCTTCGACAATTTACACCTGTATGTCGTGGACCTTTTAACTAACAGGGATATGAAGCAAGCAGTCGGTAAGGCTTTATTTACAAATCTGTGTCTGCCACTGGACATTGTGCACCTGAGATTTGTGAGCTTCAAAAGCCTTGACTCAGTATCTGCCTAAATCTGTGTGTGCCTAAATTTCAAGATGGAAAATCTTACATTCTTGAAGTTTCTCGAGTTCTCTTTCTGCAGCATTCTCAAAACATATCAGACTCAGGGAATCTAAAGAGCTTAGTCCCTCTGCTCCAATACTGGAAAGTAGCTTCAGAGCACATATAACTCACATACTAAATTTCTACATAAAACACAGTGGCAAAAAGTGCTTCTGTTTAAAATAAAAAGACAGGAGGATCTACAAAAGAGTAAGTTCCTTTGATACAGCTGTACCATGTCTGGAATCTGTTTTGGATGTGTAAGGTATGACAGTTTAATGCCCTGCGCCTTAAGGGACATGCTGCTGACCTCTGAGGAGGATGTCCTGAAAACTGGACTGAAGGCTGCTCTCCTGTTAACTTCTAATAGACATCTTTAAAGATTAACTGGGTCAAAGAAGGAATAGACCTTTTGCCTGATGACTGGAGCTTTCAGGAAGAACAAACCTGGGCCTTGGAGCCTGGTGCACAGATTGTTTCTATATTTTTACAGATAAGCAGAACACAGGGCAGAGACTTGAATTCCACAGCCAGCTTCCTGACTGTGTGCACACCATGCAGCTGTTACTCAGCCTTCCTTTGCTTACTCGCACCATGAGAAGATCTAAATGTGTGATTGTGTGTTCCTGCTTCTTCCTCTCCAACATCAAACATATAAATACAGCATGTATGTATGTGTGTACATATACGCTTACCATGCAAACATATACTCGGGTGCAAGCATTAGCACTAGAACATTCACTTTCTTGACAGATAGGAAATGTTTTGCTTAGCTCAATTCAGCAAAAGCAGGAACCATGACTACAGGCCTATTAATAAATAAAGTAAAATGGCAAAAGGAAAATTTTCGTCTAGTCACCCAAGTGAGAGAAACAATACCATCACTAATCTACCAGTAACACTTATGAAAGGGAGCCAGATACACTGGAAACTGATTTGTTTCCTCTAAGTGTTTAATATATAAAAATTAGATTTATATTCATTTAATCAAGAATTAAATGATTATATAAACCTTAGATTTTGTTGTTATTTACACTGGAGGAGTCTAGAGAACTTCCTTGTGTCAGATAGCTAGTTGCTCGCAAGTAATTTTTCTGCTACTAAGTTAAATAATTTGTATTAGAACAGTTTCCAGTTTATGTACTGTCCTCCAAAACACACACATTCATTGAAGGGATAAGCAGTATGCTTGGCATAAGTCTGCATGTGTGGAGCCAGTGAGGCTGCAGTGAGCTAGGGTGCTTTCTGACATTCTGAAGACTTTTGGGCCAGAGGAAATCAAAATAAATTTTGTCTGAATGCCAGAAGGCCCTGTGCTTGCTGGTTGTGGTCAACAATCAAGGCAGGGGAGTGGCTTTTCCTCTGAAAGTTGTGTTTAGATGACTTTTCACCTATGAGAAACATGCACCAGACACAAAATTGTTTGGGCAGGCCCTTTCTGTTTTCTGTTTAGCAATCTCCCTCAGGTGCTGGAGTTATTTCAAAAGCATTTGTTTGATTTTCTTCTTGTGCTATAATATCTATGGCTTGTGTTAAAACTTCTATAATATGGTCAGCTTGGTTAGACCACTAGCTCCATTCATTAGAGAAGATGGAACATGTCATTAACAAAATAGGGGGAAGTGGGCTGAAACCACTGTCCCAGACCTAGTTTTGGTCCACAGTTGTTTTTCTGGATAGCAGCAGACTGCCCCTTTCCCTCTGGATGCTAAGGAAGTCCCTTTCCTCCTGCCACCACTGAAAGCTGGCGTTTTGCCTCTTGGCTACAGTCCCCACTCTGCTGCCCACGCTGAGCTCTGCCTGTTGCACCCTGTCTGCAGGGAGCCCTCCGCCTCCGCTGCTCCCCTGGCAAAGAATCCTCACAAACGGAGCTGAGGAAGGAAAGGGCAGACCACAAATCAAGGCAGCAGCAACGTGGTCAGGAGCCAGGCTTTAGGTCTTTGGCCAGTAAAAACATTAGCAATAGCAGAATTGGGATGGTTAGAGGAGCAGATGAGCCTGGAACATGGTTGTAAATAAACTAGGAGCTGGGATCAGGACTGGGAAAGATCACATGACAGGGAGCGGGCTTAGGAAGCAGTGGCAGGACACATGGCCCATCTGCTTCTTGTCCTAACTTCCATCCAACAGGTATTACAGTCTTTTTGCTTTTTTGATCCTCTCTCTGTTTTCATCTTGTTCATGTGCCGACAGGACAAGCTGATTGTATCCTGCTTGCTGAGCGGCAGCCTTTTCAGATTGTTCCCCTCCCAGCACTCTAACCATCAGGGGAAAACAGGGTTTCCCTGTAAACTGAGTGTCCTGAAGCAACTAGTGGGCTAAAGTTGTACAGCAGATGGACTTACGTCTATGACCTGCAAGCTTAATATTCTGGACGGTGCCTGGTAAAGGGTTACACTGGCTAGATGTGGTCTGTGATTCAATTTTTGGGCTAAACTTGACCAGGGCTGGTGGACGTTCCAATGTTATTTCAGTAGAGATTTGTTGCTTAAACACTGGAGAAGGTTTCATAGCTTTAACCACATCAGAGAAAAGCAATGTTAGTCTTCTTCTCTGAGGTAGCATCTCTCCAGAGCTATAGGAATCACAAAAAGGGCCACAGGAGAATTGCCTGTAGCTTCAGGACCCTAGGCACAAGACTGACTATCATTGTGCTGTCTTTGCAGTGAGTATTATAAAAAGGTAAGACTAACGAAACCAGATGATTCCAAAGTTCCTTCTAGCCATGTGCCCTGTCTCCAACAGTGGCCCACAGTGAATGTGTTAGGAAGAGAATAAAAAACAGAACAAAACTAGACTTGTGGTAATAATTCATCAAAATGTTCCTCCAGCTTACAGCAGGTTGAGTGGTAGCTGGGGCAGTATATTAAGGAGAGGGGAGAAGTTCAGAGCTGCCTTGTGTTGCCTTCCATCCACATGAGACATGGTTTAATCTCATATTGCAGAAACGTAACAAAAGAGGTGAAAAAGTGGCAGCAATTTTGATTGTGACTGTGGCATTCCTGAAATGAGGGATGGATGGTGGCAGTGATGACTAAAGGCCAGAAAATGTCCCAAGGCTTTTCCAAGGGAAGAGAAAGGAATAGAAATCAGGAGGTATTGTGCCATGTGTGGTCTTTTTGTGTGTCTTTTGTTGGTGTTTTTGAAAATATCAGCTGACTTCATATTTTTCCTCAAAACAAGGTTCAGGTGTTATAGGTCTTAACAGGTGCTGATTTCCAGCACCTGTAAACAGTGATAATCAATTAATGGGATGGTATTAGTCAGTATTTTGAAAACTAACGCATCCTAGTTACTGTAGTCCTCCCTGTACTTAGAACAGAAAATAACTATGGTAACTGTGGCCTTGAGTGTCAAACATTGACTTTTGGAGTAGTGACTGTTGTACATTGGGTCCTGTAATGAATGTGTCTATATGTGTTCCCTATAATGCATAACATATGAAAAAAATTCAGAGGCACTCTTAAGTTCATGACCGTTAATTCTTCCTCCTGAAACGTTTCTTGCATTACAAATTGAATGAAGTGATGATCCAAGGAGGAGGGCTTGTGAAAAGCTTATCAGGAATAAATATTTAGAAAACTTTGCTATTATAGCATCATTCCTGACAAGTTTATCTTAAAAACTCTTACTTTATAAAATCTTCCAGCCCTGAACTTGCACAAAAATGGACATTCATAGTGGTTTCATCTGAAACATATTCAAGCTTTCCATATATGTTTCTAATGCTTCCCTAGACACCACTTTGAACTATTTAGGAAATCTCAAGGGTGGTGTTTGTTTAAGACTGGTGAACAGAATGGCAGTGCAGCCTGGGAACTACTCAAGTGAAAGGGAAATACTGTCCTCATGAAATATACTGTGGATGCCTTGAATTACTTTGTATTATAGCTGATGCTAAAATTAGTGGTGGAGTGTTATTGTTGTGGGAGCACAGGGAGAGTACTGTATCATAAGTAGACCTCCAGCAGCAGCAGTACCCAGAACTGGCTGGGATGACAGTTCCTACTGCCTTCCTTGCCTGGAAACGCCATGTTTCTCTTATATTTCAAAATTCTAACCTGAGTCAAAACTATAAAGCAATTTTCTATAACTCAATTTTCTGTCTTCAAGCACACTAAAAAGTCATCATTATTATTGTGTGCATAATGCTTTAGCCTTTGGAAATCCTGTCGTGAGTAAACTGCTCCTTGTATGAGCAGGGACGCTTCCCATGGATGAAAAAGAGACTTTGCATTGTATTTATACCTTCCAGCAAGTGCTTGCTATTACCTATTCATAGTATCATCCAAATTAGGTAAAGACAAACAATGAGTGTTTTCTCCCATGTTGTCATAACTATTTATTTGTTATGTTTTTCTTTCTGAAATAAAGAAAACTGTGAATTTCAGCCCAAAGGCATGTTCCTGCTTCTAGCTGTGCTCCAGCCCTCCTGTGCTTGTATGTTCTCAAACTCCTTGGGAACATAGAAATGGAGGGTTTTTTAATTTTTTTTTTTTTTTTTAGTAAAGGAGACAGGGAAATGATCAGGAGAAGGTTGTCAATACTCCTTGTGTTTTTATAGAAGGGAAATAACAGGACAAAAAACTACAACCACGGCCTTGCCCATCTTCTGGAAGCAAATAATAAATGCCTACCTTTATACTTCAGACATCCCAGCAATGTTTCCAGTTCCTTCTTTCTCTGGCTTTACTCACAGGCCCAGGTATGAGCAGGGCTGAGGCCACCACATTATACCCATTACCTGCTTTGATACTTTCTGTTCCAGCTCTTTAAACCAAATCCTCTTGTTCAATTCTGCAATTTCTTCTGTGCGGGCAGACACTGTCATATCTACATTTTCACTATTACTGTTCAGCACTGGTCTTGCTACAATCAACTTCAGATCAGATCTGATCTTGGGTCTGCCTGCTCCGGTTTTTGGGTTGTTTCTAGGCAGAGAATAGATGTGGTATACGGAAACTGGTCCGAGTGGGGCTTTCTCTTCACAGGGAGAAGGCATCTCCATCACTGTGCCACGTAACTCAGAGCATGCCAGGGAAAACAGGAGTATTTGCTGTAGGGAATTTCTGTGAACTAGTCCCAGACATCACATAAAGATTAGAACAAATCTTGTTCATTGCAGGATATTAGTCCCTTTCACGTGTATGTTGCAGGTAGCAGCAGACATATCTAGGCAAATTAGCCCGCATGGCTGAAAAATCATCTAAGAGTAACCTGAGTGACTTGCAGTGTAGGTTGTTGTATCTGAACACCTCCAGCAAAGCAGCTGAAGTCGAACAGACAAGCAGAAGTTTGTTTCTTTCAGGAGTCTCCCTTCAGCACTTTGTCACTGTTGCAGGAAAACAGCTTTGCCTTAAAAAATACTTCAGTCAGAAATGTTTTGAATCAAGTACATGCAGAGAGGCTCTGGTGAATTTCCCAACACACTTTAAAATGCTATCCTACCCTTTGGCTCCCCAAAACTATCTGCTCCACTTTTCTGCCAGAGGTTGCCACTAGGACAGGAGAGACTTGTAGCAGATTCAGCCTGCTTATGCTTACTGTAAATACATGTATGCTGGCTGGAGGCAGCAGCACACAGTAAGTCTCCTTTAAACTTGGTACTGCTAGGTCTCCAGGGGTTGTGCAAATATTTGGTTTGCTCTGCAGTATCACAGCACTCCCTAAGTTTCACCTCTGAATAGGCCCAAAATGCTGAAAGCAAACTCAAGTGAAACTGCCATTCTTCAGGTGGTTTTGCACTGAAACTACATCAAAATATGTGGTTGCTGTTTCATATAGGGTTGTGGAAAGGTATATTTTGAAAAACTAAAAAAAGGGCATTGACGTTCTGGCAAACTATTGTGTTAAGGGCCACTTTACAATGAATGATTGATCTAGACCTCTTGTGCATTAAGATGAGGATTAGTATATGCTGTCCATAATAATTCAGCAATATTTTCAAGACATGCTCTTAAATCCCACATCATTAAGCTTAAAGGTGTGAAACCATGTGGAGAGGTACTGGCTCATCTCCACTCACGTCAGTCCAAATGCCTGTTGCAGTGCCAAGCGTCTTCCTTTCCTAGGGTGGGACAGGGACCACAGCTGAAATTCAGGCTTGACATTAGTGTTATCAGAGAGCATTACATGGGAGGGAATGTTGCATACGACAAGCCATGGTTATGTTTGCGGCAACACTAGGACTGGAAACAACGACTGTAGAAAAGAACAAGATTAGCAGCACAGAGTTACCAGATTAGCGCTTACTGAGCTGCTGTAGTTCAAAGCTGCTCAGTTCCCTCTTTACCTAAATACAAGTGTGACTGTCAGAAACTTCAGTTAAAACTGCTTGGTCCTGTCACCTCAGGTGAGCTGAGAGACTATGTGCTGTGATTGCACTGGGACAAACTTGGATTTAAATTACACTTTGTATTTTTCCTAAGCCCTTACATTTTTTTTAAGCAAACCTCAACCCATCTTTTCAGTAGTGATGCTCTGAGTAGAGTTCAGTAAGGATTTGAAATCCTTCTGAAAACAGGACATGAGTGTCAAAAGCATTGGCAGAACCCTGAGCACCATGTCTCTTTCAGAAGGAAATAGATGGTTGCACCTCCCTATACTGAAGCTGCTTCACTGCAAATAGCGAACAGAACCAATGAGCAGCTGTCCATTCTCAGACATGTAGTTGTAGTCTATGGCATAATGAGCTGAAAACTGTATGTAACAATGACTAAATGCCTTTAATGTCTACATAACCTTAAAAAATATGTATAGGCTCTCAAATCACTTCAGCATACCTGACTGTGTTATCCTAATGACAGAATGATGACGCTTAAGAAGCATTAAATGACACATATGTAAAATGATTTGATCTTTCTTTAGACTGGGCTGTCATGATTAAGGAAAAAAAAAGATCTGTCAACAGTAAATAGAAGCATGGAGTGAGAACAGCAAACAGTTTAGGAAAGCAAAGACATAGGCAAAGATAGGACAGTGTATCATGGAAAGAGGCATCATTTTTATCAAAAGGATAGGCTAAAAGGAGGGGAAACAAGACTACAGAAAGCCCATCTTCAAAGATACCCCAAAGTGCTAATGCCTCAAGAGACAAGCTGGTGATTAAGACTCGTGTTGACATTTAGACCAGGCAAGGAGTAAGGGTCACATCTCAGTTATGTCTTTATCCCTTTGGGAGCTGATTAAAGTGGAACTGAAGACAGATGCAGTGGTTCCGCACTACGAGCTGGGCTTTCAAAGAGGCAACGTTGATAAAGAGGAGATGCTTGCAATGGCTAAGAGCGGGTAGTGAAGGCAATACACTATAGCTAGGAGACAAGTTAGACATTGCTTTCTAGTGCAATTATAACATGTTGTTTTTTTGCCAGATAAATTATAGCTTCCTATTTGTATTTATTCACTAGGCCCTGCAACCTGCTATTGAAGAGATGATATCGAGATGATAGCTACTGGTTTCTTCCCTCCTCCCACACTACACGCTGCTCAAGGTTACACTTAGTCACACATTTCGGGGCACACTGGTGTTTTTACACTTAGTCACACACTTTGGGATATGCTTGTGTTTCAGTGTGACATGTAATTTCTGACAACATAGACTGTGGGACTGGCTTTTCATCCATCTGCTGCTGGCATCAGTGAGGTTTTTTTTATCCAAAATCACTTGCCTGTTTGTATTCCACACAAGGATGTACAAGAGGCTGTAAGAAATAAAGGAAGAAATAAATGGCAAAAAGGCAGAAAAAAAAGTGAAAAGTGATTCAGAAGTGTGTATGCCCTTTCCGTTCAAGCCACTGTACAGAAACTATACTCCTATTGTGGGACAAAGACCTTTGAGCACAGTGAGATGTGTTTATGCTGCTCCTATCAAAGAGCCTTTCATCTCCACAAAGCAAATTATTAACACATTCCACTGAAGATGTGGGGGTGGAGGCCTGGCCTTGGAAAAAAAAGCTGGCCAAAAATGAACATTTTTTTTTATAAACACTTTTAATGATAGTGAATGGCGCCTTGCCAAGACCCTTATGCCCAGTGAAGCACTACAGGCTGATTGTTTGTCTGGAGAAGTCCTGTGGGCTAAGCCTTTTATGCCAAGGAATTTCTCATTTGAAAGGCAATAGTGTGGGAGGTGTGGGCCTTTCCAGGTTCATCGAGTTAAGGCCTGCACTGCCAGTTGCCTTAAACCTGCACTAGAGACTAATTTTTGTTGGATGAATGAACACCCACCTCTGTTCCAGGCAATAAATTTTGGCCTCTCAGGAGAAGCTGAAATCATGAGGAGGAACTACACAAAATATGCAGAACAGCTCTGTTAATAGACTACTCCCTGTGCCCTCCCAGCACCCTGTGCAGATTTCTGGCTACCTAGCAAAAATTTTGCTTACTGTTATTCTACAAATGAGAAAATATTTTATGCATTCACCCTTTTCCCATGGATCAATATTGGTTTGCTCAGCAAAAATGTTTATTCTTAGTAAATGGAGACTTAAACTAAGGCAGTTTATGAAGAATTACTATAAAAACACTCACTTTTTACCAGCTTTTCTTCTGTTTCAGTTGAAAGTAGTGCCATCATCTTCATAAGCATTGAATTTCTTCATTGCTATTATTGTCACAGGACAGGATGTGTGCCTATATATATATACGCACACACACACAGCATTTATAAAAATAAATGGATTGCAGACTTTAATAGGTTCCTGTGATTCAAAGGACAGCTGCTGTCCTTGAAAAACAATGCATTTCTTCTGGAGCAGTGTAAAAGTAGAGCTCAACAAGCTCCAGGAAATGGGAGTACGTAGGTTTCTGTCCAGCTCTTCTACAGTTAACATTTAGCCTTTGGACAGCCATGGACCCTGAAGAGGAATGATAGTTTCTACATGCTTGTTGTTCTCACATATGTTTATGTTCTTATGTTAGCTGATTCTCAGTTAACTTAAGACATTTAAAAAAGATCCTTTTTCAAATGTTTTTTTTTTTTCCTAGATACAAATGCTCATATTGAACATTAGGAAGTGGGTCTGAAGTATGAACAAAACCCACTTGCCAGTTGTGATTTGCAATGTACAGATTGGCCTGTGATCCACATTAAGGAAAAGTGCCATCTGAGATGATAAAAATTAGGCCCCTGTGATTTTCAGCTCCCTACTGGCATGTATTTCATGCTCAAGAAAGCAATCAGAACTGGGTGGAAAAAGCACTTCTAGTTTGTGGGGGACACCAATATTTAAAAGATTAATCTTGTTCTTATTTCTGACAAATGAAGACTTAAAAAATACTCTGTTAAAAGAGGGAAGATCCTGGTTTATAGCACATAGTTTCCAAGCTGTTAGGGCACAGGAGCCCCATGATCTTAAGCTGAAGGCAGCTTATCTGAGGCCTAAGGACTTAGCAAAGACTGCCAAGAAGACTCCTGGCTCCTTGGTCACCCTTTGGTCTGGATGGAATCAGGAAAAACATCTACAAATCACACCGTGTTGTTGCAACTTTTGCATTTGGACAAGCTGGCAATTTCAAATAAAATCCCAGTCCTGTCAGAAATTCTCCAGTTGTCTTGATTTGTGTCAGAGCTGAGTCAGGTACAGGCTAGCAATACAATATTTATAATGCAAGGAATGGTAAACCTGCATAATGTTTCAAGTATGTTATTCTGATTCCTAGACAAAAATTATATCATTCAATGACTTCTGTGTGTGTATATGCTCATATAGATGTACAAAACATGTACATGCTCTATGTGCTACTATGGTATTGATAAATACAAGACTTCATTATTTTTGAAGTCCACTTGGGCAGGGTTTGTCAAAGGTGAAATGTGCCGCATTGACAACTTGACAGCTGTGTAACAGAGGTGAACTGTAGCAATAACAAACTTAATATATCTCTCAGTAACGCTATTATAGTTTACTTAAGATGGAAACAGTGCTTCTTAATTTTTTTTCTAATACTTTCTTTATAATCCTACTTCTTTTTAATTAATTGAAAGGTTTTTTTTTTCATGATGACTTTTTCATTTCCCAGGGTGAATGCTGTTCATAAGGTATATATCCTCACTGAACTCAGTGGTTAAAGCCTGGCTCCCCCACGGCCAAAAGCAAAGCTCCTGTTTGGTTGTGGCAACACTAGGATTTTATCTGGCCAGCTTCACTGACAAACACATTTTCCCATTCACTCCTAACCTCATTTTAGCTTTTCTCCTCCAAAAATCCAGTTATTTGGCATTATTTTTCCTCAGTCAGCTGTTCTCTGTTCTGCTGGAGGATGTCTGAGTCCAAGGGATCAAAAGATTCCCAGACTCTTAATCTACCCTTACTCAGAGGGCTTTGTTTTGTTTTGTTGTTTGCTTGCTTTTCCACTGAAAGCTGTTTCCCTGCTCTACTTACTCTGCGTGAGAAAGTCTGAGTATAAATAGTCCTGAAAAGAACGACTCTGCAATATCTGTGATCAGAGGCATCCTGTCACCAGGCCGATGGAAAGCTTTTGTTTGGGGAGAACCGGTGTTGGAATTCACACTGCTGAACCCATCAGGACATCGCTTTCTTTGCCCTGGATGCAGTGCAAACAGATGCATAGGGACAGTTTCTTCTTTGGAAAACTTACCAATCTAGACTACCGATTCAGGCATTAGGAAGCAGAGTTAGTTTGTTATGTATCTTACAATTTTAAGAGGCTTTAAGGGTTAAGATGAGGAAAATTAAATTCTCTGATGCGTCTGTCTGCATCACTACATGGTAGCTGATGTAGTTTTGGGGCTATAAACCCAAGTAAGCAGCAGTTGAACTATGGAGTGAATTACTTAGTAGCAACAATGTTTGACTATGCATCCTTAAGATTAAAGTTAGAATCTATCTTCATGTTCTTAAGTAAAATCAGAAGAAATTTAAGAGCATCTTTGGACTCCATGTTGCTTCAAGAGGCTCATTGTCTAATTTTATATCTCTATTTTCTACACGTTAAAAATAACAAGTCTCTGATGTCTAAGGGGGATTCCATGACCCTTTTGGATTTTTCTCTCTTTACTTCAATCTTATAAAAATACTCTAGTCAACACAGTTCAATTTGTTGTCTAAATTCTTGACTAACCTTCTTGTCTAAATTCTGTTTGCAAAGCCAAGCCCTTGCTTAGCCTGCAGTGTTTCTACATTTGGGTGGATAATACTAAATACCTGATCTCTGTTTATTTCTGACTCTTGATTTCCTTTTGGTCAGGATTCCACCATCATTTGTGAATGTGAAGGAATGGATAAATCAGCTCTCTTCAGTAGCATAGTTTCAGAAATGTAAGCAAAGTGCCTGTCTTCTGAAATACTAGAACTAAGCTATAATATCACAAATGTCTTGCCTGCTGTATTTTGAGTTGTGTAACAGGTCAGTGCTGTGGGGAGTTGTAGGGACCTGACACATTGATGACCTGCATGTCACAACCACACACTATGGGGTCCTTCATGAAAGTTTTCAAAATCTTCCCAGAATGCAGATGTTCTATGTAATTTAGATTAGTTCACGTTGCATTTGCCGTTTCTGAAGCACTAGATTAAGATTTTACATTCCTTATAATAAACACCAGTACTTTGCCTTTGTCAGTGTTCCTCAGGGATCATTTGAACTCAGACATTTATTTCTAGCTGCCTATTCTTCTGTTCATTTGTTCTCTCTAGCCCTCTCTAGGGATGTATGGGCTGGAGTCCTCTGTGGTTTGTGGTTCATTATCTAGGTGCCTGACTTAGCCAGACCTGGCTTTTAAGGATGTATTTGTTTTCCTTTAGCAAGGAAATGTGTTGTACAATGTGGCAGACTCTGGTACCATCTAGGCAGATATAAATTCCAGGTTTCCCTTCATACAAAATAAGTCTTGGTTTAAATAAATCCGGACATGAATGAGCAAAACATGCATGATTTAGGGATTGGTGGGAATGGTTGGACTCGATGATCCAGTGGGTCTCTTCCAACCTGGTTATTCTGTGATTCTGTGAAAACAGGCATTATCATCTGAACAGAACTAGTATGTCAGTCTGCTTTCACTCCTTTTGGTATGACAGTGGAGAAATGAAGCCCAGTGCTTAGAAATAGATGCCCATTGATCAACTGCAAAGGTTGAACTCCAGAACTAACAACTATCTGTGGCTGACTCTTGTAGTAGGGTATTGTAGTAGGGTATTGGATAATGGATAAGGATCCAGACTCATTAATGAGTTTCATCTATGCAAGTTTATTTCAAGTACTTTCTTTCTTACCCATGGATGCACAAACTTCACGTAAAGACAATGATAAACCTCAGATTTTTGTAATGTTCTCCACTTTTCGGCGTTACAATTTTGTTTCCAATTTATCTTGATTTTTTTTTCTGTTACAAATTTATCACTGCTACTGGCAGCTGACTTCCCTGATGGGAGGCAGGAAGTTGCTAATGGGGAAACACCTTTCTGTGTGTTGATGGATTTTTCACCAAGGAGATATTTCCTAGTATAGGAAACTGTCAAAGGAAGTGAGTATATTGAGATGCTGGGAGGAAATGGAGAAAGAGGGAGTCCTCGATGCTCTGCCAACAACACTGAAGCCATTTCAGCCTTTGCACTGTTAAGATCTTAGGATGGTGGTGAAGCCAAAACTTGAACAATAAAGCAAGTGGGAAAAAAATTCTCCCTGAGAAGAGCAATTGGATTGGTGACATGAGTGAAACGAAATTGACCTGTGAGGAGGGAGAGGGTTAGACCTTGTAAGGAAGCAGGGACTCATAAATACTGGGGGAGAGGCTCATTCCTCAGGGAGAGGAGAGAGTATCCTAGAAATTCCTCCCTATTTATGGGGTTGCCCTGGATAAAAAAAATGCTTGCATTCACATAAAATAAATACATGTGTTATACCACTATGGACCTTGATCTTTTTGATGGTTTTGTATTGACTCAGGTCTTCAGGTATAAAAAGAAGATCTTTAGAAGCAGTCAGGTACAGTGCAAAACCAGAATGAGCTCATGCTTAACTTTATGCCTTGACTGCATACAAAGCCTACATGGAGAAGGCTGACTTGCCACTTGTTAATGCTGTATAATTTAGAAATATCAAGCAATCTATGCTGACAAAAAGGAAGCAGACTGGGTCTGAAGACAAACCAGATGGCCCAGCACCTTAGCATTCAATCTCCAGTTCTGGGAAAAATCCAGAAAGTTGATTGCCAAAGGTATTAGGAGACCTTTCCTGGGCTAAAGGTATCAAAGGTAGCACAGGAAGATGAAGCACAGGAGCCAGTAGATAACAACAGAACACACAGGGCCAGCCCTGGCTGTTGCATATTGACCAAGTTAGTCTTTTGGCATAAGCCAGTAATACTGTGAGTTAAGGTTTCAAATAACCCTTCTGAAAGGGAGGAATTATGCAAACCATATGCTTTGCTATTTATGAACTTGCAGGAACAACTAAACTGTTCTTAGATATGTGATATGTGAGGGAAAAGCTTCTAGGTTTTTTTTTCTGTACTAAAGCTCCTTTAGAAATAAGATATTGAAGAACCCAGAAATCAAGTAAGTGAAAAAAATAGCAAACATTAAAGGATCTATTTATACAAATTTTTAATATATATATTGATTTATAGGTAACTGCCTATCTGGGTTAATTTTAGATTAGCTGTGTTATTCACAAATCTTTGTCAGGAAGTGGAGTATGTTGTATTATTTTTAGACCAGGGTAAGCCAGCAAGTAATAGGAATCACTCTAGGTTTTCCACTGTGGCATGTAGTGGCTCCAGCTTCAGGGAAGTCTTGGGAGAGGAACAGATGCAAACCGTTTGTCACAGTTTTCTCCAGCTGTTGACCCTCCCTGACCTTGTGATAGTGGAGCAGCAAGGGAGCCCTCCAGGTATGCAGCAGCCACCTCGTCCTAAAAATACACTAGCTATGACTTGCAGAAGGACTTGTGTTGCTTCCTTTATGGTTGGCCAAAAAGCTGTCAGGGTGCTAAGTCAGTACAGGCACAGATAGCCAGGAGTGCTTAGGATAGTGTCTCTGTGTGATGTTGCCTTGTGCCTCCTAACCACACCCTGAAAAACAAAGCTCTCTATGGTTCCCTGTGCTGACAGTGATCATTTCTGAGAGGTACTGAATCCATGCTCACCTCTGCTTTGGCCCTGTTACTGTTTGACAATACAGGCTGGCATTTATCCATCATGTTTGTCTGGAAACTGGGTCAGAGAAGACTAGAATCTTGACATACACTTTAAAATCATCACTCTTCATTTTGAACTGCAAGTTCACACAACTCAGTGGCCTGAAGAGAGGCATAGATGCACAGAACCACTGCCAGAGCAGCTGAAAAAGAGCTCCTATTCATTGTAGATTACATGTTTTGACCTAACTGACAGAAAAGCATACCTGTCAGCTCCATGGCAGGCTGATTAGGTTAATTAAGTTCTTGCCTATGAGTACAATAATTAGAACTGTCAGTTGTTTAAATAATGATAGAAGAAAGACTATCTAAAGGAGAAGCACTGGAGTTTGGAAGTACTAATCATAAAGGAGTGAATCTATAACACGCAGTGATTTAATACTTCCTTTCATGCAACCTTATTTATGAATAATGCTGAGAGAGGGGGAAAATTGTGTCTAGTGGGGTTGTTTTGTTTTGCACTTACAGTAATCAGAATTGAGATGGCCAATGAGTTTATAAATCAGATTTATAGACTGCAGGCATAGCTGTAGCCTCAGAGTAACCTTGGAAAACTTCATTCTTTTCACAGGGAAGGCTGTAGGACAAGGAGAACAGTGTGTATTTTCATATCCTCTCCACAAGGATATAAGAATCCATTTTGTATATTCTTCTATCTTTGGATTTGTCAGTAAATGCCATACATCAGGGTGGTAAGTAATAGTAGTAGCATGATATGCAGCACGAACTGGGAAGAGAGGGAAGATGCCAGAAGAGCCATGAGGAAAAAGTTTTTCACAGAAAGGGTCATTGGGCACTGGAACAGGCTGCCCAGGGAGGTGGTCGAGTCACCTTCCCTGGAGGTTTTTAAGGCACGGGTGGACGAGGTGCTGAAGGGCATGGTTTAGTGTTTGATAGGAATGGTTGGACTCGATGATCCGGTGGGTCTCTTCCAACCTGGTTATTCTATGATTCTATGATTTATAAGGCTAGATTATACAACTCAGTCCTGAGAAGCCTCTTTGGAAGTTTGAGTTTTATTCCTTATGGTCTCATGTGTAAATACATTTGTAGGAGACCAGAGAAAAGAGAACAAAATGACAGCAGGTTTGGAAAATATAACCTGCTAGGAGCAGACTTGAGTTTGCTTAGTTCAAAAACAAAGGAAAGACTGGGAAGGAAGAGAGAGAATGCTCATGATAACACACTTCCAGTGTGCTGGGTAGAAGTGTGATGATCACTTGAATCACATAGCAGCTAGGGGAAGGACGGGAAGAAATCACAGAATCACCAGGTTGGAAAAGACTCATAGGATCATGAGTCCAACCATTCCTATCAACCACTAAACCATGCCCCTCAGCACCTCATCCACCTGTCTCTTAAACACCTCCAGGGAAGGTGAATCAACCACCTCCCTGGGCAGTCTGTTCCAGTGCCCAATGACCCTTTCTGTGAAAAATTTTTTCCTAATGTCCAGCCTGAACCTCCCCTGGCAGAGCTTGAGGCCATTTCCTCTTGTCCTGTCCCCTGTCACTTGGGAGAGGAGGCCAGCTCCCTCCTCTCTACGACCTCCTTTCAGGTAGCTGTAGAGAGCAATAAGGTGTCCCCTCAGCCTCCTCTTCTCAAGGCTAAACAACCTCCGTTACCTCAGCCGCTCCTCGTAAGACTTGTTCTCTAGCCCCTTCACCAGCTTCGTTGCTCTTCTCTGGACCCACTCCAGAGCCTCAACATCCTTCTTTTGGCGAGAGGCCTAGAACTGAACTCAGTATTCGAGGTGTAGTCTCACTAGTGCTTTACATTGCAGAAGTAAGAATGTCACGTTGTGCCATGGTCAGCTATCAGAGGAGGCTGCCTAAGAGTATAGTGAAAATATTGGAAAGTATTAATGTGATGACAGGTAAATAGGTATTTTCATAAATGGAAAAAGTGTCAGACTTCCTCTTACAGCTCTATCTATTGTTGACTCTGCAGGGGAATGTGATTTAGCCATGTTCAGATTAAGATGCCAGCAAAGCACCTCCTAAATAGTTCTTCATGGAGAGGGTGGTTAGGCATTGGAACAGTCTGCCAAGGGAGGTGGTTGATTCACCGTCCCTGGAGGTGTTTAAGGTTAGGGTAGACGAGGTGCTTAGGAGCATGATTTAGGGATTGGTGGGAATGGTTGGACTCGACGATCCAGTGGGTCTCTTCCAACCTGGTCATTCTGTGATTCTGTAAAGCAAGTCAGGAAAAAATGAAAATAAAGATCGAACAGGATGGATGGAAAAAGATCAGAAGCAGCAAGACAGTTTTGGGAACTGGGAGTAAGAGGAGGTTTGGAACTAGGGGTGGATCAGGTTATCCAAGGAAAAGTGAAGACAGACTTGATAAAGAGTCCCGAGTCTCAAAAAAGCAATGCAGACAGCCTAAAAAAGGCTGTTGTAATGACAGATGGAGAGTAGAGTTTAAAAGATGGAAGGAAAAGTAATGGTGACTTGTCACTTTGTAGAAGGGGGTCCAACGAACAACAGAGCTGAAGTAGAAGGGAAAGAGCAGAGGCCTGAAAACTTGGCTATGGAAAGATTGTTGAAAACTGCAGTCATGCAAGGATTAAGGTACTGTGTCTCAAGATTGAAGAAAGTCTTTATTTTAAACCTGCAGCAGTAAAATCAGTTTTAAAGAATGTAATTCCGTGTCTTTTTAAAAGAGCACATCTGCCCTTGATTTTCTAGCATGCACGCATACAACACAGAAGAATGTCAGCCAAGCTTTAATTAGAAAAACCTTCCAGGAAACATTAATGACTTGTCTTTGTGGAACTGAACAATTTTTAATCAGACCAGCTTAATCAGAGAAATGTACTGTTAAAAAGTCTTTGCAACCATAGCTAATGTTCAGTTTGATTTGGACATGGTTTGGACAAGTAACACACGGATGTGAGCCATTTCCTGACATTGCTTAAGAAAATACAGTCACTGTAAAGCACAAAATGTTTCCTAAGTGTGGCAGTGATAATAACCTCATGTTTTTACTGACACTAGATAAGTTTTTGAGGGTCTGGCATCAGAGGCTAGAAGAAGCTCATGAGTTATAACTCATCCATCTCAAGGAAAAGTGCCAGAGCCAAACCCCTTCCCACCAGCAGGGACTGTTGACGTGTAAGAGCAGCTTTACCAGTTTAATGAATTGGGTCATTAAGAGTGGTGATTTCTCCGGTAAGAGCTACTTGTGCTGTTTTGTGTTAAGCAGAGGCATCTCCAGCCACCACCGTGAGTCACACTGCTTTCCAGTTGTTGAGGAAAATTCACTGCAGCCTTTTTTTTATTATGGGAGAGAAGTAAATGTTGTTTAAATGGCACAATGTCAGGCTCTGCTCTGTCACGCTGGTGAAACTCATATGTCTTTACCTGGAATCTAAAGACAGAAACCAGCGGGTTCTGCTAAGCATAGCCTTTTGTTTATTGATGCTCTTCACTTCCTAGGCAGTGGTCATTCTAGGCTGTGTGCAGGTACACACCTTTGCCCTTGATGAATACAGAGGCAATTGTGGAGCCTGTCCTCTATAGTTAAAAGCTGCCTAAGTAATCAAAAAATTAACAGAGACTGTATCACCAAATGATGGTACTACCCTGAAATGAAGCTAGGAAGTGAGTGACTTTCTTTACCTTCCTTTCAAGGCTGTGTATCTTAAAGAAAGACATGTCTGTCTGTGCTACTGCACCAGGATTAGAAGCACTATAATTTTATATTTGCACCTTTTTTTTCCACCAACAGATCTACATGTCCCATTCTGCCTACAAAAATTGAAAATTGGGCTGGTGAGTGCTTCATACAATATTTTATAAATTGAAAGTATTACCTTAAAAAAAATCTGTCAGACTTTGACACACAAAGGAATTATCGTAGGATTGTGAATCTCTGCTTCTCAACAGGGGAGGTGCATATGCATGCTTTCATCCTCCTGCAAGCATGTGGGGAGCTGAGGTGGCTGCATTTCACTGTGAAACAGGGAGGATCTTCCTTGTGTTTACCCTAGGGAAAGGGCTTCATCGCAGGCAGCTCATAGGCATTGACCCTCATGCTCTAACTAGATTCTAAGATTAAGTGCTCAATTTTTACAGATCACTTGGCGAATGGGAAAAAAAAATGTTTCAGCTGAGCTATAGGAAATACTGATTGAACTGGGCTAGATCCCTTTTAATTTTATAGCTTCTGGAAACTTATGAAAAACTCTTACCGTTGGCCCTGCAGTGAACATTTAAGTCCTTGTTTTAGCACTTCTGTATAAAAGTAGTATGACCTTCTTGGGGACTAGGGACCTGGAGGGGTGGTGCAAGCAGAGCTGGTGCAGTAGGTGCAGGGTTTGAGCACATTCATGTGGGTACCTGAGTGCAGCTGTCCAGCCTCTACATTGCATAGTGCAAACAATGTTAGTTTCAGACCTGCTGATAGCCTGGGGCGTTGCACGTGGGTTTGGTTATGCTTTAACGTGAATTTCCTTTGTGTAGAGCTGATGCTTTTGGACTTACTAAAGGCAGCAGAACTGCATCCACCTGATTCAAAAGTACCTAGGCACAGGGTCCACCAGAGGGATTTTGTATCACAGATGGTGATTTTACGGAGGACCGTGTGGTAATCTGAAGGTATTGGGCACCCAAGTGGGGGACAGCATAGGGACAATTGATTCCTTTTTGCTCTGGATTTACAAGCTAATTGCTGAAGTGAGTAGAGGATAGTAACAAGTATATTGTATTCTATAAGCAAAAACCAATGCAGGGCCAGTCTTGCACTGGGGAAGTAAAGGTTAATGGAATAGCCTTAGGGGCCTTTGAGCATATGTATTTCAGACTTTGATGACGATGTCTACATTTGTCTGATATAAAACATGCAAGATGCTGATGATATAAATGAAAGAGTCAGGGTTAACTGGAGGCTGGCTTGTAAAAACAAAGAACAAATCTACAAGAACCAGAGGAAGCAAGCTGTAAAACCTCTGATAATAGTGACAGGCTTTAGCTGCAAGATGGATATTAAGACCCAGCATTTTAACCTTTCCTAAATTAGAGGCTGTTTGGATGTGCAGTTATATTTTGAGCACAGCTGTATTTATAAATAACAAAAAGGTCTTCATGCAACCTGCCAATTTACGCAGATGGACAAAGACAGCTTTGGAGGCTTAACCCCCCCTTTTTCATTTTACAATACTACATCTGTTTTAGATATTGCAGGAACACCGTTTAATAAGATTTTTCATTTATGCTTCCAGTTTAATATGTCTCCATAATCCCTTCAGATACCCATATTAGAGAAATTATACTAGACAAATAGTACAGTGACAAGAGTCGGATCTGAGCAACGATATAAACCAGAGAAGCACACTTAATCTATAGAAATGCCTTGGTCAATGAACTAATAAAATTTTCTTTTCTTCCCCCCTTGACAAAGTCTACATTTTATTAAGCAACCCCCTTCTGACAGCTGTGTTAGTGCAGTTAGATGTTGTTGCTGAGAAACTAATTGGAGAAATGTCTGGAAATAGGTTAGGTCTCCTCTTTGATTTAAAAGCAAAGCTAAGTTTGAAATACGACCATTTAAAAATAGATTCAGTCACTCCTCTGAGTTGCCATTTTGAATAAATCAAAACTCATTGTTTGACTAAAATCTGACAATTCAGCCAGAGTTTTGACAAGACTGCAAAACCAATGGTGTCTTTTATTTGTCTGGCCTCACAGTTAGTATTCAAGAGTTTATCTAATTTTATTATCTGGAAAACCCCAGCAGGGTAATTATTAGAACTGAACTTTGATTGATATAATATCATACAACTTCTTCTATGCCAGTTAACCCCAGAAGAGCATGTGTCCATTTAAGATTTAACTATATCTTAAATCCAGTAAGGCTAAATTTTTACTTTTAGGATTATTCCAAGTGCAGGAATTTAAAGATTGTTAGCAAACGTATCTAATTATGCCTATGTTGACAGCACCTCTTCCCTGCCTCCCATAACCAAGTTTTACGTGACAAAAAAGGAGGTAGCAGAGATTGCCTGTGAACATGAGAACTTTGCACAGGTAGAACTGGACATCTGTCTTGCTTTCCCACACACTGCCTCAGTTCAGTGCTGAAAACATTTCCTCATTGTGCATAACTGCATATTAGCACACTGCAGTGGCAGTTCTCTGCTTTACATGGGTTTCAGAGGCCTTTTGTTAGCAGAGATTGCTAGAGGACGTTGCTCAGGTCCATCGAGATACACACAGGTCAGCTGTCAGACCCATGCTGATGATGCTTAACAGGAGTGAAAACAAATTGTAAATGCCTCTTCCGTGGGATTCTGGAAACCAGCACCATCCCTTGCCCACATGGACCATATTCTGTCTGTGATGCACTCACTGTGCGAGGATGCTGACAGATGCAACAACCCTTCCTGGGTGGCTGGGCCTTGGCCCATGTTGAGTGGTCATGAGTAGAGGATGCAACCAGCCCTGTGGAAGTTCCAGGAGCTGCGAGGAGGGGCTGCTGTTCACACAGCCCAGCTTGCCTCCAAACCTTGCTGATGCATTTGGCACATGGTGACAGGTTAGCCTCTTTCTATCAGTAGTTCTTTTAGTCAGTGTGCATTTGGAATGTCAAGCTTGCTTCAGAGAGTCACTTTGGTTGGGGAGCTCAGGTGTCCTAGCAAAGGAAATTTCATCTTTCCCACTGGCATTTGCAGGCTTCATATTCCTTGGGCTGGGTAGGTGATGTCTTAGATCCATGAATCCTGAACCATTTTGCCAGAATGATCCACGCAGAGGAAGTGATAAATAAACAAATAAATACACCAAAACAAGAACAGTGTGGACGAGCTGAGACCATTGCAACAACAGCCCAACAGGGAGTTTGCTGCAGAATTTCACAGCCTTTTTTTACAGACAGCTCCAGCCCCCTTGCCCTCTCTTCATCCCAGGTGTTCTCCTCATGCCAGCAGGGCAGGTACTGTGACCACAGTCTTGAGGCCTTCTGCCACAATGATCCTGGCAGCAGGGAGGATTAACTACTGGGAGATGCCTCCCCAGTCCCATGGCCCCCAGCTACACTCAGCTGCGTAGTTTGCACAGGGTCCAGGCAGTGGTGCTACCTGTGGGTGAGGATTACTCTGGCTCAAAGAGATCAGGAGAGGTGGGGAGAAAGCCAGAGTGCCTGCCAGAGTGGGGAAACTCCGCAGTGGAACAAGTCAGAAGAAACAGACAGTGTTTTGACAGGAGCGTGGTCTTTCTTTTTCTCTTCCGGTTTAAAGGATCCTGTCTAATGTGGTTAATCGTAAAAGATATATTATTCATCATTGACGAGAAGGGGTGGTAGCCCCAGTATCTCTAGGACTGTTTCACATTATTCTGCATGTGTGCTGGGCTACTGCTTTTATGCACATGGCATAAAACCAAACATGCCCCATTTAAGTCTTTCCCTACAGGTTTTGCTGATCATAAAATACATTTCTGAAGTGCTGTTCCACAAACCATTTTAGGTTCTATTTTAGACCAGTTACCTTACCTACTACTATAATTTATTTAGATTCTGTGTGCAAGTAACTTGTTAGTTTTTTTAAAATAGAATCCAGTTTCCACCATGATGATTAAACAGCAAATGTTTTATGTCCCCTGTTACTGCATTTTAATATGTGTTTAATAAAGCTCCTTAAAAACCAAGACTCAATCCCGTATCTGCAGATCAGCTGTCTGATGCACAGAGGGCCTTTGTATCACTGTTTGCTTTCCTCACAGCAATGATGCTGATAATTGAGAGTCTATTGTCTGATGGCGCTGTTTTCCACTCTACTCTGAAAGAGAGAAGCAGTAGCTCTCTGATATCACACTGGAACTGGTAATGTAGAACAAAAGGTCCTGACTTTCCTCTGTTTCTTGTTGTCTGTCACCAGTTACCAGGAATCCTCCTCCAGCTGGATGCTCTTCTTCCCAAGTACGGCTATAACAGGAGAGGTGGTGATGGAGGCATCTCTGAAGAGTATGAAAGGAGCACCAAGAAGCCTCTGGTCTCTCTGCACAGCAGGAGGTGAACTGTTTGCTTGCCTTTCAAATTAGTTTAAAGTCTCCACAGGGCTTCTGACTTGTCCCTCCATTGTGGAAAAATGGCTATGTATACCATGGGGAGGAAATCAAGGAAGACAGACCTGAGGGTGTGTATGTTTGTGTAAAAATGGAGCAGAGGCTGATGCCTCAAGAAGCAGAGTCTTGATTATCTCTGAGTTTTAAGCTCTTTTGAGCATTGCTGTTTCTCATCTGGATAAATTACTCCTCCCCTGGCTGGGTTAAGCTAGCCATTATGGTGCTAAACAGGTGCTGCAGTCCTGGCTGCCAGTGGCAATGGGTCTCCTATATGTGGTTTCAAATCCTTTGGGATAATAATTGCTATTGTGAGCATGACACACTCACAGAGGCATATCACGAGTAGCATGATGTCATGCTTGGTTTCTGCAAACTGTTACAGTGGATTCTCATTATATGGTAAACTACAATACATTCATTTTTTTCTTACCAAAAAGTCAAGGGAATAAAACATGCTCTCTCTGATTAACAAAGGAGCCAGATGTTCAGAATAATTTTTGAAGCATGAGCAAATTCAAAGCCAAATTAAGCAAGTATGTCTGGACATAGTCTTTTCAAGCTCTGTTTTCTCTCCCTTAAATCTCTCAGCATGAAAAACTAAAAATCTTGCTGGGTGGTAACACAAAAGTTGATGATTAATTGTAACCTTCTCTCAGGGGTATTTCATTGCTGGGAATCATGTCACAAACAGCCCTCAACTGACTCTAAGAGTTACCCATAGGCAGTAAAATATTAAGATTTCTCCCTGCGTTTAGTCCCTCTTATGATCTAAATAGAATCAAGGGCTTAATTCTGCTTCCATATATAGAATTTAAGCAGCATATCTGAAGAACAATATCAGCTATATTTTCAACATGAAAGACAATTTCATGCAGGTCATGTGAAAATTACTCATGATAACATTGATTGGATTATGACTTTGTGTGAACATTTACTAATTACATTTTTGAGAAGTGCAAGTGTTTGGTGAACAATGTGCATATTTGTACATGCAAATATAGTAATTTGGTTTCCACAACAGAGATGCTCTTCAATACATTGTTGTGCACAGGCTGTGTAGAACAGTTAGCTCTTCTTCACTAGGCACACACAAATTCCTCAGGATTTTGGTCTGTTAATTTTACACATTAAAAACGTATCTATCTTTCTAAATCTAGGAGCCTTTCAGGAAAGAAAATTCATCCAGATTGTCAGTTTAAGGGTATACCATCAGTCAGTTCTTTACAATGTTTTAATATATATCTTTCCTGACATACTACTTGAACATGCATTGCACACTGCAATGCATAAAGATACTTGTCCATTGCACGCCACTACTGTACAGGAAGGTGCTTACTTTAATCTAGAAATAATTCTTGTGAGCTTGGTTGTGATCTGGTTCCAAGTCATTGTCTTTGTTTTGGTCCCTAGAAGATAATTTAGCAATACAAGTTACTTACAGAAGCCTTGTAGGATACAGACTTTGGAAAGTAGCACAATTCATTGTACCAGTATCGACTGCTGTTGAGCATTAACTTCTTAATAATGAAGTCTTTCAAATCAAACACTGCAGACACAATAGTGCACTTGAATCTAGTGGTTTGGCTGAACACAAGATAGGGATCATTTCCTTTATTCTTTTGTCCACTATATTAACTTTGATCTCTATGTATGGGCAGTTGCCATTACACTATACTTTTTAAAAATATGAACTCAGTACATACATTTCATGTAGATGTAGGGCTATTCACTCCATCTACCACATAAAAGGGGCTGCTCAGCTAGATGGGGATTCTTTTATACTAAAGGAGGTCAGGACAAACTGTGCTTTCCTTTGTTTATCTCATCTGAAATCTCACTGTGGATTATTTTTTGTTAATCTCAAATCTGTAATATGTTCCAGCAAAAACAGAAGCCAAGCTAACATCTTTGCTGGATCTCCATTTTTTAAAGTAAAATAGAAGACATGGTCATTTTACATCTCTATAACCCTTGTTGACTTGCAGAAATGAAGTGTCTTTTCTGAGTGTCATGAGAGGAAGAAGGTTGCAGGTGCATACTCACAAGCTGGAATGAAGACTGACCACTACTGTGGGGTCTTGATTTTGAAGCACTAAGGATATGCTTTATTCCCATGTTCAGCTTTATACAGTGCCAAAGAAGCAGCAATATCAGAATGACTGTGAATACTCAGCATTGATTCCAGTAGGGCTTGAAATCATCAAGTCAGGCACTGAAATACAGACCACATGGAAGGTGTTAACCTAAAGTGATTTGACTCTACAGCAGAAACAAGGGAAATCCATTTCTCCTGGGTGACCGCAGGTCTAAGCTTGACTGGGCAGGTGTCCTGTGGGGAACCTGTGTGTGGTCTGTAATTTGAGGGCTTTGTCCTGTACCAAGGTGCATTTTGGAGCCTAAAGGAGCTAAGGTCTCATTGAGTGCTTGGACATACAAGGTTTTGGGTATTTAACCTGCTCTTCCAATGCAATGCTGTATGTAAAACATCTCACGGTTCTGGGAAAACAAGCTGAAAAATAAAGAGCATGTGGAAATACCACCATCCAGTATGGCATTACTGTTCCATTCAGCCAGGGTAGGTAATGTAATTCTGGTGGCACTGGCCTCTGCCACATCAGCTGTCGTGGTACTGATCATCAGTATTGGTTATCATGCCTTGCCTTAATTCTGGGAAATATCTTCAGTGTATACAGAATATTCACTGTAGCTAGGCCAGCTCAGATATCCAGAGACAGTTTTTCATCCTCAGCTCCTTGACACAGATCAGCCTTCAGAGGTGGAGTATTGACCAGCAATGCCTTGCTCATTGCTGACACAGACTGACCACAAGCTGTCCTGATCCTGGCCTGTGAGCACGCACTGATCCTTCCCAGCGTAACTCTTCTGTGTTGTTATTCTTGACTTGTTTTCAAGTCTTTTCCCCTCCTCTAGCCAATTTCTGTATCCAGCCCTCAAATCTGTCACCCCACTCCTAAGGTCGGACTTAAACAGAGACCTGATGTTACTCAGGGAAGATGGGGTTAAGACTACAAGGAAAAGCCCGTAGAGTTTCAGGCTGGACTATGGATGACACTGGGCCAACTCTGCAGTAGAAAAGTTGCTGAGATGTGCAAGGAGCTACCAAGCATGTGCAAACCATAGATCTTAAAGGTCTATAGCTTTGCCAAAAAGTCACAGACTTTATGCAAAGCATGGTTGCCTTATTTCAGCAAAATTTCACATGGTGCTCTTTTGACATTTCCAGAGTTTCCACAAAACTTTACATTCACAGCACAATTATTTTTTGAATACACTCAAAGTAATTTTTCTGAAAGTGAGACTTCTAGGACTGAAAATGGTCGAGGGTGATGTAAGGTCCATAGCACAGAAAATTAGAACCAAACATTTACACTTTGACAAAACTCTCTGCAACAGAAAAGGGATACCTATTGAAGGATGAATCCTGCCAGGTCATGCATCTGTAATAATTCGTCCATGGGAAAGCAGCCACAAGAGCTGCTGGATGCCTGTGGAAGCACCACGCAGCTGTTTCAGTGCCCAACACGATACTCCCCTGGGAAAGTCGGAAAAGGTTAGGTAAGGAGCCACAATTCAGCCAGAACTGCACCAGGGATAACACGCCCTTCCCTTTTTCATCCTTTTTCCCCCTGGAGAGCGGTTCCTTGACCACAAGGGGTCAGAGCATCCCAGCTCAGACTCCCGCCGGAGCCCCCAGCAGCTACGGGCACCCGGCTCATTCACCTTTTCCCTTTCCTGCGGGCTGACAGGGCGTTACTGCTGGAATTTGTCTAAGGCTCCCTGGGGACCTCAGCTGAGCTCATGCAAATAGTGGCCACTTCTGCCATGGGGAGCCTCCGAAATCTTGCTGGACGAGGCAAAGAGGAAAATAAGGTCACTTTTTTCATGTCACCCGGTAGATTAGTAGAAGGATGTCACATCCTCTGACAACAGCTTTGGGAAACCTCCGTGTTCCTTTGTGTGCCTGAAATCTTCATGGTTAATCCTCCAATAATCCTAAATTGGTTTGACGGTACTAAGAATTTTCACTAATTTTAGGTATACAGGCCTCTACTTCAGACTTAAATTTGTCAAAAATTGGAATCTTTGCTCTTTTCCTCCCTCCCTCCTTCCCCTTGCTGTTCAGGAATATTCTCTTGTAGCTGCCTTCCTTAAACTAGCCAACTGCTTCTTACAAAATCTCTCACTTCGTTTAGTTATGCTATGCACAGAACAGAGGGGCACAATCGTTCCTAAGTCAGTGAATGTTATAGTCATTTAACAGAAATAAAACCACAACAATATCCTGGAAAGCCCTTTTCAACACAGAATGAACATCCTTGCCCTGAATCACCTAATTTTTTAAAATATCCCTTCTGATACAAAACCCTAGTAAGTTTCAAGTTACTGCAAAACTATTTCTATTCCCACTTCAGACCAGTTTTGTGCTTTGAAGTTAAGTTAGCCAATTAATATAAATAGCATTTTTTCAGTGCTAGAAGTTTGTTTTCCTAAATTTTTGGTGTTGATTCTTAGGCAAATGATAAATAATTTTTACAACTTTCTTTCCTGTTGCAGCTTCACCAAGTACTGATTTGCATGTACTCGTAAAATAAATAGATATCAAACGACATAACTTCCATGCTGTAGTAGCTGTGCCCTCTTCATAGGTATCCATAGAGTACGCTGACTTAAGCTGAAACAAGTTGTAATAAGAAGTAATGTCTTTATTTTTCTGCTTTTTTTCTATTTTAAATCCATAGTGTATGGAACAGTAAAGTTATTTAAATGCATGTTTTTCACACTTAGTCTGAAATCCAGCTATACAGCCTTGGAAAGTCTTATACAGTATCTTGGAAAGACAGCAGAGTTGGAAATTGATTCTGTTCTACAATTTTGGTGGGAGAAAGTATTTTAATCCATTTGAATCTGTAATGAAGTAAGGAGGCAAACTGAGTCTAATGACTCTCATGTGATTCCAGAGAAACTGAAACTAGTGGATGTTTGTAAAATCCAAAGTATCTGCCGGCTGGAAGAGCATATCAAGTGGTGCAGAAGGAAAGCAGTATGCAAAACATCTGTATCTGGCAGGGATGGGCAGAGTACCTCACCTCCCAGCTCTAGAGCTAACATCTGCCTGCTGTGACACCCAATGCAGTGGCCTGATGTGGGCCTTCAGATGCCACACAAACCCAGACTGCATCTCTGTTCCCAGCCAAAGTGTGTGTGGGAACTCCTGAAGGTGAACATGATGAAGAAACAACAAAACATGTGGAATTAATCAGTTCCAGTGAACTGGCATTTTTCTCATTAATATGTATTCAGTCAGGCCCATGGAGGAGAGAATGGCTGCCGTCCTTAAAATTATATCCTGGTTCTCACACAGACTGTTTATTCAGGAAACAAAACTGGATGATGGGTTCTTCCAGCTTCTACGTGATTTCCTGGTGCTTGTTTACATTTGTGGAAAGCCTAAGTGGTTTCTTGACTTCATTAGAAAGCAAGAAGCGGCTCTGCAAATTTAATGACCCATGCTCAAAAATGCTTTACAAAGGCTTAACTGTGAAAATATCAATCAGATTTTATTTTGAAAATAACAAATCCAGTTACATTTCTTCAGCAGCTGTATCATTTAAATAAGCTTTTAGCACACTTTCTGTATTTGGAGTTAAATTTTAAGGTCAGAGATTTGCTGTTTTGTTCCTTATATCAGTGAAACCAGAACATACACATGTATTATTACTCTATGCAAATTTTATTATCAAAATTTATACAAAAGAAAAGATAAATGGGTTTTGTCTGTGTGAAACAGTTGGATTAATTTTGGTCAGATGCTGACTTGAGTGAATGAGAGTGAACAGGTTGCTTTTTCATAAAAGTGTAGCAGTTTGAAATGAGAATATTTCCATGGGAAAACAGTATAACTTCTTTTCCAGCAAGCTCAGCACAAAAGGTATAGTGTATTCTATATCAGAGATCCACAAAATGCTAAGGAAGAAAATACAATACTGAGAGACTTGTATGATACCAAGAGGTTTATATCAAATAGATTTGCCTCTTAGATTTTGGACTTATTTTTCTTGTTTATTCCAATCTTTATTTCGTAGTTTATGCTAGATAGTCTGAAGTTACCTAGCATTATATATCCATCCCAAACAGCAGCATCACCCCAGAACTTCACTGCTGAATTGTCTCATACCTACACAGGAAGGATTTTTTGCAGAGTATGACTGAGAGGGCTTAGAGCCACCTTCAACTCTGGGTTGCAGTACATGGTGGGAGGCATTCCTCTCTATGCGCCTCTCCTGAAAACAAACCATTTCCTCAGGATGACCAAATGTGGAAGTCCTGAGGTTAAAATCTCCTTGTACGGTGTCTCTGTAGGTACATCTGACTTTGGTTTACAAGAGTAAGTTGGAGTCCTTCTGCATGGAGGTGTAGCAGTTTCTTCTACCACATTTCTGCTGGAAAGGCAATCTCAGATTTCATGATAACAGCTCTCTGGCTTTCATTTGCAGAAGTCCAAAGTGATGTACCTGACACTCCATGTTCTGGAATAGTTTAATTTCCTGGGCAGCCTACCTTGGGGCTTGTCAGCTGCAGAAGTCCAAATTGCACTCCTAAGGCCACCTTTACTTCCGTCTGCCCCAAATGCTCTGGATACCTTTCTTCAGACTTGCTCATCCAGCCAGGTAGCTGTGTCCTTCATGTGCCAGTGTAGGGGCAAGATGGTCTACAGATTTGTAGCATTCATGAGCAAAGGAACAGCTGAACCTTCTCTCCTCTCTGCCCTGCTGGTACAACACATTACCATGTGCCATGTAAGTCACCAGCCCTTGTGCTTTCAGCATATATTAAAGTCATGCCTTTATCCTGCCCCTCTCTTTTCATCTGTTCTGAACACTTCCAAATTTCATTTTAGCCAATACTGACAAGTGTCAATCCCATGTGAGTATATTTATACCTCAGTCCTATCCGCATCACCAAAATATCATTAACATTGTGCTGAATGATTTGCAAATCCTAGGCTCAGCCATGTCCTCACTGACACTGGTGGAAATTAAATGTTACTTTGGGGCATTCATCAGAGTTGCATTAGTATAAAACCTTGCAAAATGTGCCAAAGTGCAGCCTGTGATTTTACACAGAGCTGTAATAAAACCATTTCTAAGACTTTTCAGTGTTTTTTTTACTGTTAGTATGGTAAAATCTCTTCTACTGGAAAAAATACTGAGAAATTATTTGTGTTTCCAGACCGGCACCTTCAGCACCAGTAGCTGCCTCAGTGTCTGTTGAGTTCAGTAGAAGTGGCAGTGGTGCCTCCAAGCGCTGAGCTGGATGTTCCCCTTGAAACTGCATTTGTTTTTAAATGCCCATGCTTAGCAGTTGCTGGGCAGTTTGCTAGGAGAAAATAAAACCTAGAAGCTGGGATATGAGACAGATGATGTTCTAATAGGGCTTCTGCTGTATCAGACATAAATACGTAAGAGCTGGGTTGTTATCTGGAGAGGCAATCTATTCCTCTAGCTATGGATCCTCACTCTTTGGTGGTAAACTGACTTGGCTTCTCTTTAAGGTAACAGGCATTATGGCTACTTTTTATTTTGACCAGAATGAAAATATCTGTTCCTGAAAACCATAGTGAAAGTAAAACCACAAACAGTGTGTGATGAAAAAGTCGCATCAAGTTTTCTCTGCAAGGCATTTAGCCCTGATGTGCTGCTTTAGCAGCTAAGCTGCACCTACATATACAGCTAAGAGCAAGCCCTCTTGTCATGCATTTGTGCACAAACATCCCACATTGCCTCTTGTAACAACAGCCACATTATGCTTCCTTGCACAAAACCAGCTGTCAGTTTAGATTTCCTTAATCCTGTCAGATTCCAACTCAGCCATCTAACAACCATTATCTATGGGAAACCCTTCTGTGAAATAAAGCAATGTCCTTACTGAAATGACATGTCATAAAAATTAGTTTGGTCACCAATCCAAGGAAATACTTTCGTTTAAGTTCGAAAATTACAGCCTTGTGGTATCATATTCTCTGGTGCTATAGATCTCAGAAATGATGAGCAGAACAGCACAGATGCAGTATGCAGGACCAGATCCCTGCTTGCCCTAATCACATAACACAGTTACATGATGCAATTGTGCTTAGCAAATTGTTGATATGTAGACAGCACACACATATGGGCAGTGGCAAAACACTCTCAGGCACAACCTTTCCAAAATCCACCAGTGCAAAAGTGAACCATGAGGATTTTGACCTAGCAGATTTAGGATAGCTCATTCAAAAGCAACCAGCTTTCACCAATGAAAGAGCCAAAGGTGACAAGAGGTGACAAAGGTGAGGAGTTTTTATCAGCTCCTCTAAGAAATGCTAAGCAGAAAAGAAGTGAAAGGTGCATATTGCAGGGCTTATTTCTGCCTATGGAAAACAGGAGCCAGAAGGAAACCAGGCAGTATTTCCTTTCCCTGGATGGAGAACACCATATGGATCAGATCAATGAATGACCATGAGCATCTTCAATGCAGCAGTCCTCGGCCTTCTTAGCCCACAATGAACCCTGTAGATAATTTGTACTTCCCTAGGTACCTGAGTCCCTGGACAGGAGGAGGGGGGAAGGGTGGATGCAAGCTCAGCCCATAAGGACCATATTTTGCTAGCAGAGAAAGGGCAGCCATCCCAAATTCAAGTGGTGCAAGTGTGTAGCTCTGTCAGGCCTGTAAACACATGATACTTTGACAAGATCTACAGCTTCTCAGGGCACCAACTGTGAAAAGCTGAACATTTTCTCCAGGTTCGTCTATTTTGCTTTTAGTTTTGTACATTTGTAGCTTAAATGGATTGCAGTGTTGCTAACCATAGTGAGTTTGCTTTTCAAAACAGTCAGAGTTGCTTTTCAATGTATCAGTAGACTGTCTTAAGAAGAAAACTCACTTTACTTTAGCTACATTATAGACACTATTAAAAGCAACTGAGAAAATTAATTCTGCCTTATTACCTTTACAGCAATATGGGAGAAATTTATTTTTTCTTTGTAATGAAAGCTGTGATCTTAGTTTATTTACCAGATTTAGCCTCAGGGACTTTCAGAAAAAAATCATGACGTATAATGAGACTCATTATAAAATCCAAAGACCTGCCATTCCACATAATCTGATAATCCTTTTACATCCTGGTCGTCAAAGAGAGTAAAGTTTTAGTTTGTTTGAACTTGAATTTTTTCACAACATTTCAATTCACTTGATAATATATTTGTAAAAGCAAGGGGCCAGATTTGATTTTTGGTTCATGAAATAATGTACAGCCCACAGCTGTGCTACAATCACACAGATAAAACCACATACTTCCTTGTTTGGGAGGAATATTGCAGCTTTTTGGAGCTAACTTTTATGTAAAAAGGGAGAGAGGTTAGTGTATTTTCCAGTAAATGCACTAAATACCATTTTATGAGTTTTCCTTTAAAATTTTACTTTTCTAAATTAAATAATAGTTACTTCCAACCTAATTATTTTGTTTCTATTGAGTACAAACTGCTACTTAGAGAGTAAAAAAACCCTGCTGTGGCCTGTTCCCTGTAGGCTGATGGAGGCCTCCAGGCACTCTAACTAATCAGAGCGCTGTCTCAGAGTCAGCCTAATCTCTGCAGAGAGCTCTGCAGAGGCTGCAGCTGAGCTCTTCACATCACGTTTGAAAATTCTGCACACTTTATGTAAAAGGTGACAGGCACAAGCACTCAAGAATTGGAATCATGCAAGAAAGATGTTTTAACAGAAAAGCAGTGCAAGCCTATTTTCAAAACTCGGTATTAAATCAGATGTAGCAACTGTATTTTTGGGAACTCAAAAATAAAGTCTTCCCCAAAGCATTGTTTCCATGCTTAGCGCAAACAATAAAAAGATGGTTTCACTGTAAAATGATGAGAGAAAAGCTGGGGATACAAATCTGTTTTCACTATAGACATCCAGTGTGATTTTATGGCAGCGTCTGTGCTGGACCCCTTTGTCTGCCCAGTCGGTTTAGATGTAAGTGCTTAGTGACGGACACTCTCTCCTCTTCAGTGGCAGACCAACTCCCTGCACAATGAAACACTGATCTCTGCTGAAGCCCAGTGATAGTAAGAGTGAAGTAGAAAAGGCAGCATTTAAAGGCAGCAGAGAACATGGTTAGACAAGATGACCTCAGATGAAACCTTTCTGACTGGCTAACTCAAAGCAGAGATGGCTTTAGAAGTCCTACTGCTCATGGATGTTGGCAGAGCTTCTGCCAAGGGATCACAGCTGAGGCAGAGATCTTTGCATCCCCTATGATGGATTTTAGGAAAGATTTCAAGTTCCTGTATATGGCTCTTAAAACTTCTGCATGTACATACAGTAGGCCAAAAAGTGAAAATTGTTAAATTTCAAAGTCAAATACTTAAAAGTGAAGAAACAGCCAAAGAACTGTAATTCAGTCCCCTCCATGGTAGTGTCCGAGCACCGCTGTTTTGTGTATGGTACCATGCAGAGTGCACTGAACTCACATTTGAAGACTGTAGATTCATTTCTGGCTCTTGCTTTCATTTCCATGGTCAGATTTTTCCTCTACAACCTCCTTGTATGTTTACTTTCCCATATGGAGAACAGACATCAATACACACTCTGCATTGCAAAGCTCTTCAAATTAGTTGCTTTGAAGTTGCAGGGCCTATTATATTGACGTGCGTTAAATTACTCGTTGATTCCTGCATATATCCTGATACACTTGACCAGATTGTATTTTCAAGGGAGGGCCAGTTATGACAAACAGAGAGACCTGGAAGCAGATCTACAGAGATGGAGGATTACAAAAGCCCTTAAGGTTCCAGAGTAACCTATTCTTTATAGGTAATGCTTTATTTTCTGTACAACACCCAAGCAAATAGCACTGCGCAGAATATGGTTGAAGAGAGCTAATCCAGCTCAGAAAAAGCAGAACTAGAAAATGTGAAAGAAAAAGACATTTTTTCACTTAAGACTCTTGCATCGTAAACAGCAATAAGGAAACTTAATTTTTTGTAATCAGAGTACAGCAACATGAGTAATAACAATGTTCAATAAACAGCTGTTGCTTTTTCTTGTGAGTTTAAGCACCTTCAAAGCAAGGACTGGACTGGCCAGTAGCCAAACCCAATGGCAATACATGGCAAGTTAGAATCAAAACTAGGCAGTGGTGTAGGACTGGTCTAATTTTCTTCTGCTGACAGAAAGGAAAGGTCTGTGACAGTCTAATAACAACTATTAGTGTAATATTTTGCACTGCAGAAAAGGCAGAGGTGCGTCCTTCACTTCCCTTGACATCAACATGGCAATCTTACACCCCAACTGTTGCTTGGTCTCTCACCAATGGAACTTGTGCTCACTGGGGTCATGTTTGCAAACGTGCAGCCTCTTGTATGAGGGAGCACAGGGAATATAGCAATATCTAAATTCTGCAAGCAAAGAAGAAGCTGAATACTATTTTAAGCAAACATTTCCTGTACAGACTTCTGATATTTCTTTCCTTTGTGTTTGCATTTCTCTGAAAGTATTGCATGTGGCCACAAAGGCAATTATCCCTGCTTCATTTACAGTACTTAGTTATTATTTTGCAACACAAACCAGCTGGAAAATTAGATGAGTAAGGCAACCTGAAAGTTTTGCTCTTGAGAACAGCCAGACCTAGCTCTTTTTTCCATTTGTAAGTGTGAGCCTGAATAGGAAATTTCACAATATCAATAGCTGTATTGGGTCTTCCCTCTATGAATATTTGCCTCAGTATTTCTCAGATTCTTGTTTTGGATTAGGCCCATGTCAGGGGTGATCAGTCTGAGCTAGTTTTAAAAATTTGTGGGTTTGTCTTTAAAAGCAATTCAGGTGAAGAGAAGGCTATTTTCTTTTATTGCATCAACGGTAGAAGTTTGTGTCCCGGTTGCTTGATTCCAGAAACTGTCCAACAGGACACTGTCATTGTTCCCATTGAACAGTTTCCACCACTGAATAGCTTTCTGACAAATCCCAGGAGGTATACCTGAAAAACCTGAGAGAAAGTCAGTCTTCTGGGGATATCCATGCTCTCTGAAAAGAGCATTCAAATTGGCCTTTTTGTATAGATGCATTATTTCTTTTATCAAACTTCTTTGTGGGTGTCTGCAGGAGTTGTGCTCTCTTTTAAGCAGAACCTGCCATGGTACAGCAATTGCCCAAACTAATGGGAACAGACACTGGACTGGGTACTGGAGATACCTAGGTCTACATTTGGTTGCACTGTGGCTCACTACCCCATTGCAAAACTTGTAGTTGTTCCTCTTTTGCCTGCTTTTCTCATCTTATCTTCTGTTTGTCTTTAGATTTTATTAGTCCTGTCCTGTCCATGTACCACAGATACCACAGAAGTCCAGGCATGCTCAGGGTTTTGTAGTAACATAAAACACAGATGAATTTACCACTGTGGCTACTTGGATACTACAGCTTTTGTTTAAACAGGAACTGAAATACTTTTAAACTCAACAGGAGATTTCAGCTCCAACCAAGTTTCCTGTTAATTCTCCCTTGTGCTTAACTGCCATAAGCTGAGAGCCTCCCCAGAGAACACACTTTGCTCTCTCCCTGATGCTTGCATCTTTCTCAAGGGTTTCGTACACAGAAATGGTATATAAGATGTTTATAATTTCACTCCCTGGAGCTGATGGGATCTGTTTTGGGGGCTTAATATGTTCACATGCTGAGGATCAGTGTCAGGTATTTTCAGTTCTCCTAAGTCTAATTTTGATGCAGGTTTACATACCCTAGGGCATGAGGGGTCTATAAAATGAAAGATGGCTTACACACAGGCATGATCTTTCTACTGGTGCATGGACCCTGCTCATTGTTTGGTCACCACTGCCAGAGCAGCAGCTGCTCTTCTTCCTGCACAGACTTTCAGTTCACTTGCTTTACTTCATATTCCCTCCCTTTGGTAATCAGCAGAAAGGTCATTTTAAATTCACTAATCCAGGGATTTACACAGAGTTAACTAGAAGACACTGGCAAGCAGGGGTTTGTGGGGAGAGGTTCAGAGGAGTGTGGGTGCTGTGTGTGGCAAAGGGGGCAAAGCAACAGCAGGGTGAGGCTGTTGCTGTCCCTCCTCTCTTTTGCAGTGCTGTGCAGCTGCATCAGTCCTGCAAGCTGTGCCTGCACTTGTGTCTAAAGTTTATGTACTTAGCTATTTCCTCAGCTTTGACTGCCCTAAACAGACCGGGGACCAGCACAGCCAGGTCTGAGGAGAGCTGAGAGACCATCCCCAAATTGCCTCCCTGAGGCTAAAAGCCACTTCCCCAGCCGCTCTCTGGTTGTTCCCACTATTCAGCCCCAGGCACATTTTATTACTTGTTCGTGGAACTGGGCTCCAGAAATTCACAAAAGTAACTTAAAAGCCATGAGATTATACCAAGTTATAAACTTCGGGATTTGTAATTAGCTTTTGGAGTTTTAGCTTTTGCCTTGAAACTACAAGGACTAAATATTTATTTTGTCTTTAGTATAAGCTACAGTTCCCACATCATCATACACAGACACAGGCCAGACACCAGAAAGCAGATTTGGGCAACAATCAGGAAAGGAGGGCAGTGTAATTGAAGGCATACAACAGGCTAACAAGGTTGTTAGACCTTTCTTTCTTATAACAGTTATCATATTGACGAGACTGCAGTCTTATGAAGGTAACTGAGGTCTGTCTCAGTAATGGGTATAAATAATAGTATTATCTTTGCATCCTGTCTAGTCCAGCTAGATATGAGGCAGGGCTGGTTGAAAAGCCCATGCTGCTGTATTACCTTGCCCACACTCACAGAGACAAACACGTGTAGACTCCTGTGCAACATGTTAGTTAAAAAAAAAAAAATATATATATATATATATACACACTTACATTCACTTGTAAGATCAAATGTCCATAGTCTATACTAGACAGGTGGGCTAACAGGTATTAAAAAGTGGTTGAAAATGTGGAATCCTCAACCAACAGAAGAAACGTGTGGGTAAACCTTTGGCAATGGTACCTGGGCCAACGTTATTCTGTATGTTCACCCACACTCTGGAGAAATAGGTGTAGCTAAAAATGGTGAAATCTGCAGGTGCCACACATGTGGGTGTTGCAGTAAACAATGAGAGAAACATTATGCCTGTACATGAGGTAGATTGACTGACTAGAAGGGTCTGTTGGGCAATATATGCTTTAATACTACAACAGGCAAAATTGCTCCGGGGAAGATGAAGACTGTTGAAGGAAAGGCATAGAAATGGAGTAGACTCAGAAATAGTGGATAATCTAAGTGTTAGGTCCCACAACAATGCTATTACTAAGTCTATGAAACTATGCCTCCAGGAACTTAAAACAAACATTGACCATTACAAGATTAATGATAAAGTCATGAGAACTGGTTGTATTATCAGCCCCTCTCCCTTCCCCCTGTGATGCCCCTGGTGTCAGGGGCTCGTGTGTGTGAGGGAATGTGCCTGTCTATGATTTCTGCAGAAGGGCTAGTGTGCTTACTGTGTTTCCCAGAGGCTTATGGCTCCTTCCTCAGGACTGCTTGCTTTGGAGGGTCAATGCATAGGGAGAAACTACTCTGTAGCACTCTGAGCACCTCAGCTCTTTGGATTGCTTATTAATGGAAATGCACTCTTAAGATGTGACATATGTGTTATCTTCCATGACTGTAATGAGAATGCAATAGGACTCACATTGCTCCATTTTTCATGTTACTTTCAGGGCTTATATGGTGTGCAATTTCTCTTTAAAGAGCCCATGGCAATTTCTATAGCAAGAAAACTGTGCAGCTGTGTACAGAGAAGACAAGCTGTACTGGAGCTTCAGTGGTGCCAGCCAGGTGCATGTGTTTCATATTTGTCTTAGTGGCACAGAGCACTGGTAAAAAAGGTGATTATTTCTGAGCAAAGGGGCACAACACAACTACATGAAGAAAGAGGAATCGAAAATGTTTGATTGTGTGTCCCCCCGGCCCCCTGTCTGACCTTTTCCCATAGATCCTGATCAAGCAATAACCAGCAGTAGTGATCATGATAGTTGTGATGGCTGCATCCACCTCAGGGTGACTTTGTGGGAATCAGAAATGGACAACAGCAGAGACAGAAACAGAAACAACAGCAGGCTGCACAGCAGGACCTCCCCTTGAAAGGGACGCCTCTCAAACTTGCCCCTCTCAAGGAGGGTCTTCTTGACACTTTTTGTCTGACCCTGTCCTTTATACAACGAATAATCAAATGTATCTTGCCATCAAGCCTTGTAAATCACTTTGCATCAGTAAATGTACTGCTACTTCTGTCTTAACAGTGAACTGCATCACTCCCTCTCTCCATCCACAGTAAGGAGGAACACAGATGAGAAAAAGTAAAATGGAGGTTAAGGAGAGTTATGGATGCAGAGCCAGGCAAATGCAGAAAACATAAAGAACACGATAAGGGGCACAGAAAAAAGTGCAAGGGCTCAGGCATAGGATTCATGTCCCTGTATTTAGCTATTTTCATGTTGGTAATTTTCAATTACCTATTTTCAGAGGTCTGTATCTGCTACTTACTGCCAAACGGCTCATTTCATCTCAGGGAGGGGAACGAAACTCAGGCGCAAAGTCCAAAGCTACTCAGCCAGTTACTTAGCCTCTTCCACATGATGTAACTTTGCTTTATAACTTGATAACTTTGATAACTTGAAATCACTCTCTGTCAGGCTGATGTATTGTGATCTGTAATTGCTACTGGTCTCTGAAAAATGCTTGGTTCCCAGCAATACAGGGTGCAACGAACCCATCTTAAGTTGCCATAGCTCAGTCTCCATCAGGTAGGAAAAATAAACGTTTGGGCAAAACACTGGTTCTGTCTTTCATCACCAGCACACAGAGCAGGAACTCTTTTTCATCTGCAGTAGTTTCAACGTTATGCATTGTTTATTTATTTTTAAATCATCATTACTTATAAACTATATTTTTATATGCTATATAATACACATGTATGTAATATAGGTGTAAATTGTACATATGGATTTGTTTATATTATATATGAGAAAGCTTCAGCTTTGAAGCCTATTTTGAATTCTGCTTACTGATCTGTCTCCAGGGGACATGATTTATTGATGAAAATGGAAAGTAAAAATGAAAACGTATGAACACGTTAAAACATTGATCTTTTCAACTCCTGGGGGACCCAAGAGATAACAGGTCTTGGGCAACTGCAAAAGCGTCTTGGAAAGGACCTGAACAATGTTTACAGCTGTTGAAGTTTGCTTAACAGAATATAAAATGAGGATGAGCATAGAGAGAATTTTGTGGGAAGTCTGATGAAAATAAGAGTGCTCTTGTTTGTAGTTTGGCAGAAATAAAGAACATAGCAAAACTTGATGCATGCGCAAAAGAGCTATCAGCACAGATAAGATGCCATCTCTGTACTGTTACTTCTGGGCAAAGTAGGAGTCCTAGCTCATTTGTCACATATGGCATATTGCTCTGTCTCAAGGGCAGAATAAGTCAAGAGAAAGGAACACGTTGAGCCTGAAATGTAAGAGAGCATCTTGCAGTGTGAAGTATGCAGCCAGGAAGAGATTGCTGTATATCGTTTGTCAGAAGAAATAACCCAGAAACAGAAATGATATTTACAAAAAGCCTATGGTGTTTCCATTCATAAGGAGACATAGCGTGCTGATAAGTCAAAACTAAACAGCAACCAGTAGAAGCTCAAGTCAAACAAGTCCAAGAAACACAACTGGCAGCAGTGTTGGAGGCTGACCAGTTTCTTCAGACATGAAGAGGATCCCCAGGGGATCCTCGCTGGCAGCTGAGTGCAGATTTACTGAGATATGTAAGTCTCCTTCTGCCCTCTTAAGACAGCTTCGCCTTCTTCAGTGAGCTTTCACACTCTGCGCTGGAGGGACACAAAATGTTGCAAAGACACTTATTGCCAAGTGCTAAGTCCTTATGGACAAAATTTATTTTTGAAAGTGTCCAGCAGAAAATGCACAGAATGAAGAGGAAGTTCACAGACTAGAGGGATGCCCACTCCTGGAGGAGTTCAAGAAGCAATCTGTCACAGAAGAAGAGGACACTGCAGAAGCTACCCAAGTCTAACTTTATACCCCAAATTATCAGCTAGGTGGAATGTTTTCGCAAATGTGGCTGCAGTTAAGGGAAAAAAGGAAAGCAGCATTTCCTGCAGTTAGTGCCCCCAGCGCAGCCCAAGCCCTTCATGGCATGGCAATGGAGTGATGTTCACAGAATCACAGAATCACTAGGTTGGAAAAGATCCACAGGATTATCGAGTCCAACCATTCCTATCAACCACTAAATGAGACCTCTCAGCAGCTCATCCACCAGTCTTTTAAACACCTCCAGTGCCCAGTGACCCTTTCCGTGAAAAATTTTTTTCTGATGTCAAGCCTGAATCTCCCCTGAGAGAGCTTGAGGCCATTCCCCCTTGTCCTGTCCCCTGTTGCTTGGGAGAAGAGGCCAGCACCCTCCTCTCCACAACCTCCCTTCAGGTAGTTATAGAGAGTAATAAGGTCTCCCCTCAGCCTCCTCTTCTCCAGGCTAAACACCCCCAGCTCTTTCAGCCGCTCCTCATAAGGCCTGTTCTCCAGCCCCCTCACCAGCTTTGTTGCTCTTCTCTGGACTCGCTCCAGAGCCTCAACATCCTTCTTGTGGTGAGGGGCCCAGAACTGAACACAGTACTTGAGGTGCGGTCTCACCAGTGCCGAGGACAGAGGGAGAATAACCTCCCTGAACTTACTGGTCACGCCGTTTCTGATACAAGCCAGGATGCCACTGGCTGCCTTGGCCACCTGGGCACACTGCTGGCTCATGTTCAGTCACTGTCAACCAACACCCCCAGGTCCTTCTCCTCCAGGCAGCTTTCTAGACAGACTTCTCCTAGTCTATAGCTCTGCTTAGGGTTGTTGTGCCCCAAGTGCAGGACCCGGCACTTGGCCGTGTTAAACCTCATGCCATTGGTCTCTACCCAGCGGTCCAGCCTGACAGATCCCTTTGGAGCCTCCCGACCCTCCAATAGATCAACACATCCACCCACGTAGTGTCATCCGCAAACTTGCTAAGGGAGCACTCGATGCCTTCATCCAGGTCATTGATAAAGACATTGAACAGGGCTGGACCCAGCACTGAGCCCTGGGGAACCCCACTTGTCACTGGCCTCCAGCTGGATTTAACTCCATTTCCCACCACTCTCTGGGCCCGGCCAACCAACCAGTTTTCCACCCAGGAGAGTGTGCGCCTTTCCAGGCCAGAGGCTGACAGTTTCTGAAGCAGAATGCTGTGAGAAACTGTATCAAAGGCTTTACTGAAGTCCAAGAAGATACATCCACAACCTTTCCCTTGTCCAGTAGCCGAGTCACTTTGTCATAGAAGGCGATCAGGTTATTTTGGCAAGACCTGCCTTTTGTAAACCCGTGTTGACTGGGCCTGATCACCCGGTTCTCTTGCATGTGATTCATGATAGCACTCAGGATCACCTGCTCCATGACTTTCCCTGGCACTGAGGTCAAACTGACAGGCCTGTAGTTCCCTGGATCCTCCCTGCAACCCTTCTTGTAGATGGACACAACATCAGCCTCCAGTCCAGTGGAACTTCCCCAGTCAGCCAGGACTGCTGAGAGATGATGGAAAGGAATTTGGCCAGCACATCTGTCAGCTCCCTTAATGCTCTTGGATGGATCCCATCTGGCCCCATAGACTTGTGGGTGTGTAGCTGGTCAAGCAAGTCTCTAACCACCTGCTCTTGGATCATGGGAGCTTTGTTCTGCTCCTCTAATTCCTGGGTGTGTACACACAGGGAACTATTTCCTTACTATTAGAGACTGAGGAAAAGAAGGCATTAAGTACCTCAGCCTTGTCCTCATCCTTTGTCACGGTTGTTCCATTTGCATGCAACAGGGACTGAATTCTCTCCTTGGTCCTCCTTTTATTATTAATGTATTTATAGAAAGATTTATTTGTTGTTGGCAGGTTGTTCCACATTCCATCACAGCTGTGGTCAGCTTAGATTCACACTGTGTGTTATGCGCTGTACATCATCGCATTATACTCAGGTGAAAGTATTCACATATCTGGGGGTGAGTTTAGCACCAATAATCAGAGGCAGTTGCTCTGAGGTATACATCAGCACTATACTAAGCTGTGAATGCACCTTCAGTCTGTTTTACACAGCTGAATATTGCCTGGTGGTGTTTCCTATTAGCCATAATGAAAATAATTCTCAGAATTAAAAAATCTTATTATTTAGGGCATGGTCACATAAAAAGTATTTCTTTGGACAGAAATAACCTGGATATCCTGGAATGTAATGTCATATTTATTACTGTATGGCTATATAGGAATTCAGAAGTTGTCGCATTCTCATTCTAAAAGAGCATGAAGGTTGACCATATATATTATTGTCCTCTCAAGCAAGAACCAAATCAGGACTTTGACAGCTATATTTTAGATTTTAAGTGTTTTACTATAAATCTTCCAAGCCTAAACAAAGGCTTAGAAATCACACAGTGAATAATGAACTATTAATGCACATTATGTAACTTTTTCAGAGAAAGAAGTCTTATAAGATAATACTAATATTTGAATGATGTTGAGTTTTTGGATAAACATATGTCCTTTAATGGGCGGATGCAACTACCATAATGGCTTCTTCCGTTCATTTACTTTTCAGAATAAAATAATAGCAAAGCATAGCACAGATGGCCCAACATTATCCAATGCACTTAATCCCAGGCTAAAATCCAGGAGGCCATTTAGAAAACAATAGGCAAGTTTTGTTCAGATCTTTGAAAAAATGTAAATATCTAGTGAAGTGGCATACTTGAAATTTTGTAATGACAAAAGTATTTAAAAAATAAAGATCTTTTATTTGGAGAAGATTCAGTACCAAATTTGAATTAACATCAGAAACCATGTCATGGATTTGGGGAACAGATTGTCTGATCTGTCCACTAAAACGACTGTCTGCAAGTATGGGTAAATTAGAGATCCAACATCTATCCAAACAAGGAATTTTTTTCCTTACATTTTGTCTCATGAATTCTGTAGCATGGGGAAAAAGAATCAGATTTCAGCAGTAATATAATATAGCTCTACTCACAAGGCAGTATCAGCGGTGCAGCCATCAGTACTTTCAAAATTAAATAGTAGAAAGGAAAAGGGGGGTCTCTCATTGGGACTCCAGTCAAACTCCTGCAAGTGACATTTCATCTTAAAAAAATAATCCTCATTTGCAGCTGATACCCAATCATTTACTGAAGACATGAGTCCAGGGCATATGGTAGTATGGGAATGTCCGAGGCTTGAGCATTGGTGAAGATGTGGGAATGAAATGCAGCACTGCAGTCAGGAGAGACAACCACTGCCAATTCCCTATGAAAAGTAAACAGAAAACTCAACCTGTTCCCCTTGCCTGTCCCAAATAACTTCCTATTTTTAAACTGTGGTTTGTTTCTGACTACAAAAGAATGTAGTAAAAGCCTGAAATGACAAAATTCCTCATTTGATGGATATGTACAAGCTTTGAAAAGCTGTTTAGATACCTAATTCCTTCTGACATAGATTCAGGCCCAAGAGCCTCTTATCATGACCCAAAATTTTCTCTTTTCACGGTTTAAGTCTTTCTTCCCTGGCAACCCAAGGCAGTCCCCTTGTGTATCCGAAGAGAAAGGCTTAGACAGGGAAAGGACTACTTGCTCATTCAGGACAGGCTGTCCCAATGGGCACAGCAGGCACCCCTGCCACCGTGCCTCATCACTGCTCTGTTGGAGCCACTATCTGCTGCCCACAGGAGGGGTCTGCCCAAAGGGGACACTGCAGCTGGACACAGTTTTCTCACACCTGTCTGCCAGTGAGCATCTCCCTCCTGTTACATGTGATGAAGGATTTCCAGAAATGCATGGTGCTCTTTGATTGTGAGGCTGTCACCTGTGTGTATATGTCATGGAATTTAAAAGAAACACCTTTTCCTCAAATTTGACATGTTATCTTCATTTTGGAGGTTGTTATCATGAGGCTTAGCTAATTATTTACTCTTTGGGTATAGTTTGTTTTGGGGATCTCCAAGGCTTTGTTGTATAACACACTGCTGTGTAAAATCTAAGAACAATAATGCAGCTGTAGCTGTAAACCAAAGAAATTAGCAAGAGGTCAGTACTCTTTTGCACCACACTTCAATTGAAGACCATCCTGTGTTAAGGAAGCATTTCCTTGGAAGGCCATGAGCAATTGCTCCTGCCCATGGTGGAAGGTGAGAAGCATGCTGTTCAATCAATCATTTCAATGTGTGGAAACATTGCACAGCCCTGTTTGTGACTTTTGTGACTCTTCTCCCAGGAGGGAAGGCTGATGCCCTTCCCGATGATTGCTCTTGTTTACTCAGCCTGATCTCTGGGCGGTATTCCCTCTGCTAATTCCATCTGAAGTCACCTCCTGAGCTGACAAGCTGGCCAGTGCACTGCCCTGCCCAGACTGCTGTCATTGCTCATTCCTCTTGCCAGAAAAATATCTTTTTTTTTTTTTTTACTTTTCATATTTGGCCAACCAATAAGTAAAAACTTTGTCTCCCAAGCAGAGGTGAGGTCATGCAGATACTGAGCAGAGCTGGGAGTCTGAATGAGCCAGTTATGTCAGCCAGTTAATAATTTCACTGTTGTCATTTATTTGTCATTCATCCAGAAGAATCCAAAAGTGCTTTACATTCTTTACAACCAGATTCTTCTTGCTAACAGGACTGCTTCACACACTGCTGAAAGCCCATCAGCCCCGGGGAGCAGTGCAGATCTACTACACCACTCCGTTGGGGACAGAAGGCAAAGACGACACTGGGCAACTGAATCAGCCAGGGAGTTTGGTGCCATGCCCGGGGACAGCCCAAGTGACTGCTTGGAAGCTGCCCTGTAGCCCCATGGTTAAAGCTTCCCCCATGGTTCTGAGTACTGTGGAAATGGTCCATCCTGTTGGGGCCACCACCCCCATGGGACAGAGCCCTCTGATGCTCTGCAGGGACTCTGACCTGTGGTGCCTGGGATTCTCAGTAATCCGGGCATGTGGTTAGGGACTTGGCTGTTTCTCAATGAGACTATGGAAATAATTGTGTGGAAATTCAGTACCTAGGGCCACTTTCTTCTCTTGTTAAACAGGGACAGTATCACTGACTAGGTTGCCTTAGAAATGGTTTGTATGGAGAAATTAATTCAGCTTTCAATGATACTTTGACAAAAGGCTCAGAACAAAATAAGGCATGCCCTCCCATAGTACATGTTTCTTCCCTGCATTTAGAGACAGAGAAAGTGAGAAGCTGCATGACTGAGTTTGTGGTGCATTAACTTCCCAACCCAAATCGCAGCATGCAGTTCAATAAATTTTGTGTCCTCTCTTCTGGCACCACTGCACCAGAAATAGGATGAAGTCTTTTCACATGTCTGCAGTCCAAACCCAAGCTTTTTTTCAAGAGTTGACTAAAGACAGCTTTTTCTATGACAGATACTCTGGACTTCCCCCCTCACATCTGAATGGCTTAATTAGTGAAACAAAGTAGTGAACACTTCTCTGTTGTTTTCCTGTGAGCTGGCAAATCACTCAGTACAGCTCTGTGGGGTGTTTGTGTGTGAGTCTCAGAGCTCTAGGAGTGGAGGACTTGTGTCCCCTAGATCTTTCTGGGGCCTGAGAGAAAGAAATGCTAAGGGAAAGAAGGGGACGCCCCAGCTTCCCCCACACTCTCTGAGGCCACAATGACCACTCTGGGCCAGGTTCAGTTCCACACAGAACCCTTTCCTGATGTGGTCACTGACCTGTCCTAGCTTTTCTTCTGTTTGCACGCATGTCCCAGCTCACTAATACTCTGTTGCCTCTTCTCATCTCTGGGAACCTACCTGATTTTCCCCAGCACTCATCTCTCAAAAGGTTTTTCACAGTCCCCTCCTCAAGGAGCCCATCCTGACAGTGCTTCTGAAAACAGTTTCAGTCACACTGCTGTGCAGTCCTCAGTCAGCAATTCATAACTGATTGAACTGTTGAGAGGTTTTCACTCCCCATGAAAGTAAGACTAAATTGCATGGGTAAATACTACTGGATAACAGCTATAAAGCTTGCAGATATTGCCTGTATTACTGCAGCTCATGAAAGACAAATCCAGGTGCTCTCTAATCGGTGACAAAATATGCAGAGAGCTTCAAAGCAAGTTTGAAAACCATCTGCTCACACTTTTCCTAACAACTGCTTTCTCTATTCAGTAGAAAAGCTAGTAGAATACTTCCGAAAATACACGATGCCCAAGGAACTACAATTGGCCTCTGTCTCCATTTTTATTCTCTTGTTTCCTTTTTGTATGCTAATGGAAGTAGTCCAGGTAAGTGAACTCCCTATGACTTATTTTACATTCCTCTGTAAGAAGTGATATAAGAAATGGTGCAATACTGTGTTTGATCACTAGTAGTGCTCTTACTAATAATCATAAGCAAGAACAGGTAGACTGGAGTGCTGGTGTGATAGAGTTGCAATGCAACAAGAGAGATTGGAGATGATCTATAATATAGCAGACATTTTTCTTGGTAGAAATACATTTAATTAGAGCCAGTTTCCATGAAAATACATCTTCAGAAGGACATTGAGGCATTGTAACTAAAATAAATAATCCCATGTTTCTGTTTCTGTTTCTGAAAGCTGTGGGGCAGAGCAAGGGTCTATTTGGGCTGCTTCAATGGTTAGCAAATTCTTGCGATATAGTAACTAATACTCGGAGAAGTGTTGGATTAGGAAGAATTTTGGTGAAGTGGAAAACATGTAGATTCTAACTGTATTTCTACAGTCTCCACTGTTCCATTCCTGTTTCTTGCTGCCAGTCTCTAATACAAGAGCTGGACGGATTGAGACATTGATGCCCACAGGTAAGTTTTTGAGAGGTATCCACATCTGCCCTGCCCTCTGGGTTCTGCAACCCATCCATCTTAGCCAGTGAATGTGCCACTCAACTTCTGTGCATTAGTTTTGCTAAAAAGAAGTATATAGCTGTTGCTACAGGGCATGATATTCGTTATTTCCAGTATATTCATTGTGGTTTAATCTGAAAGTAGAACACGTAGTCTCAGCACACGTCAACCAAACTCTATTGCTGAGTTTCATTTTATATCTGCAGAGCAACTGCTGAAATCACAGATATTTCCCAAATCTGCTGCTAAAAGCCACCTGTGGTGGCTACCTACTGCTTCCAGCTTTGTGATATGCATTATCTATATTCAGTACCTGGCTATTCCTCCTTATCAAAGGGTAACAACTAACATGTAGTGTCTGCTTGGCAGCTTGTTGCAAGCAGCGCATCCTGAAAGTTGCCAGAGCAAATAGTAGCCAGCAGGTTTTTAGAAGATGAGTAGACGAGGTGCTCAGGGATATGGTTTAATGGCAGATAGGAATGTTTGGACTTGATGATCCATGAGGTCTTTTCCAATCTGGTGATTCTATGATTCTATGAAACTGAAGAAAGTCCAAGATGATGGAACCTAAAGCCCAGGACCTGTAGGTAGTGGCTGAGGGAGCTGAGCTTGTTTAATCCTATGAAGAGGAAGTGTAGGACTGATCTTATAGCAGCCTAAAAGTTCTTAAAGGGGAGTTACTAAAACTATAGAGGCAAACTCCTCTTCGCTGTGGTAGATGATACAAGGGGCAACAGCAGCAATCTGCAGTTTGTCCAGGGTGGACATGTAAAAAAGCATTTTAGCCAGCAGTTCTGTGCAGCACTGGAGTGGGTTACTTGGGAAGGTACTCCAGTCACCACCCCTGAAGATTTCCACCACCTATCATCTAGTGCTGGTGATAGGCCTCTTTGAGCAGGTCAGACTAGAGACCCCCAGAGGTCCAACAAACAATTCTATTGCTCTTTGATTCCCTATGAACTCAGGTTTAGAGCTGAAAGTCCATTCTCCCACAAGACCATGTGCAAAAAATCTCTGGGCTTCCCTACCTCAATCCCTAGCACTGTCCCCCTTTTTCCCCTTTGGATTGACACCACCTGATACTCATTTGATGGCATGTCAAATCTGGTCAATGATTATCTTTGGGTCAAGGATTAATTTGGTGACAGTCATCAACTGCTTCCAGAATTTATTACCTAGAAAGTTTTCTCTTGGTATAGATCTCTTTTGCATCCTTGCCTGGTGGAAATCAGCAGGCTTGTTTATTTACCTTAATTCCTATTTCAGGCCTAGCTTTTAAAAAAGAGTTTGAAGTTCATTGGATCAGCTTAGACAACAGCTGCTGATTGGACATGTGGCAGACTCAAAGCCACCTTGTGCAATGGAACAGATGGAACTAGTTTAAATTGAACGGGGTTTGATGCCAGAAGGTGTTGAAATGTGCTTGTTCCAGCTGCTCTGTGATTAATATTATCTTGGTGCATGATGAATGCACAAAGGCCAACATCACTCTAAAATACTATGAAAACCAAAACCTGTAGGCTCATTGTTTCCCCTTCTTAATATTTCCAAGACTCTTTTCACTACTGGAAGCCACCTGTGCCTATCCATTATCAGAAAATCTGCTTTTGATAGTGCCCTTTCAGTGGGCTTTAATATGTGAAAAGGGCATTCTGCATTTTTTTATTAAATAGATAAAGCTTCAAACAGGTCCTTCAGATGACCTGCCGACCCTGCAGCCTTGGCAAGTTTCCTTTTGGAATATGCTAAGAGTGGTATTACCTGCAGTGCTGATAAAGTTCCATCTTCCCAACAGTTCTCAGTTAATATTTAAATCCCTGCCAAGACCTGGTATTGAAAGACTGCTTATTTGTGACCCCTGTCTTGGCATACTCAAGAATAACGAATAAGAAAGACTTTTACTTCAGCTGCTAAAACCTCAAAACTACTTTTTCTTCATAAATTAAGTCAAAGCTGAACATCTTAATAGTAAGACATTTGCAGTCTTCAGCACCCTATCTACAGGCCATTTTGTATCTTATAATCAGCAAAATAAAACCTATTGATTGAATCTGTTTTGAGAAACAGCACAATAATTCACTGCACAGCCATGAGTCCTGCATTTGTTTTTGAGTATAACCTATCATGTGGAAAGAAAATTAACCTGGATTAATTAGGACAAGTACTTTCTGTGTATGAATACTCCATACACGATACACTTCCCATCCTGGTTTTAAAATAGTTTCAAGCTGAATTTAGAAATTAAAGTAGAGGCTGTGAATACTGATATGATAATGGATGTACAAAGCCACAATAGCCAACGTGATTTAAGAGACCTAACACTGATTCCATTTAAGTCCATTAGTAAATAGATCACACTCATCAAGACACAAAAGCCAAAACTAGAAAATAGACTCAAATATCCAGTTCAATGTGTAGCAGGATGAACCTGTTTGTGTCTTTATTCCTTGGCTGTAATAGAACTCTAATGCCTTATTGATAGATAAAACATATCAAGAGAACTATTGCTCTCGTTTCATTAGACAGTGGTATCTGTGAATTGCAACTGATGGGCATACTGTATTTTAATCCTTGAATATCTGGTGTCAGATGAGGTATAGGCCACAAATTAATCAGGTTTCTTGTAAAGCAGTAGTTCTCAAAGGTTTTGTATGCATCACCTTCCTCTGGTTTTTGTGATATTAGTACCTGCCCTCTCCAGACTGAGGAGCTGCTCTGTCCCACTGAGCCAGGCCAGGCTGGCTGAGAGATTAGCCTTATGCTCACATACTGCAGGTATCTACTGCTGCCATCAGTTAGGCTGAAATATCTGGTCCTTAGCTAGCCCAAGTTATGGTTAAAATCAATAAATAGTCACTAGTTTTATTCAATCAGTCAGCTGTTATGTGGGAACAAGGTAAAGAAGCAGAAACTGAGATGAATGAGAGCTAGAAATGAGATAAGCAACTCTTTCCCATGCATCTTTTCAAACAGAAGGTGCCTCATCTGCAAGAAATGTGTGCCTCAAGAGACAAAATTGAGACCACTGGACACATCTAAGTTCATGAGAAGGCTCCTTAGTAAGCTCCTTGTTTTGGGTACGTCATTGTGCAAGTATATTACTATGATTAGCTGCTTCCATTCTTTTTTTTTTCAAGAGTCACATTACAAGTAATATACAGAAAAATTTGACTGAAAATCTTGACTGTGAAAAAACTAGTCCCAAAGGAAAAGAAGCCTTTAATCACTTTACGAGACTTATTTACAACCAAAGGTGTAATTTGGATCATAGTAGTTTATTTGATTCCTAAAGTTTGTAGAGTCAGGTCATTTCTCTAATTAATTTGGGTTTTGCTGCCTCTGGACCATGGGGTGGTGTTCATTTAGCAGGATCTTGTCAGGCTGAGGCTTGCTTTTCAAACAAGACAATAACAATGGTAATGAAATACTTTTCACTTACAAACATCCTTTCATCTGAGAAGACAAATCACTTCGCACAAGTTAAATGCTTCTCACAATACCAAAATGCATGTATGATTATTATCCCAGTTGCAGCAGCAATCAGAACATAAGAGCAAAGTGAGAAGGTGGTTTTCTTTTGTCAGTGGCGAAAAAGAAAACAGAATTTGGGCCAGAAGTTTCTGCACATGGGATTCACTCACAAATCTACTGTAATCTATGTGTTGGTGCTGCTGCTACTGGTTTGATGATGGTTCTAGAACACAGGATGTCGTCAGGCTCAGCAAGAACAATCGGGTCGCACAGGTCATGTTGCACCACACTGTGAGCTGGACTGGGAAAGAGGCATCACCATGCCAAACATGCTGCCACTTGTAACTCCCATGCTGTCTATCTGCCTTGTTGCCTGCAGTGGGGCTGTAAACAGAACTCAAAGCCTGCAGGGTTCAGGTATGCTTGACCCTGCCTTGCATCCACCCAGAGTGTATGAAGAGTCAGGCTGGAGCTTGAGAAATGCAGAAGATCCTGTGGCCTGCTGTCTCCAGAAACTGCTTGAGTTTACACCATGGTGACCTCTTGGATATTGTGTCTGAAGGGTTGGATCATAGTGAGTAAGCCCAGTCTTGAGACAAGCCTCAAACCGAGCTTGATGAGCCAGTGAGAAACCTGCTCTATCTCACTGTATCTTGAAGCAGCTAAGAACACAACTCTGACAGTGTGTCCAATATTGACATCCTTATCCCAGGTAGGCTTTGCATGTCTTACTATGTGCTTCTGTTGCTTGGAGACCAAGAATACTCCACAAGCAGACATGAAAGGGTGATGGAAGAAGATCAAGCTATCTCTCCTTCCTTTGCCAGTGCAGTGATGGCCACAAGGTTTTGAGAGTACCAGCCTTTGCTGCAGCCTGTACAAACCTGCAGATTATTTTCTGGTCCTTGGTATGGTGGGGTTTTTGATATATATCTGTTTTCAGTTTAGCAGGAAAAAAAGGAGAGCAGAGCTTAACTACACTGTGAGGTGTTTCCTAGTATTTTTCAGCAGGTATTAAGAAATTCATTTGGATTTTGTACTAACTGAAAAACCTCCTCTCTTTACTAGTGCCATTGGGATACTTCTGGATTTTCTGCACTAATGGCAATTTTCTCAGTGGAATAGCAGTTTCCCCCCTCTCATCCAAGCTCTGTGCTGAAACAAAGAGGAAACCAGTGTCCTCTTGTTTTAGTCAGCTTGACCCCCAGCTTGCAATTTTTATGATTTGTGTGGCAGTGAAAGGCAAAGAAAGCAGAAAAAAGGAAGAGCACAGGGAAGACAAGGAGAAAGAAGCTTCATTTTTCCCAAGCTGTCCTAGGGCTTACTGCAGCTCCGCTAGGACTGATTTGTGGCCATCGAGTAAGCGAACACAAAAGCATCAGGGAAAAGGCACAAAAGGCTCTCCTAAGAGATTGACAGCTTGTTAAGGACCATTATTAATACAAGTTCAACTAAAATGACAGGGTCGCCTGTATGATGCTGTTTAGGCTCCCTGCCCTGGTCTTATAGCATCTTGCCACATTTTTATTCAGAGGTTTTATCTGACAGGGATATAACATTGAATTAACCAACATTTATCTTCAGTTGTCTGAATAGATACACTCTACACTAAGTTGTTAGTGACTGAAAGGACACCACACTCACCACTATCCTATCTCATCTTTAGTGGAAGAAGGAATCACTTAGAAAATAATGTAATTTTTGTTTGAATTTTAAAGACACATTTCATCAAGAAAATGTAGGGAACAATTTTCCTTACTGTTAAAGACTGAGGCAAAGTAGGCATTGAGTACTGCAGCCTTGTCTTAGTCCCCTGTTACTCTTGTTCCCTCTGCATCTACTAGGGACTGGAGATTCTCCCTAGCCCTCCTTTTGCTGTTGATGTATTTGTAGAAAGACTTTTTGTTGTCTTTCACAGTCTTGGCCAATTGCATTTCTAGTTGGGCCTTAGCCCTCCTGATTTTTTCCCTGCACATTGCTTCCTCCCTATAGTCCACCCAGGATGCCTGCCCCTTCCTCCAGAGGTCGTAGACCCTCCTCTTCCTACTGATGTCTCTTAGGACCTCCCTACTCAACCACACTGGTTTCTTACCCCGCCAGCTACTTTTCCGGAACTTGGGGACGGCTTTCTCCTGAGCTGCTAGGAGTTCCTTCTTGCAGAGCGCCCAGCCCTCATGGACACCTTTGCCTTCAAGGAGCACCTCCCATGGGACTTTTCTGACCAGCCTTCTGAACAGCCCAAAGTCTGCTCTCTGAAAGTTGAGGGCGACTGTTCTGCTAACCTCCTTCTTCATCTCACCCTGCACCGAGAACTCTATCATCTCATGATCACTTTGCTCCAAGCGTCCTCCAACCTTCACATCCCCCACCAGTCCTTCTCTGTTCACAAACAGCAGGTCCAGGAGGGCACCGTCCCTTGTCGGTTCGCTCACCAGCTGTGTGAGGAAATTGTCTTCCACACACTTGGGGCACAACAACCCTAAGCAGAGCTACAGACTAGGAGAAGCCTGGCTGGAAAGCTGCCAGGAGGAGAAGGACCTGGAGGTGCTGGTTGACAGTGACTGAACATGAGCCAGCAGTGTGCCCAGGTGGCCAAGAAGGCCAGTGGCATCTTGACTTGTATCAGGAACGGCGTGACCAGCAGGTCCAGGGAGGTTATTCCCCCCCTGTACTCGGCACTAATGAGACCGCACCTCAAGTCCTGTGTTCAGTTCTGGGCCCCTCACCACAAGAAGGATGTTGAGGCTCTGGAGCGAGTCCAGAGAAGAGCAACAAAGCTGGAGAAGGGGCTGGAGAACAAATCTTATGAGTAGCGACTGGGAGAGCTGGGGGTGTTTAGCCTGGAGAAGAGGAGGCTGAGGGGAGACCTTATTACTCTCTACAACTACCTGAAGGGAGGTTGTGGAGAGGAGGGTGCTGGCCTCTTCTCCCAAGCAACAGGGGACAGGACGAGAGGGAGTGGCCTCAAACTCCGCCAGGGGAGATTTAGGCTTGAGATTAAGAAAAAATTCTTCATGGAGAGGGTGGTTAGGCATTGGAACGGTCTGCCCAGGGAGGTGGTTGAGTCACTGTCCCTGGAGGTGTTAAGGTTAGGGTGGATGAGATACTTAGGAGCATGATTTAGGGATTGATGGGAATGGTTGGACTTGACGATCCGGTGGATCTCTTCCAACCTGATTATTCTATGATTCTGTGATTCTGTGAAATAAATTCATGTCAAGGGACCATATGAGTAGTATTACAGTGGTCCATTAATTAAAGGCATTTTTGCAAACATTTAGTATAGCAGCTGTGCCCTAGGAATCCTGCAGTCCAGTATGATAACTGGTCTCTTGCACAACCTGACAATTGAAAGAATCATTCCTTGTCTTAAAAAATAGTAGGATCATGGCTTAAGAGAAGATGTTTTATCAAAAGAAACTGAAATATTATAGTTTAAGGTTTGGTTGTGTGAAGCAATTCCTTAAAAGATCCCAGTTTGATTACCTTTATTTTATTACCTCACATTTATGAAGCATTTCAATGAGATCATTCAACAGAAGCTTCATTAAATTGGACATTAACATTGTGAAATATTATAGATTCAATATGATGACCATCCTATGCATGGGAGGGAAAAATAAAGGAAAACAATGCATGTTTTTCAAGCAGTATAATCTATTATTTGGTTATCTGAGGCTTCCATACCAACAGTTCCAGTGCAAGATATTAAGCACTTTATCTTTCTTGCCAGAAACAACTGAAAAAATATGACTGAAATGAGTATGCACCTTCAACATGTGGCAAAGAAGGTCTATGGTGCTGCCCTGTTTCCCAACTATGTCCCAGGAAGGAGGTAAATGGGAAGTTAAGGGTAAGGTGATCTAGTCCACATCCACCTGATTTTTCCCCCTTTAAAGAAGCTGTACAAAGTCTCTGTCTTCCATCATCATCAGAGGACTGCCTAACTTAACTAATCTATCCTGGAGTTGCATAGTCTCTCAAATTTTGCATTACTGGCAATTCTTATTTTAGAAAACCTCTTTTTTCATCCTTCAGAAACCAATACTACAGCAATTTGAATAGAGTAAGAAAAAGGTAACAGTGATAAAAAATAAAAAGAAGATAAAAAATAAACAGAAGGCTCAAGGGCTGTAAATCAGTATGAATCTATTGACTTCAGTGGAGCTACACCAATGTGGGCAAACTGAGGTTATCATCACTGTTATTATTACTGTGTACGCGGTGTTCTTTTTAGGAGGATTTTTATCCACAGCAGCTTCTTTTATTATCATTTTCCTAAGTAGTCCATACTTGCCTGGCATTTTATTGTCATCTCCTCCATAATAATCAAGCTTTTTCCTTTTTAGGCACTGAAGTTAAGCATTATACAATTAACGGTGATCAGAATCAGGGAAGAGGCCACTGACATCTTGTTACTCTTTGTGCTGTTTGTGCATTAAAAGAAAATCTGAGAAACTAGAACAATTTGGTTAAAAAAAAAAAGACTGTGTGAGTTTAAGGCTGCTGAAGGGCAACCTTAATTTATGTGCCAATAAGTTACACAAATATTTTCTCTACTATTCAATTAAGAACAAGAAGTTTCCTTGGCAACGGCCACATTACATGGAACTTACCCGAGCTCTGAGTTCCAGCAGAGTACTTTCCCTAAGAAAGGAACATACTCATCTATCATGTAAATGTCTAATTTGTACACGGTGTTGAGAGAGAGGGGAGAAAATGGAATTTCCGTCAAATTAACACAGATCTCCTCTTTTACTGAAGTCAGATCCATGCTCATTTCACCAGTTTTCTCCTGCTTTTCATTTATATCTTGATGATAACTTTCTTAATAAAGTTGTAGAATAGTAAAAATTTGAGCTGAGTGTATTAAAACTGCAAAATTATGGCAGGCTGCTGGTGAAAAAGATGGTTGGGGGTCTGGTTTGAAAACAGGAAGGTGGCAGTCTTCTTCCACCTAGAGTTGCTACTGAACACGTAATCTGTGGTTCGTTTATGATGGTGGTGATTAGTCCTTTTGTGGGCAAAAATAAAGGATCTCAGCTTGATTACACATCAAATTGCTATTTCTTTTCAAACTATCACCCTTCTCAGTGTTGCAGCTACTCTGCCTCACAACCTTTGCCAGCCTCCTGCCTCTCTGAATGCAGGTCCCTTGGGAGGTGTGTGGGCAGTGCATACCTGGCAGTGAGCTGCAGATCTACCCATCTGTCCCTGTGCTTGAAGCCCTCTCACCTGCCTAAGGTGAAAAGCTGCAGCCGGAACCAAGCCTAAACAACACCTCAAGATGCAGAAACACCTACCTATGTAGCAAAGGAGAGAGCCTGCCCCACTTTCACCTTGGAGGGAAGGTTTTCTCCCTTTCCACATGCTCCTGCTCTCTTCCTGGTGAAGGCTGTGAACAGATTCCCCAGGAAAGTCCTGGCTCAGATCTACTATTCGCGTGACCCTGCCATGGAAAATGGATTTGGCGCTGTCAGATTTAATCTCCAAGGGAATGTTTCTGCAAAGCTGGAACAAAATCTGTCCCATTGCTTTCATCCTGTGCCTTATACTCAATCCATAAGTCAACTTTAGGCTTTTAAGATGTTGTTCTACAACCTTTCCCCCCATTTCTGTGCCTATTGACAGCGTGAAGCCAGAAATCATTCTTTTGAGCTGTTTGCAGCAATCTGCTCTTGGAAAAAAACTCTTGTTAGTCACTCTTCAAATTTTTACAGTCTTTGAAATCATAGGTATTCTTTATATTTGAAGATCACTCATGGGAAGATAGGATTCTTTCTATCCCCTTTGTGTCAGTGGGTATCTTGCTAAGGAGCTCAGTCATGGCAGGTTGCTGCAGTGTCTACGCGTATTCCACTTTCCTCCCATCTGTCTACGTGTTTTAGTTCCATTAATACAAAACCTAAAGGAATCATGTTTAATCATAGCTTTTATAATTTGATACACACTAAGGCTGTTGTAGGATTATTTAGTAGACTCATTATGGTAGTACTTTTCCTGTTGAGCTGTATTCTACTCTGAAAAAACAGCAATTCTGAACAGTTTTGCAAAATTTGTTTCTTGCAGTTAGCAATTATGTTAACTATTTCCTGTTCTACAAGTCCCTAAGATACTGAAATTCAGAGATAATATGTAATTACACTACTCCAATTCCCGTTCAGGGTGAAGATGTGATTGTGATGAAATATAAGTTTCTTCTTACTTTATAAAACATACAGGGTCGGCTTTTTGGTAATGTAAAGATTTATGAACTCAGTCATAATATATTTTGTTTAAGCTCCTGAGCATTGTAAACAGATAAACACCATGTAGTGGCTTTATCTAGTTCTGCTTCCCTCCCTACCAGCATTTAATTGTAGTGGTCCTTCAGTCAGCCTATAACCCCTTTAATTACATGCTGTAATGTACGAATTTCTCTAGTTGCTTTGGAGGCTGGGAAATGAAAAGTCATGGCAAAGTCGCCCCATCTGTGAGCTGACAGCACAGAGCGAGACAGGAAATGCAGGTCACTGCCTGTTGCTGTGTGTGCAGACAAGGTCTGATTTTTCTTTTGTCCAGTGGGAGCTGACACATTTTTGCTAACTTTGGGGTATTTTTTCCTTGCCTTGCTAACTCTAGTGAGAAGTTGCTGCAAGCTGGAATTTCACTAGCTTAGGAGCTGCGTGTGACTCTCTCAATTTCTAGGGATAAGGTAAAGGCAGCCAAGGATCACTATGACGACTTGCAATCAATTAGCTTCTTTGCTTGAATGTGTGAGAATGTGTAAATATCTTGCTGTCTGGCTTTTTTTTTTCAATGTTGTAATGGTACTAAGTTACCTGATCTAGTCATCAATCCTCTACTGTGATGCTATGCCGAAAAGAAAAAGCTTCTAAGACTAATTTTAAAATAGATATTTAATTTTGTCTGTCTCCTTCCAGTTAAATTATTTGACAATACCACTGGGAACTCATAAAAATACTGATTTGTCTCTTCGATTCCTAAACTTATCATATCCTTCCATGGAGCTCTAAGCCATTCAGCCATGCCATTCTCATAACTCTAGACATGTTTTTTAATCAAAATCCCTATGACATACTGTAAATTCTCCTTCCTTCAGGTTATATAATACTGCAGGGTACAACACTGAACGTAATGAGCAATATCCTAGGAAATACTTTCTATATCCCTTTCATACACTATCAGTTTTACAAGGGAAAGTTATGGTTGAGAAGCAAAAAAAATTGACAGAAGCCATCACTGTGTGTAATGAGGTCATGAGGTTACTAAGATGGCATGCACACAAAATAAAAATCCCTTTGACCTTGCCCATCAAATAAATCATAATTTAAACATTCAGGGGGATGAATTTAAGTATTTTCTTAAAAGCTGGAAGAACACATCTGTATGTTTCTTGATACAGATTGCAAAGTCTGCTCACCTCTGGTCAAATCACATCCAACTAGGCCTGTGTCTCTAATGGTGTTTATAGACAGTGGACAACAAACCAACACATCCAGGAATGTAATAAGATTCAGTCATCCAGTGGTGACAAGGACACAAAGAAAACAATCACTCCTCCATGCACTTCATTAAAGTACAAGCTGTATTTTGAATCATAGCAAAAGAATAAATTACAATCACCGTCACCTTGGTTAATGATGCTTTTCCTACTAAAAGCTTGAAGGTCATTTATAATATAGGTGTCACTTCTATGAAAATTGCTATTTCAAAGATGACATTCCCGAACCTTCTGCTGCCAATGGATGTCTTATTCTTATTTTGAAGAATCCCCTTGAAATATTGAACTTCTAGAGCAGTTTAACAGATATGTGTGCCAAAGCCCAAAAGCAGCTTTTGCCATTAATCATTCCTCTGAAACTTTGTTTTCTGGGGAAGTAAAGTGGTGTGTAATTATTTAATTTGCTGAGCATTAAATAGGTGACTTAACATCCTTGTTGCGCCTCCATTAATTATTCAGCTGCCTAATACACTACATCTCCCTATTTCAAGACAGTTCACTGTGCCAATTCTTTTTGTTGCTGTCTTCATGAGTACAGAAAGCCCATACAGCAGACCTCAACTTGATCTACCAGTTGTAAATGGAAACTTTTTGGAACAAGTTCCATGAGCCTCACAATGACTGCATTGATCCTGTTATTGAGACAGGAGTCTGTTCTTTTACATTCACAGAAATAATGGGAAAATGGTGTGTAGTTAAAAAGTTACATGTAGAAGTATAGAGACAGATGAGCTTTTTGCCCTCTTCTTTTTGGAAGCAAGGCACAGCTATTTCCTTCATACACATAACATGACAAATGCATCCCCCAGTCACTTCAGTGCCTTTTCCATTGCAGTGGCAATGATGTAACCGAGAACTGAGTTTGGTACAATGCTCTTTGTTCAGCCATCTGCCAAATTTAATGAAGTGATAAGGATTCGTTTAAGCTGGATTTGGCCTGCATCATATGATTAAATGCGGGAAGTGCCCCTATTATGTGTTAGATGTGCTTTTGGGTAAAGATTAGATCTGCTTGGTTGGCTGAATTCAGGGTATTTTACCTTTCTGTCTCCATCAAATACAATAAATATTTCAGAATCATTTGTGCCTCTTTCATTTTGATGGCTATCTTTCATTTTCATGGCAAGAAGCCAGATTCCATGCCTGCTTTACTAACTCTTACTTAATGTCCTTTATCTTTTGACTTCTCCTGATTTCTATAGACTTCTCTTGAATTAATGAGAAAAACCTCCAGAAACCATCAGACTGCATGAAGATCTATGCCTCTGCTATCCACCTGGAATGACTAGAAACAGGTTACTTTTACTCAAATTTCCTTTCGCAATAGGCAAGTCAATACATTTAATCCAGATGTTGTTACTCCAAAGGCTTGTGAAGGTAAAGGTAGAAGGAAGGAGAGTCTAGTGGAAAAATCCTCAGACAGAGCAGCAATGTCACCAGTGCCATAAAAGGTAACATTTGAGGAGGATGCAGTAGCTAGGGGCCAAGATAGGTGAGGACAGCTTGGTGCTGAGCCAGTGCTCTGCAAAGTGACATCTCTGCCTTTCATGAGGAACTCCAATTGGAGGAAGCAGTCAAACCTATGGAGAACATGGGCCAGGGCAGAGGCTTGTGAGCTGCTTGTGGCTGAGAGTTCAGGCCTTGAAGGAGTGCAGTAACTGTTGAATGCTATTATCACTACCAAGTCCCACAGGCAGGCAGCACAATGTTCTATGGATGCTGCTGTGGCACTGACAAGCTTGAGCCAATATACCATGCAGAGATTTGCACCTCTCACCCCTGTGGGCTCTGAGAAACCGCTGCACATGCTCCATGTCGCAGAGTGGCTGTTTTCTGGGTGTCCCAAGCCTGGCAGCATGCAGCTGCTGGATGAGTACCTGTTCCATCAACACAGCAAGTGTGAGTGTTATTTTGTGTTATTTAGGTAAAGGAAATAACCAACATTCTCTTAAAGTTACATGAGATGTGAGACTTTTGAATTAAGCCAAGATAATTTTACAGTGCCTTGCCAGATTTTGCATGTCCTAATAATGATGGACTAAGCATTTCAAACACCTCTTGATAAAGGGGCAAAATATAAATTTACAAATTAATTTACCAGTCAGATGCAGGTAGTTACCATACAGATAATCCCTGTTCCATTTTCCCTTCCACAGCACCAGGAGTCTGCACCTTTAGGTGCAGGACAATCACTTGTCTTTGCCAGCTCAGTTCTATACATTGGCAAGAAAAAGGCAAGACACAAGTTACTACAGAACTCATAAGGATCATGCATTGTAGCAGAATGACACTTTCACCATGCGACTGACACAGAAGGAGGGACACAAGGCTCAGATCTCTCTCCCTTAGTGTCAGGGCTGTGCTTCCCCACGAGAGAAGACAGACAAATTGCAGTGTACAGTCAGGACAGGTTGAATTCTGAATCACACCCATAGTTCTTTTCACTTGGGAGGTGAAGAAAACACAGACAGTTTCAAAAAACCCAGTGGTCATTGTGTACCTCTGCAATACGATTTTTTCACTGGTAAACATGTACTTTCACCTCTTCATCTCCTTAACTGCTGGGTAGCTGCACTTATTTTGATGTGTTCTGCATCATCTGGGTACCACAGGAAGGATGATGTATCCATGGGGGCTGTGCCTGGGGAGCAGTGGAGAAAGCAAAGCACTCTGTGGTGTCCTAGCATGCAGGCAGCGGGAAGGAAAAGGCACTGGCAAAACCAGTGACACAGGCACTGGTATGTGGCCTTCCCCTCCACCCCATTCCACCCCAAAGAAGTTGTACTGGTCTGGTAACAGGGAGACAATAATATGCCTGCCAAGACTCCTGGCAGGAATAAAAGATAGTGAGCTGCCATAACTAATGATAGAGTTTAATCCTACTCTGAGAGGTATAAAATATATTCAGAGCCCACCACGTTACTGGTATGCTGGCAACTCATGGCGTGGATGTGTGCAGAGTTGCCAGATAGCAGCAGAACTGGGAGAAGCATAAAAGTTTGAGCATGGTGCTTCCCATGATGCAGGGTTTGGAGGCTTTGCTGCTTTTGGGCCCAGTTCCTTGCATCTTCCAAGAGCCGTGCCTGCAAGCAAAAGGTGACAGAACTACAGGGCTCAGCAGTTGTACTGCTGCTGTTGTTTTAATCCGTTCAAGGCATTCAAACCTTTAGAGCTGGAGGGGCTTAGGTTCATACACAGCTGATGTGCACTCTAAGATGTGAACTCTGTAAATATATTTTTCCGTATTTTAGCTATTATATTTTCTCTTCATGCTTTAAAAGAGCATCAGAGCATTCTAGGGACTTGCAACTCACCCAAGCCCACAGCACCTCTTCCAGCACTTGTCATAGTCTTAAAACCAGAGAAGCTACAGAGGTATTAAGAAAGAAACCTGTGGTAAGCAATGAGTATGATTGGAGTCCCTGAAGCTGAGGTTACAAAGTCAGAAACTAGTGTTTGCACCCAAAATAATGCTGCTTTTTGCTTTCATAGCCCTTCCCGCAGAACCAGAGAAACGAAAACGACTGCAAAATTCTATTGTGAACTCAGTCAATGAGAAAGTGGAGAATTTCTGTGAAATCTCTCTGAAATCAATTTTAATGAACACATTCCTGAATATCTGACAGTGAAATATTTTCCACTTGATACTGCACTCCACACATGATCTAGATTTATTGAACATATTTATTGTTCTATTTACTCATTCCCTTCTTTACTGCTACTTGAATAATTTTCCATTCATACTCTTAAAAAGAAATGTTGGTCCTGGGGTCGTCCACAGGTATTATAATCCCAGCCTCTAGAAATGGGCACATGGTAGCTCAGACTGTCTCTGGACTCAGGACTCCTGAGTACAGGTCTATAGTGATGCTAGCAGGCCATACAAAATTTTGCTGTTGCTAGTACTTTATTTGTGGTGTGCAGCCCATGAACTTCTCTAAAAGCATTTAGACAGCATTTAATATAACCTTTATTGTCAGCTGGATAACTCTGTATAGATTGTACTATATTTCATTCATAGAGTGAAACTTCTTTGAAAGTAAACTTCTGTTAGAATAATTCCAATTACAACTTGCAGCTACCTACATGCTGCATAAAATAAGATGCAGAAGTGCACTGTCTAATGCGAAAAAAAAAGCTACAAACAAGTCTCCTCTGTGCCCCTATGAGTTGATTATACCTAGAGGTAGATCTATATTCCTTCTTCTGGGGCTTGTGGGTTTTGTTTGTTTGTTTATCCAAGCATGTAAACGTTAGCTATTGCATAGACATATGGCTTTTTATCCAACTTGTAATTCATTATAACGGATAAGAAAATATGGAAGCCTTTGGCATTAAGATAGTCTAGCATATGAATACACAATAGAGGGACTTTTTGCTACCCTAGGAATCAGCAGTAAAAAAGTCTATTGTCTCCTTTGAAATCCTTCCACATATTTGGGATATTGTGAGAATAACATTATAAAAATGATAGGTTTTTTATAATCTACAGTCTTGTGAAAGGAATGTATGCATACAGTGCAATCTCTTAGGACGGAACAGTTAGTTTACAAGCACAATCATATTTTAAAAGTGGATATTTCCAAATATTTTTATTTTTAACCATTATCATATGTTTCCGACTACACTATTGAGACAACATTTTAAACAATTCCAGTTTAGGACAAAGAGGAATACAAACCAGGATCTGAGTACAAAGAAATTGGGGGATTTGTTTTATTCCTAAATTTTAAATTTAATTAAAAATTTGTTTCTACTAACTTTAGACATATCTGAAACTAAATTTCTGCCCAGAGCATTTTTACAAGAAAAAGATGAGGACTTACAGCTGAAATACTGGATACTTCTAAGCTCCACTCAGAGACAAAGGATCATGTAAGGGGAGGGTAGGGAACAGAGGAAAACACAACTCCCGGCCATACTTTTGGGATTTTCTCTGTCTCAGGTTTCTATATTAGGGATAATCCCTTGGAATGCTGTGAAAACTGGTTACTGATGGTGAAATTTCCATGACTGCTCAGAGGGGTTACATGCTTCAGCCCTACTGACCACAATACAAATCAGACATTAAAAAATTTTAAGAGCTTTTGAAAAGCCTGTTATTGAAATGTGCTCAAAGATTATAAGTTCAATTTAAGGCTGCTTTGCAAGTACTGGGAAAGTACAGTCCCAGTGTCTGCCACTGGCAATTTCATAAGTAATAACCTCAATAACCTCACTCGTTGCAGTGATCCCCCCTGTGTCATAACAAAGGCCTTGCAGCTCCCTGATGAAGACTGACATGTGCTCTGTGTGCCTTCTGTTTGGGTCTGATGCCACGTATCTCCTCCTGATTTTTTGGCCAGAAAGAGCCAAGCGCGAAATTCAGAAAGGCTTATCAGACTCTGTGGGTGGTACCAAGGACTGCAAATTAAATCCCTGCCACACAGACAGGTTGAAAAAGGGAGCAACAGAGTGTAACCTTTTGAACTTTCTGAGAAAGTCAAGTATTGCCTCAGTCTAATGTTTCTGTTTGTCCCCTTGGTAGCTGTTTATATTCTTCTCTATGGAAAAAGCAAGATGTTTGAATCTTGAGGACATTTTATATGTGCTTCTGAGTTGCCCCAGTGCACAAATAAACTGTGTAGGTGCTTTGTTATCAGAATAATCTCACATGATCAGTCATACATTGTTCTCTTGTCAACAGCAGCCATCTAGGACCAGCCTTGTGTCCTGGACTAAATCCAGAATAAACAAGCACCCTCATGGAAATGCTCCATAAACACCCAGAATCTGGAGACATTCTTAACTTGCAGGATGTCAAGTTTTTTTTCTGGGAAGAAAAAAAGCTATTATACTCAGCATAAGGCCATTTCATTGGGTGGGAGATGTAGATATGGAAAATATCAAGCAAATTAATTTTCAAAGAAAGTTTGGGAGTTGTCGGCAGGTGTTTAAGAATGTTTAAAAAACTCCACATTTTTTTTTCTATATGCCTGGTAGGATACACAGTGGGTCAAATCTGCAGAGGCATAAATAAGAAAATATGCTGAAGCTAATGAGTTTAATAGTCATATGCATCTTTAGGTATTATGGTCTCCTCTTATTCCTCAGAGGACTATGGGCATTTATAATTTAATCATTACACTCCCTCCCTCCCAGATCTTGGAAGGCATATAGCTCCTTGTCCCATACAGCCAGGTCATGACATTCCTCTTCAATTCCTGTACATTTCTGGTAGATAAAAATAAAACTGTTTATCTGGCGGCTGTGCTTCAATACACTGATTTTTCCATATGAATTTGTCTATAAATAGCTCTCAGTTTTGATTGAAAAAATAAAATTAATCCCAGACCAGAGTCAAACCTCACATACTTTTGGATCCATAACAGTAATATGACTGCGAGACACCCTACCTTTCATGTGAAGGACTGACAAGATTTCAAACCAGCTTGCTGGGTTTGGTTGTTTTGTTTTTAATAATCTACGGACTCCCGGTGGAGATGCTGAAGATCTACCCTAGCAGATGCAATATGCCGATATTGCTTTTGGTCCCTCAGACAACGTATCCAAGGCTTGCTCGGTATCTCTGCAGGGCACTCATGTTAAATTGAACAGCAATATTCAAAGTTGCATAGAGTACCACTGAAATGCAAAATATAATCTACACCTAGGATTAATGATCCCATGGAAAATAATGAAAAGCATTATTAGAACATATATAAACATGGGGGCAGGGTGAAGCTGTAAAAACACCAGCATCCTTTAGTGCTGCTCTACTGAAGGGTGGGACTGCCATTATAAGAACAAGTATTTGGCCCTTAATGTTTTTGTTATAATGACATTTCTTGTAATCCTTCTGGTTCTATAATGCTTCACTGTAGAAAGCACAAGCATTTGAGAGTGCAGGTTCATATCTGACAAAGGAATCTCTAACTGCTTTCCAGTATTATCCCATTTACGGAAATTGCTGCTTCTCCATAGAATCAGTAGTGAGAATACTTCCTCTGAGAAAAATATTTCCATCCTCAAACTGCCCAAGGGAGGAATTAAAGAGAAAAGTATATACATCATAACAGGATATACTCCAGTGTGTTATTGCTATTTCAGTATACAGGCATTTATGTCTGTTCCTGCTTTTCCACTCGCTGCTGTTCATTATCTTTCCCTTTGCAATGAAGCTCCAAGGCATTTCCACACTCTTGCTGCAGTTGAGAAAGAAGAGATGCTGGCAAAGAATTAGATTAGTGTGTGGAAGGGGGAATTCTCCTACTTGGGGTTATGCCCTCAGCAAGATGGCTGGCAACATCTGTGTGCTATTATACTGCAAAGTGTTTCATTCTGCTGCTCTTCTACCCTTAAGAAAATCTCCCAGCTGCCCTGCATATTTGTCCTATTTATATTTTTGATTCCATTAAAACTATAAATGTACTGCTTGAAATGTTTGCATTCAAATATATATTTCTAACCAAAATCACTACTCAACAGCAATGTTCTGGGGAAGGAGACAGTTGCTTTCACAGAAGGAAAAGTGACACTCATGAAAGGGCCAGGAGAGTGTTAGGAGAATAATAGAAACATCCAAGGGGTAAGACAAAAATGAAACTAGAGAACTGATGCACTCCTTCTTTCTAAACTCTGTCTTGAGAAGAAAAAGGGAGCAATCAGGACAGGTAGGACTGTGTTTAGGTCCTGCCCTGAGAAATTAGTGTGGGCTGGGACAGTTGCTGTGTCACACAAGTCATGGGAATTTGTGTGCAGTGTGTGTGAGTACAACTGTGAGACTCCTTGCCTGCTCCACTTTTTGCTGCCCATGTAAATCTGTACCCGGATCAGGCACAGCTATAAAGGCATCAGTGTTTCTCAGAGGAAGGATGGAAAGGTGGAAATGTATGTTTGCCTGATTTTAGGCGACTGCATCACTGCCAACATTTGCTCTTTGCGGAAAATTAAAAATGTTGCTTTTCAGTATGGACTTTTAGGTGGGGGAGGGAAACTGATGTAGAAAGTCTCAGGCTGAGTTTCCCTTACTGTTTGTAGTAAGGGGCTGGCAAGTGTGGTGTGCACTGTGGTCTGTTACCAAATATCAGCCCATGAGAGTGGAATAGGCAATGTAAGTCATCTCAAGAGCCCATACACTCAATGGCAAGGAGGTATTTGGCATGAATTTTATCAATATAAAATACAATAAGAATCTGCAGTGTAATATGGTAGCACTGTTTGTCCAAAGATTTTAGGCTAGACTGTCTTTGTTGTAAAAAAAAAAGCAGGGCTGGAGATCACTGCTTTATATGCAGGTTTGGCAGGGCTTCAAATCCTATGTGCTCCTGAGAATTGTTTACAAATTGGAGGTAACTCAGAGAAAAGAAGAGGGGAATTAAGAAGTGAGGAAGTTAGAAGGAGGGATACACAAGAAGGCAAAAGAAGAAGCCAGCAGGCACATCCATTGTCCGTGCTAACTGGGTTAGAGGAGCGAATTCAGTGGGCTCCAATGAGAGCTTGAAAGACAGTAATAATAGCACGTTGGGAGGATGTTATTCTCGGGAAGTGAAAGGCTAGACACAATAAGGCAAAAGAGCAGCCTGTACAGGCTGCTAGATTACTAAGGACAAAAATTAAAACATCCAACTCAAAAGTTAATCCAAGCCAAGCCTTGTCCCCTGCATCTCTGGAATTTCATGGGGAAGCTTTCTTATCTCAAATGAGAATGAAACCAGCATGGCCATTGGGGAGTTATTTTGGAGAACAAGTACACTTGAGAGTGCAGGAATATCAGGGATGACCAGTCTCAGGTCCTCAGTTTATGCTGCTGGCAAGCAGTACAAGCAGGACTGACACGGCACTTGACTTGATTGACAGCAGGGCCACGGTAACCCTGTTGATATGGCAAGGTCCCACATTGGGACAGTTGCCAGTTTCACTACAGACTGGGGGATGAGTGGATCAGGATCAGTTCTGTGGAGAAGGATTTGGGGATATTGGTTGATGAAAAACAGATATGAGCCAGTAGTGTGTCCTAGCAGCCCAGAAAGCCAGCTGTATCCTGGGCTGCATCAAAAGGAACGTGGCTGGCAGATTGAAGGAGGTGATTCTGCCCCTCTGCTCTGCTCTCATGAGACCTCACCTGGAGTACTGCATTTGGTTCTGAAGCCCTCAGAATAGGAATGACATAGACTTGTTGCAGCAGGTCCAGAGGAGGGCCATGAAGATGATCAGACAACTGAAGCCCCTCCTATATGAGGACATTTGAGGCTGAGAGCGCTGTGTTGATCACCTGGAGAAGAGAAAGCTCTGCAGAGACCTTATAGTAGCCTTACAATATCTAAAAAAGTCCTATAGGAAAGATCAGGAGGGACTGTTTATAAGGGAACGTAGTGATAGGACAAAGGGTAACAGTTTCAAAGTGAAAGAGGGTAGGTTTATATTAGATATTAAGAAGAATTTTTTTACTATGAAGGTGGTGAGGCACTGGAAATGGTTGCCCAGAGAAGTTGTGGATCTCCATCCCTGGATGTGTTCAAGGCCAGGCTGGATGGCTATTTGAGCAGGCAGGCTGGAACTAGATGGTCTTCCAAGTAACATAATTTTATAATTCTAATTCTAGGAGTAAGGGAAGCAAAGGCTGTTCAGACTAACCTGTCCCTGCACCCAAGCCACTGGCATCTGCTGTCTGTGAGAAAATTCCAGGTGTCTTGTCACCCCACACCCCAGACTCTCTAAACAATGTCCTGCATGTCTTTAAGCTCTAACTACTCAAAGGTTTTGACACACAGCTTGTAAGATGAGAAGGGCCAACTAACCTACACAAGATGGTCATTTAGATCTCTCTCAGCTCCATCTCCTCCAGAAATGAAAAGAGTGATAAGTAAGCTGTCATCTCCCCAGTTCAGAGAACCAGCAGAACAGAATGTGTAGTCCTGAAAGAGGAGCTTTATAAGCACTGTGGCAGAACAAACCTCAGGTTGTTGACAGATGGACTACACTGCGTATCATCAAATGCACATATGGTCACATTCTGCCCTGTCTTCAACGAGGGGATTGGAGGAAGGTATAGGAACTCACCAGAGGGCAGATGGAGGAAAATGTGTCCCCTGGGAGTCCCTTAATCGTAAGAGATTCTTGTCAGGTCTGAGATTTGAGCTCCTACAGTCTTTCTGCAAAGAATTTTCGACTGAAATATTTCACTTCTTGTTAGTTTTTAAAGATAGACCTCTTATTGGAATCTTGCTAAGTGTAAAAAGTTTGTGCTGGAAAAATTACCCTCTTCTAAAGCCAAGCACCCAATATGCATGGCTGCAGCAGAAATCTGAGAACAAGTTTTGAATATAGGATCTCCTGGGATCTGACTACCCCTTCAACTCTCATTTGCCTTGTGGACACTTTTTCACTTCACTGTACACAATTAATATTAACCTAATTCACCACTGTTTTGTAGAACTTAATTAACTTCAGCAAAATATGTTGCAAGACCTAGAGATTTTTATGTTCAGTTCAATAGGAATTTGCTCATGCATTGATCTGGAGACTGCCAGAGGTTAGTTTATTTTAAGAATTAAGCAAACCACTAAACTATATTCATTAACGAACATGGTTATTTTGTTTATTTCTGTCCCTTTGCAGAGAATGGTTTCTAAATAAGAAAAAAACAACCAACAACTCCACCCTTGATTTATTCCTGTCTGTTGCTTATGCAGAGGCAGGGAGAGCACAGAGAGGAGGAGCAGCAAGTTAAGAAGAGAAAGTTGTGGAGCGAAAGTACATCTATCTCCAATTTGTGCAAAGATACCAACTTTGCACTGTTAAGCCTTATTGTAATAATTGGGAGCCATTAAAACAATTATTATAATGGATAAAAGCTAAAACACTGCACAGGCAAATGCCCTGCCCCAGGTGTGTGTGTACATCCATGGCTGTCCTGCTGCCTCTCCCCGAGAACCTGGGCTGACCTCCCTAAGGAATAGAGGAAGGCAGACAAGCTTGGTGCTTGGAACATCCCTCCCTGCATGAGTGAGTGGAATGCCACGCCATTAGGATCAACCTTCACTTTTACCACTGCTTTGGCAAGCTGGACAGAGATGACTGAGAGAACAAGGCTCTCCTCCTGGCTAGCAGTGCCTCACAGCACATGGAGGAGATGTGGTCACTGTGGCAGGGGCTGGTACTTCCCATGGGTCTGTGCCTCCCACTGTCCACCAGCAGCTGCATCCGCTGGCTTTGCAGCATGCTCTGGCTCCCCAGCTATCTTGCTTAAAGGTCACCGCAGATCCCATCAAGGACATCCCTTCCATCTGTCCCTCTCTGTGTGTGAGAGCGACATGTTGTGAGCCAAAGACTGAGGAATGTGTTAAACTCTAACCTTTGCTGCTAACAGATACTCCGTTTGTCATTGTGCTGTATGTGCTTTATTAAAAACCTTGAATTTAAAGCTATGTATTAAGAAGCAGCCACAAACACAGAATTTGACAAGTGGCAGACAGGTTGGAAAAAATGACAGCTACATGCAGTTAACCAGAAAACTAGATCGCTGCTTTACAGTGTTTGGAGTGAATCAAAAGTACCCCATACAATGAAGACACAGGTCTTTAGGACTTGTCTTTAAAGAACAAAGGCACCATCTCCTTTTTGGATTCATAGACCTTTCCTGAAAGATTACTAAGAAAATAGTTGTATCGCCTATATGCCTGCTTCAGGCCCTGTAGCTTGTTTCACTTGTTCATGCTTTGGATAAAGACTGCTGCTTGCAAATAGTACACCCGTTTCTCTCTGGTGCAATGACTTCTAAAATAACAAATGACCCCTTGGCATATGACCTGAACAAATGTACATAATCTTTATCCATAAACTTTCAGAGTCATTTTTTATGAAGTTTTCATTAAACCAGATGAAGAAAAGAAACCATCACCAGTGGAATGAGCAAGGTCTTCATCTAGTGCCAACAGAATTATTGCCAGGTCATATTACTGAAAAAAGAATGACATTCTTTGTGGAAATCCAAACAAGGTTGTTTCTTAGATGAAGGCTGGCAAGTGGCAGATTAAAGAGTTCAAACCAAACCCCACTTGTGTAACAACAAAGCCCAGAAGGATTCTGAATCCTCTTTTGCCTCCCATTTCAGCTTTGTTATAATTTTCTCTTAGATACTCCAATTAAGATTCGGTATGAACAGGGTTTTTCCAAATCATCTAAAATAAACATAACATCAGAAGTTCTTTCTTTTTATACTGCTAGGACATTCATGTACCCTTCCTATTATAAAATGACATATTCATAGATCTACTCTCTGATATTCATGAAGGGTTTTTAAAAACATTTCCTAAAAATTATCTGAGTTAAGCTTCTTAAGTCCAGGAGAGATTCAGCTGCCAGAATTCTAGAAAGCAGTATTGCCTGAGAACAAACACGATGTATCTATAATAAGTCCAAGCATACATATTTTATGTTACAAGCAGGATGATCAAAATACATAAAAGTACTTTATGACAAAGCTTGCATGTAAGCTGATTGTTCATTGCATCACCTTCTGTAACTGAACTGCAGACATGGACATGCACATAGTCATTAAGACTGGAATATGAAATATTTTCAGACAGACACTAGCTCTGAAAAACTAGGAAAGAGGGATTCACCTCATACTTAATGAAAATACTGTGGGAATATTGATGTGAGTCCTGATCTTGCCTCAAACCCAAAACTTCTGCTGATTTGCAGATGGGATGGGGTCTGCACTGACATGGTCTTTAGCCCCTTCTTGGCTCTGGGTTATTACAGGGACCAAAGTTTTTCTGTGTAGATGGAGGAAATACAAAGCAATGCAAAACCAGATAAAAAATCTTATCAAACCAATGTTGCAAAAATTACTGGATATTATCAAAGGTGAGTAGCTGTTTTCCTATGCAATGCAGGTTTGCAGTCAAGCAAAGAGGGTTATTTGAAAACTAGCAATTTTATTTCAGCAAATGCTGCTTCTTGCTGGGTTAATTGTTACTCTTCAGATACAGGGAGCATTGGAGGGTTATTTTAGCATTACAGATGTACAGAAAGAGAACATAATCAATTAAAGCTGCCACTGTAAATACTTCAGAGCCAGGATGATTTCCTTCAACTGTTTGTCAATGAATGGCATTATTCAATGTGTGTAATCCTTCAGAGATTAAGAATCATTAGCTAATAAACTATGCCTTAGTGCATCTGGAACATCTGCAGGTTCCTGGTCACAGAAATGCATTTGTCACAGTGAACGCAGAGAGGAAACAGGCAGCCATTCCCCAGCTAAAAACCTTATGAAAGCAGGACGGGGGGAGGGAGCCGGCACTGCATGCTGCTTGTTCCCTTGCACAGAAAAAGCAGAGCTGATTAAAAAGATCTGCAGAGACGTGGAGCTTTAGAAGACAAGCCCCCCAAAACTCCAAACTCAACAAACCCAAATACTTGTGGATTTTCAAAGCAGCGATCTCAAAAGACACCACTTCAAAGCTAGAGAAGGTGGCTAGCCTCTTTGCTGCTCTCAGCATCCTTGTAAGTAACTCTCCCCACAATTATCAGAGGAGTCTGTTTCATCACAACGGATTTAATTGTGCATTGACACTGAGATGGAGGGAGGGAGTGAGATGACAGGCAGCCTTGAGGAAGAGATTTATCCCCTCCCGTCCGGCAGTTCGATAAGGGATGTTGATTCTTTGGGGTCTCACAATGGCTTTTTTATTTGTTCGCTTAATACTGCGCTGTTTCAGAAATGCACACAGCTGAGCTGACAGGAGATGCAAACAGAGCATACTCATTTGGGAATTACGGGGGTGGCGGTACACAGGAAAACAGCCTCTGTCTTCTTCACAGGAAAGTCAGCTGATAAACTGATCTTAAGACAACGTATCTTCCTTCCTGTAAAGCGCAATAACAGGCAGATCTTGTGACCTCGATGGCCTTCTGCTGAGTTTATTCCTAACCAGGGAGGGAAAGGGGGAAGCTTTCCTTGGCAGACATAACACACAGCTCCTATGTGAATCATGTGGCTGTGCTTAAAGTGAGAGCCAACAATACCAGCATAGTGGGCCACATATCTTTCAAAGCAAACGAGTTCACAAAGAAGTCCCCTGCACACGGAGATAAGCTGCAGCAGCCCTTTCATTAAACATCCGCTGTGTACTTCCCGTTGGACCCAGGGGATGGCCGAATGATGGGAGCCAGCAGCCACTCTCATGGCTCCTCGCTTTGCTCTTTAGGTCAGATTTTCCCCACAGCACGCCGCAGAGGGCAAGGAGAAACACACCATTTATGTCACCCTGTTAAATACACAAAGCTTTTGCAGCCCTGCATCATGCCGCAGCCCTTCTCATCACTGTCTTGGCTCTGTGCAACAGAGTAAACATCATGAAGAACATAAAGAGGAGTTTTCCTAAATTTTCCCTGAACTTCCCTGGCAACAGAGAGCTTTAACGGGGTGAGGGTTTCTTTCCCCTGGAGAAAACATTCCTACTGCCCTCTTTCCTCCTCAGATAAAGTTGGTGAAAAATCAAAGACTTGTGGTTGAAGACCATGCTCAGGGGTCCCTCTAGGAAACTCCATTTGAAAGAGTGAATGCAGCAGCTCCCTTGCCTGCTTTGAGTGTGTCGTGCTCACTTTTCCTCCTCTCGAATTGCTTGTTATGGCTCCCTCCTGCCATAGGGGTTGATGGCAGTAATCAGGCATCAGGCCAGGCTTTCTGCTGCCTAGCACCTCTGATGGCCCTTTGCATATGTACTGTTGAAGTGTAAAACCCTGTAATCTCAGATATATTGATATTGTACACCCCATTGCTTCTAAAAAAATATATACCCTCCTCAAAAAGATCTGAGACTGCTTCCACTTAGTCCTCTCAGCATTTACGCCTGTTAAAGTTTGTGCTGGTGCAGAACCAAGAGCCTAGGGTGGAACCTAATTTTATGAGGTGCTGTATATAAGTCTTAGGCTCAGGACCTTGTGCTCCTTTTAAACAGATTTGTATTAAAGAGGAAGGCTGACATTTTTGATCGTAACTAGAGACATATTTTTCTTGAGTGTCCTGTTTGAGAATGATCTCCGTGAGAGGGAAATGAGCACACAAGCTGTTCATGGGCAAGCCAATTCCTGTCCTTTTCCTTTTACTGGCTCCCTAAGCTGAGACGTGGGTCCCCACTACCCAGCATTCAGTACCTATGTAGTATTGTTCAAGCCAGACACACCAAGGAGCAAAATTCAAAGCATAATCTGCAGAATGTCTTGGTTTTTCTCCTAAGGTAGCAGCTGCATCTGCTTTTTTTGGCCAGCCAGCGCTCAGTTGCACACCTGCAAGTACTGATCACAATTTGGAAACTATCCTAGATCTAGAATGCAACTTTAAATTGAGAAATAAACACGTTGCAAGTTCAGCAAACTCTTTTCACTATTGTCAGCATGCACCGCAGCAGTGAAAGTTCAGATTCAAAATTCTATCTCCTAAAATTGACTCAATTAATGGAAAAAGAAATTAAAATGCAATGCTGGATATCTGCCTGTTAAGGAAGTTTTGCCACTTTCCTCTCTTTCTTTTTGTCCATCTGGAAGGATGAAAGATTCACATGTAGCCTCCCTAGGGCATTCCTCAGGAGAAGGAAACCATCCTCTCCCACTTCTGCAGTGCAATTTAACTCATGCAAACACAGCACCAGCATGTCTGACCCCAGTAAGCCTCTGTTCAGCTCAAGCGTTATTTTGGCAGAACTCAATGTGGATCTTTCATGCAGTGTCTGAAAGCCACCTGTTTTATCTGGTGAGGGTCAAATGCAGGGCAGGGAATGTGCTAAAATAAGTATGACTGCAGGGCTGTGCCTGATCCTGTGCATTGGCCTCTCAGGTTTGCTAGAATGTAAACTAAATTAATGCATTACTGCTGCAGAAGAACACGCTGGAAAAAATTACCCAAACATTGCTCTAAAATTAAATTCACCTCATGCAAATTCATTTAGCTCTGAAATAATCCGCATTTTTTCATCCTTGAACATACAGTGAATTTCTTCTAAGAATACAGGGTGAGGTGGAGGGTAGGCAAGTGATGACTCATAAAGGTTTTGATGAATTTATATCTAGTTTGAGACAATACAACTTTATACAAGGTAAAGACATGTAAGAAGAGCAAGAAATGACTTTTTACTAGTACAGAAAAAAACCCCAGGAAATCAGGGGAAGAAGAGAGGAAGTCTTTTTCCCATCTTCTTATTACAGCATAGTTAAGAAAGTTGTTGCCTAAATATTTAAGGCCTATAAAATTGCCATGTGAAAGAAATGAATTAATTTAAGACAGTTCCATCTTCCTGATTGCTTCCTGAACTGTAATAAAATTACTAACATGCCCCAAGGACCTGCCTTACTCTCCTCAGATCAGGTGTTACATACTTCTGAGCCAAAGGAGAACAAGACAGAAAGCTTATGTCAGACTTCCCATTTTAACTCTCACTCCTGTGTTCTGGCCATAAAGTAATAAACATGCACAAGTTTTAAGGGAGAAGAATAAGTACGGGTAATATTTGTAAGACTTGTCATTTATTAGGACAGTGTGATTCTACATAGGTGGAAGACAGCTCCAGCCTCACTCAGTGGCTCTTACTTACTTGCCTGGGTCTGGTCTGGGGGAATGTTTTATAAAATAATACATAATATAACATGTAAGGGAACGTTTCTTCACAGTATACAAATTACATGAGCCATTCCTTAGCTGGGTAAAGCTGGGTTTTATGACAAAACCTCAGTTTATGCAATGCTACATGGCAATATAATGTGCACTAGCCAGAAGCTCTGCCTGGTGAGTGTGCTGAGCTGGGCTATACGACAGGCTGCAGAGTGCAGGGCATTTGGTGTTATTCCAGGGCATCTGATATGCTCAGCTGTAAGGCATGACAGCACTTCCTTTTCCTGAGCCGTTATTCAGAGTGTGTTTGCTCTGTGTGAGGGACTGCCTTCTGCTGCACATTCTTTGGGACCTAGCTCTGAGTGTCTGCCCCAGCTGTACTGCCTCAAGATGGTACTTTAGTACCAACACTTTGGTGTGAATAGCAGCAAACACAGCATAGACAGGGAGGTGTGCAAGTTTAGGTTCTTGCTTTTGACCTTTTCTGAAAAGGAATCAAGTGCTGTTGGAACAATTATATCATGTCCTCCTGCTTCTCCTCCTAACACGTACCCTCTCAGTCAACAGCAGATCATTACACACTCCAGACATGCTATACAACCCCTATATTGTAACACTTGTGAAGTCTCATCAAACTAACAAGCAAATTACCCATGACAGTCCTGCCCAAACTCCTGATAAAGGTTCTGAAACACAATAACACCCTCACCCTTTCTTTCTCCCTTGTAAAATCAATCAGACTTAAACTTTAAATAGGCAAGTGGCCTAAAGGAGAAATTTTCCCAGACTGTCAGGGTCCTGAAGCTGAGGAGAGCCTTTCTGCTCGTCATTTATTGTTGAAAGAAAGTGACTTACATGGGATTTATAAATGTTCAAATGCAGAGAAGTATTTATAAATACTCTGTAAATGACTGGAATTCTCTTTACCTTCTTGACTGTATTTAACATCCTATATTCTGTAAATTAGACCTTTCTGATTTTGCTAAGGTGACAAGTCACTGATAGAGTGAGTTAAACACAGTTACAGGAATATATGAGGTGACTGATGTAAATGAGTATGATGCTTTGGCCTGGGAAATTAAAAAGAAACCACATAGTTTGCTAAAAGCCATGTCTAATGGGGCCACAGATTAAAGAACAGCTGTTTATGCTGTGAAGACAATTATACTAGAACCTCTCCAGTCTGGATGGCATCAGTTGGCATATCATATAAACTGCACATCATGCCTCCCTCTCCCCACCACTACTCCAGGCTTCCCCCAGTTTCTCAGCATCGTGCATGACTTCCTCAATAAGCTTTCATGTACTCAAGTGCTTGACAGAATACCATTCTGCAGATCAAAGCACGTTCTGTGACTCAATGCCTTTTCCAGTGTTTGCTTATTTATGTCTCACTTTAGGGAAAAAAAAAGTAGTTTGCTAGGGGTTTCCTACTCATTGGTTCAAATTAAATGAAGTTTGGCTATAGAAGATCATTTATTTTTAAGACTGAACTGCCAACACAAGATATTTAAACATATTGAGCCAACTCCTCATCTTGTGTGAGTGACTGAGACACAACCTACCCCACTCCCCACAAATCCCTGGCCCCCTGCTTCTTTTTATATGCCTTTTGGATTCTGAAGCTTCAGCCAGCTCTTGGTTTCCATTTTCAAGTGTCTCTTCACAACAATGTGATGCTCTTGCAGAAAAGACAAATGTCACTTTGAGATGTATTAGCAGGAATGCTGGGTATAAGACAAGAGAGGTAATTATTCTGCTCTACTTGGCACTGGTACAGCCTCAGCTGAAGTAGAGTGTCCAGTTCTGGGTGCTGCATTTTAAGATAACTGCAACAAGATGATAAGGAGTTTAGAAAACATGAGCCTCTGGGAAAGGTTAAAAGAACTTGAGTTGTTTAGTCTAGGAAGCAGAGACAGAAGGAAGATGAAAACACTTTGCAAATACAGAAGAATTATTTTAAAGGAGGCAGAAATCAGTTTTCCCCGTTTCCACAAAGAGTAGGACATCAAGTAATTGGCTAACACACCACTTAAATTCAGATTAAATTTTAAGAAAAATAGTTTGATTACAAAGAAAGCGTAGCATTGGATCCAGCTTTTCAGAAACAGAGATCCCCTTTACAGGAGGTTTATAAGAGCAGATCAGGCAAGCATTTGGCATGTATCATGCACACTGTACATAGTCCAGCTCCTCTGCCTTGTGGGAATAACCTACTGATGTTTGTTCCATTTCCTCATTTCTAGAAATTGGCGGTTCTAAGAGTGTAGGCAGGAAGTAAAGATTTGACAAGAAAAAGAATAAAGTAAATTGAGACTGTAACATAGCTGTTTACCTCCAGACCCTTGGTTTGCATGTAAAACTTCCAGTACCGTGAGAATCACCATCTGCAATACTCTGGATGGCAGGTACTGACCCTTTACTTAGATCTTGTACATAGCACAAGATACTGAATGTTCCACCTTGGGTATCTCACTGAGCCTCATAATTTCTGATTGATTAAACATATATATTAGAAAGATGTCCAGTCTCTCTCTGTATTTCTTTCTTTGGCAACAAAAAAAAAAAAAAAAAAATCTACTACATTGACTTCTGTGCTGCTCCAAAGAGTAATTCACTTCAATGTCAGAAATCTGCATTTTATTCCTATATATTCAGCTTTATCTGGCCTTTACTCATACACATTAATGTTGCTTCTCCCAGCAGATGTTACTTGTATTTAGAGACTTAGAGAAGGTCAGATTGCCATGTGGTCTGCTGATCAATTAGCTGAACAAAATTAGTGCAACTCTTCTGCCATGGTAAGACTGATTTTCCATTTCTCTAAAGACTCGTAGAGTGCCATGACCATGAAACAAAATGTAAAAGCAAAATAATATAAGTAATTTTTTTAGAGTAATGCTAACTACCATATATATGTCTTGTTGGTTTTGTCTCTCTCACATATGCACACATAGATATTTATTTATTTTGGTTAGACACCAGTGTGACTAAGTGTTTTGCACTAATATTATAAATGGGAGCCAAATCAAACACAAATATGAACATATGTTTATATCCGTAATTAAGTGATGCAATTTCAGACTTGCTGACTGTTTGCTCCTGTAAAGTGAGCAAGAACTGTGGGTACTTGGGATTGCTGGAAATCAGACTACTCAAATTTTTCAGCACTGATTTGAGACGTGAACTTTAAACTAAAGATACTGAAGCTGTGCCCGCATTTCCTTTCAGGGAAAAGTGACAATGCTAACCAGTCTGCTTTACTCAGACGCCGTATTTCTCTTGTAGATTCAGATATCCAAACTAAAAGCTTTCTTTCATGTACTTGTTAACCAATCCTAGATGAGAAGAACCCCTTTAATAAGGATTACAAGAAATTCTAGTGTCTTTGCTGATTAAGACCTTAGACAGAAGGTGAGGTTCCTAACGAGGGCTAATGCTGGAAGTAATTTTCCTCCTGACACTTGCCCACTGTCTAGGAAATTAAATGAGGCCACTACAGGAGTTTAGAAAGTCTGGTGAGATGCTATTAGGCAACTGTGCCTTTCAGTATCAAGGATCAGACTTTGCCAGTTTTGAACTAATTATCGAGAGTCAGAGTTGCGCAAATACTTTGGAATGGGTTTTGTCAGGGTATATTTTTGAAACCCAGTTTCTCATCTGAATTGACTGGTCCTTGAACTGCTGGGTTTTTTGCAAGCACATTAAATGTAATGAGATATTTTGTCAAAGAACTATTAATGTAGTAAGTTTCTTCTCTTTGCTGGATATACATAACTTTTAGAATCAGACTCTGCTGCTACGAAGACACAAAATTGTGTACTAAGATATTACTTTGCTAACATACTCTGAAGATATAGCTTAAACATCCTTTTCTCTAAGGAACATTCCCTAGACTTGATGTATTCATTTGAGTATACGCAGGAGGCAAACATTAATGAGATGGAATAGTAGGAAAGAAAATTCAATTCAGAAATGCATCGAACCCATTCGTGAGCTGTTAAAACCAATAGCAGCCATTCCATGTATTATTAGCAAAATTTCTGCAAAAGACACTGAATCCTTCTGAGACTCCAGTCACTTCCACAAAACAAAGTGCTTAACTGTTGACTTTATCCCTAGTGCCAGATCCAGGTATTGGGTATCAGTCATTAAGATACCCAGAAAAACTGGGCATGCCTCAAATTGTCAAGTCTATTTGTGCAAACTCAATGTTTATATTAATTGAGGTGAGAAGTGATTCACAGTCAGATAACTTCTCTTTCCTTTGTTTGGATCTGATTGGCAGCACTGGATTATGCTGTGCAGTAATTGTCAAGGCGAGACAGGACACGTACCAGCCCTTCAACTTTAAACTGTTTGATGAGAGTTTTAATGATATAAACCTGTTTCACTCTGACATAGATGACTTTTTTTTAATTAAACAGTAACATTAAATTAATGTAAAATATTTTATTTAAAAAAAAAGGCTACCAATCATTTAACAATACTAATATAAGTATGCCTTTTCTAGACCCACATTTTCCTGAAGTTTTGCTTCTTGAATCCAGAGGCTATGATTAGATCCATTTCTCTGTAGTGTATCAACTGTAACTGCAATATACAAAAGACAAGAATCTTCAGGTGAAATCAATAACTCACTAGGGTTCTGATTAACCACATACACTATATATTATAGTCAGAAACAGCAAATACCTATATCTAAGGCTTGTCAGTTGTGAGTCACAAAGTAGAAAGACCGGTAATAATTTACAGTGTGTTCTTAGAAATTACTATAAAAGGATAGAGATGGCATGAGCAAAAATTGAGCCTGGAGCCTCTTCTCCATTTACACTCATTTGAGTGAGTCTGGAATCAATAGAAATCAGTCCAAGGACATGGTGTGCCATGTCTGGTGGTAATTATGCCTTGGCAGTCTTCATATTATTTATACCTTTAAACATCCATGCCAAGAAGCTTCAAGTTACAGTATACATAGCAATCTCTTAATTTATGATAAAACAGCTCAGATGATCAGTAACTCCCAAAGAGCTGCAGAATATACACTGCTTGCCTGTTTTCCAAGGACTTACTAAAGTATTACATCCTGTATAAGTGGAAGTGAACTTTCAAGTGAATAAGATAGGATGGGCAAATATGGGGATCCAAATCACACAGTAAGAAAAATAACAAGAAGCTAATGTTTTTAGCTGTCATGCTCTTTTCTCCATTAGCTTATTTTTACATTTATTTTGTTTTTCCCTGAGTAGCAAGACTAATATCTTATCTAGGCTGGGATCTCCACAAGAGAACAGAACTGAAAGGCTTGCACTAAAAGACCACATGCAAAGAATATAATTTGTCAGAGAGAAAGAAAAAGGGCAAGATTAAGAGTGCTAGTAATGACCTAGATAGCTCACTCAACCACAGGATAACTGTTTGTCCACTCAGCAATTTTAGTTTAAATTTTAATCCAGTGTTTCACATTACAGATGGCAGTGGGGTTGTACTGGGTGTCAGTCTATCTGAGCTGTTTAGTTCATCCCCTGTCTAAAACCACAGTCTTTATATTTCTTGAAGGTTTCTAATATTTCTAGTGTCATATCTACATAGTTTGATTTTCTGCAGCTGATGAGGTTTAAAAGTAAATCATTGAAAATTAACTCAAAAGAGGAAAATATCTTAGGCTAATATGATGTGACATCTAAGTTGGAAAAAAAACAAAAACCAAGCCCCAAGAGAGGCAAAGCATGATTCATGGTTTCTCCCTAATGTGTCCCTGGAAATATATCTAGGACCAAAATACAAAATTTACAACAAATTCATGGTCTCTTTGATTACAGCTAGAAACCCCCAAATTAATTCCCCTTTACTCTGAAATGACCATTTAGAAACAATTACAAAATTAATGGCTAAATAAGCCACCCCCAGGCACATGGATGGATTACAAAATCACCGTCCACTGCTAGTACTGTTCACAGGCATGCTAAGGGTGGGGTTGATTCAGCAGAGAGGAAAAAAGAAGCCCTGTTTGCTTCTGTTTCTAAGGGAACCTCCATTCATGTGTGTCATCACACACTCCTGCTTGGGGGGGCTTTAAGAATTTGTGCCTCTGGGGGCTTTAAGAATTTGTGCCTCGAGGCTAAGACATGTATATCGTTGTTTTAAATCACAGATACGAGAGAGATGAGGTATTTATGTGCATAATGGTCACTACACACAATATTGCAATACAGTGCTTCACTTCCTAGTACCTTTAGAACCAGGTGAGTACTCCTTTGGCATTTTTCTGTTATTTTCTGGATACTGTATTAATAATGTTTGCTTTCTGATTTTGTTTTTTTGTGGTTTGTTTTTTTTTAAACTAGGGAGAAAGATGGATGCAAACTTGAAAAGAGAATTGCAAGCTTCCTTGAAAACAAATTGCCTTCAGAGTGTTTGTGCTCTGATCAAGTCATCTTGTGTTTTGAGCAGAAAGACAGTCCCATTCAGCAGAGAATCAAAGGATGTTGATGCACTAAGTAACTTGCAATATAAGTGAAACACTCAAGCACCACGTGTTCCCAAAGCACAAATCAGCTTCTGTACTTGTCAGTCAAAGAATCTTATTGCTTCTCTTACCTTTGGGGTAATTATTAATTTCTGGAACTATGAAATCTCAGTCCTTATCAGAGTAACACCCCCTCCTATGTGTTACTCTGATTAATCTTACCAATACACTTAGCCATCTCAACTGTCTGGACGTTGTTGCCCAGCCTTACAGACTCACTGTAACACAAAACACTAGTGACCTGTAAGCCAACTTACTCTTTTTTTCTAAACTTTTTATAGTAATAAGATTCTCATTGACTTCAAGTTCATACGTGCTAGAAACAAAGACTGAATAGATGTGGCATAATGACTGCAGGCACTGAGTAGTACAAAGCTAAAACCCAAAGACTGATGGCCATTTACAAGTGGTTAAACATGTTTGTTGCATTCAAAAAGACCACTTTCTATTTATATGTTTTTCTAACAAATTGCTTTAGCAGCTGGAGAAACCCACACAATTAGTGTTGTGTTCTGCTGTTGCTGGTGGCACAGTGCACAGCAAGTACAAGCTTTTGAACGTGTTTATAAAGGGCTCTACTTTTCTAGCACAATGTGTTACATCTAAATATTGTGGCTGGCAGATATCTAATAGGCACTGGCCCACGTTGCACGGTTTCCTAGCAGAGAGACAATGCCAGCCTCCCCCACTGCAACCATGAGCAGAGGTGTGTGGGATGGGATGGCATGGGATGGCATGGGATGGGAGGACTGCAATGCCTTCCACTCTTGCTCAGGACAGGCTGCTTTTGCAACAGTATTAGGAGAATGCAGTCCTCAGTGCTGGATGTCACACCTTTGAGGAAGGTAAATAAGCAAAAGGTAATCATTAATGCATTAAAGGCTTTAACCCCCTGTAGCGCTGTAAGTTGACTTCCACCTGCAGCCTCTGCTGGGCTCGGCAGACCCAGCTCTGCTTGAACCGGGGCTAAACCTGGCCCAGCATTGCTGCACAAACCTTATGTACAGTCCCCTTTGCATTTCCACAGAACTGTAAAAATAGTTGTATATGACTCAGGGATGTTTTTAGGTTCTTTCTGGAGGGTGAAATGCTTCTGACTTTCAGAGAAACATTTACAGTCACTGCTCTTTGGATGAGACAAAATAATGCCTTTTGTTCCTGAAAAAAAATTTTAAGGGCGAAGGGAACTGTTGAAGGTGACATGGTGCTCATGTAACTTTTTGTCTCTGCTAATGTCAACTCTGTATTCATTAGAATCAGTCAGTGTGAGGGTTTCAGTGATATGTATCAGAGAGACAGCTTACTCCACTCCACTATGTCCCATTGGCTTCCAAATCACTTTCCTAGTAATCGCATTTGAAAGGACGATCATTTTTGCCTTGGATTAGTCTAAAAGCCTTTCTGTCATTAACCCATTTTTGCTCCGATGCCTGAGGGGGTCTGAGATTAAAAGGTATTGGATGTTTCCTCTGTTTGTTTGTTTTGTGCTTTTTACAGCACCTTCCTCAGGAGGAGGAGCTCCCAAACACACGCATGGCCAGTCCCTCTGTCCCCTTCTGGAAACCCACTCATACCCTTGGCATCGTTCATTCTAACACAGCCTGATGTGTTGCAGCCCAGGCTACACTGCATCAGATGTGCAAACAGCTTTAAAAGAAAATGAGCAAATGTGTGGAGACAAAGTTTTATTACTGACTTAAAACAAAACTAAAAAAACTAAACCAAAAAAAAAAAAAAGAGAGAGAAATAGAGAGACAGCTGGCAAGAAGGAAAATACGAAACCCAAGGGGAAAGCAGAAGTGCTCAGAAGACAGGAGAAAATACTGGTTTAGTCGTCATCTCTGAAGGGCTTCTAGGCACAACTCTATAGCAAACCAGCACTCTGGAAGTGGGAGGGACCCGTTTCGTACCAGGCACCCGGGCTTAACCTGACAGAGTGCTGGCTATCAGCAAGAGGGAAGGCAAAGGAAAATTCAGTTAATACAAAGAAATAAAGGCAGCCACTGAGAGGCAGAGAAAAAGGATAAAATAGGAATAAACACGTAAGAGGGAAGTGAGAAGAAAAGAAATTGAAAGGAGAATTTTTTTGATTTGTGAATTTCACTTTAGATCTTTTCAATTTGTATTACAAAGTTGCCTTCCACAGCAGAATTGAACACAGTGGGTTGTTTTGTTTAATTTTTAGGCCTGGGGAAAGTAAAATATATAGGTAAAATTCTGTATCTTGTCCATCAGAAACATAAGCATCAGTCTTGAATCAAGTCAAAGCAGTAAATGACTCAAAGTTTGGGCAATTGAACTTGATTTGTTCCCAGCAAAGGGGACATGACTGACAAAAAATAGTTCCTCCTGGAGTGGAGGACACTAACTGCTAGGCACGTACAAGGAGCAATGATTAGTGCAATGTGCATTCCCAACTCAGTCCTGAACAGTAGTTTATGGGTAAGGGCAAGGCCTTAGTCACTCTCTGAGTGCTGTTTGAATAATCTGACCAACCAGCCTGAAAAATTATACCCTTTTCTTCTCAAGAGGGAGATTTCTCTCTAGTTTTAAAAAGACAGGACCATGAAAAGCGATTAATATGCTGTTGTAAGGATGAGTTAATTGTACAAATATTTGAATTAACTTAATTAAGGTTTTGTCTTGTAATCCTTGCTAACTGGAAGGCACAATATGTTATTTAGAGTGCAGTTTAGAGGACTAAGTTCTACAAAATACAGGTATGGGATTACTTACAGAATCGACTACCTTTGGACTAGACCACGGAATAAATTCATCCCTGCTGACCAACCTGTAGACTTTACTGGATCAGCACGCCAGAGGGATCAAAACTGCAGTGAGGTCTAATGATCAGCCACACAGAGGGGGAGGCCGTGTGGGGTGTATATGTATTCCTATGGGAAGTCTGCAACCTATATCAATCCTTGTTCTGTATTTTTACTATGTAGTTCAAAGATGAAAGTGACATCTGTTACTAATGAAAGTCATAGTTTGTGACTTAAGTCACAACAAAGTAAGAAGTTTTACACTGATTTTAGAAGGTCATGCATTCCTGTGCACTTCAAATAGGTAGGCAAAAGTCTGTTACTGTGCAAAATAACATTTCTATGGTTGAGTTCCCTTTAAAGGAAAATCATCTTGATGTTGAAAGAATGCCAGTAATGTTACCATAACTATATTGATAATGATTCCTAGTTTACACATTCCTAGACATGAAAATCTAAATGAAATGTACTGCTTTCCTTTTCATTTTTTCCAATTAAGTGAAATAAATGAAAACATGTGATATTTTTAGAATATTTTTTGTTGACACTATTCCCTGTAAACATTAACTCATTATTTATCTATCCCAAGGAATGGTATGCATTGGAAGACAATCGCCTTTCAGTGGAATGTGACCTTGGCTAGTCTATAACAGCTAAAAAATGCCATTTCTCTGACGTTATATTGTTTTGATGGGAGTGAAAATTAGCTAACTTATTTGGAAAAGTTGCAAAGAAATCTTCAACTTCTGAGAATGAGTTCAGCTAACCTTTAGGCTATCTCTTTGGGAATGCCATTAGTTTGTGCTTATACAGTGTCTTTTACCTAAGAGTTTTTTACAAAGAATTAAGGAAACATTAATTAAGGTTACAGCCTTTCAGGGTAGAGGCACAAGTTATTAACCTCACTTCAAATATCAGGCTCTGGACATGCTTTCTCACTTTGCAGTATCCAGGGCTGTGGATGGACTTTGTGACCAGGACGAGGCTTGCCCATGGGTTCAAACACTGTGGGATGGTGCCCATCAGGGAAGACACAACTAATACTAGGGTCACTCTCAGCTCCTCACCCATCCTTGCTCCCTGGAGCAGCCCTTTTCTCATTTTCCAGGGCAGGTCAGCAACCAAATTGAGCTTGTCAGACAGGCTGTGTCCACAGAAAACAACAGCCCATGTGCTTTGCCATCCCAGCAATCAAGGATTGTGTGGTAGTTTTGCCATTCTGTCCATGATCTTTCTGCAACAGTGACCCAAAAGCTCTCTGTACTGCCCTAGCAGAAACTGGTTCTGGGGTGCTCTTTCAGGCAACAGGTGCAGGATACATGGGTACAGATGTGGTGACACCGTTAACTAGTGGGTAGGGTGTTTCTCCAGTCTCTGTTGGAACATGGTACATCTGCAAAGTTATGTGTGGGTCAGAGGAAAACATTCCTATCAGTGACTACACAGGTTATGCCTAGTGTAGTTGGGACTTGAGGCAAAACACAGCTTGTAAATGACTCTTCTTATGTTGTATTTCTGGAACACCCGCCCTCAGTCATTCAGCTTGCCAACATCTCTCTCTCAATCACAGTCTCAGCAATTTCAGAATACAGCCATTAACGTAACTTGTTCTAAGCTCTGCAGAGGCACCTCTCGCAATTCTGATAATGATTTTTGTCTTGAGGCATCGGCTGTGTGTACTTGAGCTTTGGGTATGGAGCTATAACAAGCAGCCTCAGTGCTGACACCATGGCTGAGCGCCTCTCCCCAACTAAACAGACATTGCTGGCCATCTAGTTCTGGAAATCAGACTGCCACAATCAAGGAATTGAAGTCCATTCAGGGTAGCATCTTACATTTGGGCTAAGAGGATGTTTTTGAAAAAAAAATTTCCCTCTTGTCCTCACTGGCTTTTCTTAAGTTGACAACCCACAGAACAACATCAGAGCACTCAAAGTGGCTTTCCCTCAGGTAACACTAAAATAATGAATACACTCCAGTACTGCATCTAATATTCTTTGACCATTCTGTGGTCTCCAGTTCCTTCTCTCTTGTTTGGAGAGTACTTCATAGTCTTTTATACTCTTTGACCATTCTGTGGTCCCCAGTTCCTTCTCTCTTGTTTGGAGAGTACTTCATAGTCTTTTTTTTGTATACAGTGTAGGAAGTAAATGATCATACATGTGTAACATATGGCATGTACACAAAGGAAAAGTTACCTCCCTCTTCTATTACCTCTCCTAGTCATTCTGCATGCGGTAACCACACTTTTCCCTCACCACAACTCCCACTTTAGCTGTTGTGCCTTTCTTGTATTTGGATGTTTCTCTGTGAAATCACACCAGCTCAGGTGAGGACACCTACTTATAGGGCAGTAGCTTGTAGAGAGCCTGGACCACTGCTTTCCCAGCTCCTTCAGCTCCCTGAAGGTTAAATCAGTTTCCTGCAGCAGTTTGTGCTTTATTATGTATTCCACATATAAAGCTATTTTTTCTCATTAGAAAGAGTCATTTAGGTCTCCAAATTCACATGGATGAATTTTAATCTTTAAATTAGTCACACATGCATCAAACTTGAATGGTTCAAATTACTCTGGTCTGCACATTACAAAACAAACAAGCCTCCCAGAAGAATCTCTTCCCTCATCCCTGTCCTGTCCTGTCTTCCTCCCTCCCAGTATGGGGTCATCAACTTTGTCCACCAAATACTTGTATCAGAATATCAGATTTTTTTATATCAGATTTTTATATTCTACTAGTTTCTCTGTCAAGCACCATGACAGCTGCAACATTGCTGAGCTTCATACTAGACTGAGTCTACAGAAAAGAGACTTAGCCTGTATTTTGAACTTTTCCTTCAAAGGTTGCTATTTTTTGCAAGATCCTCTTGCAAATCTAGAATACTTAGAGACACTAAAAAGTCCATATTTCTGTCCTATGTATTTCTTAATGAGTGCTTAGAAGAAGAGTAGTTACTGGAGCCACAGATTTGGCTGCAAGTCTAGAAAAATATTAGGACGATGTCACATCAAAACAGAAATTCACAGTGACTTTGGCTGAGAAAAAAACTCAGTAAGAGTTCCTTTTATAACTACGTATCCCAAAAAATGTATTTAACTTAATTTCCTGTTTTTTTAACATTTTTGCTAATCTTTAGTTCCAAGAAAAGTTTAAAAAGGAAAAAAAAATATTTGAAAGATCATAATTAAAAATATTGAAACTTCCTATCCATTCCACAATTTTCATGTTCTCCTATCAGGACTGATGAAGAAAAGACACCACATTTGTAACTATATGCATAAAGAGGTATCTAGATTAATCATTTTGAAAGTGTGGAAAAAAATGTGGTCATATAATCTACTTCTGCTTTGCCTTACAGCCTGAGTCATCGCTTGTGAAAAACAAACATGAAATGAGACTATATGAATAAGAATACTTGTTCATCATGCCTAATCTAGTTGTTGATAGCACAGTTAATCTTACAGTGAGGTTATAACATCCAATGAGCATACTGACAACCAATCCATATGCAGAGACAGCCACACCATAACCCCACATCACAATTGACATCAACTAGCCACATTACTGACAAACCTTGTCGAGGAGCCAAAGACTGAACAAACTTGGAAAGTGTACTGTCATTAGTCATCAAGGTTGTCCCACAAGTGCCAGAGAGACACATAGGTGTTCTGTGGAGCCGTCCTTATGCCTGTGTTTTCTGTGTTCACCAAGAATGCTGTGTCTGCTTTTGCTCAGCAAAAGCCCGTTATTTGTACACATGCATCCTCCAAACAGTTTAGTGTATGGCATTTCTGCTCTATGGCCCATCTTACAAGGATATTACAGATAATTTGCAGAAATGAGATTTCAGATAAGAGCTGCTAGAATGCACTATGTAAATCCAATTGTCAGTCTGCTGTTTATCCAATCAGGAAGTACAGCAAGGTTGTGATCCGAGCAGCTTTCTCTTCCGTAGTCCCAAAGAGCTAGATACAGAAATAGCTGTGACTTCATTGCTATTTGCCACAAACTACTTAGCCAGTAATTTAAATACCAGTTGAATTAGTGAAAATCATTACCTGTGCAGAAAGGTAACATTTGCAAGATTAATAATTTCCTACAAATTATTTGGCCTGTGCTCATCTTTGTTATTGAACCACTGCAGTTATCTTTTCCCTCCAGGCTAGTTGCTGTCTAATTTCAATCTGACCTTGAGATATAAAAGCTAATGGCAACAGCTATGCAAAAGCTAACACAGGCGCCACAGTGGAGCACGACTGGCAACACAGAGCTGAGGTTACTACTCAGCTATCACATCTTCACCCTGCTCTCTTGACTGCAACTCAGTTCTAGTACCTCTGCATTGAAAACAGCTACTGTTCTCTAATGATCAAGTTTCTATTTTGGCTGCACATGAAAAAGTATTAGAAATTATCTAGCAGAGGTAATGTTTCATTAGCTGGTGTAAGTTCAATGTGATGCTCTCTTGGCTCAGCCATTAGTGAGCTAAAACCCTTGCTCAGGCTCTCTTTTCCCTTAGGTGTGACCTTTATTTAAATCACAGGAATAAGCAAGAGTGCATGATATCATGACTCGGAGACAGGCAACCTGAATCTCACTCAGATGTGGCCAGAAAGTGTTACCTAAGTGTTATCAGAGAAAGCCTTAGCTTTTATTATCTATGACCACAAACTGATCTGGTGGCATTAGCTGCTGGCTGAGGAAAGGGTTATTCAGTATGAGCTGTGACCATCTGCCTGTTTCTGTATGCCCACAGGTCACTGAAGAGCTTTGGACAGCCAAGTTCCGCTGCAGGTAGATGAGATACTTCATTCTGCAGAGTTGAAATCTGAGAGCAGGCTTTGCAGGTGTCAGGCGGGCAAGGAGAAGCAGCTCTGCTGCACGTCTCCCACTGATTTGTCCAGAGCCATCTACCCTAGGCCTTGCAGAAGTCTCTGCCTCGTGATGCCCATCCGGAGCAGGGGCTGTCAAGAAGGGGGACGCAGATCTGACAAGGGTCCAGAAGAGCCCTACCAAAGGGTGCCAGAGGAAGCAGGGAGGGACTGAGAGCCAGGACAGTGGCTTCCCCCTCTCATTCTGGGGGATTTTTCTGCTTCATGCAGATCTGCAGGAGAGTGGAGCCAAAGGCTTTGCTTTTGCAGAGGGGGTGGGTATTTAGCACAGGTCAGGGAACAACTAACACTGGAGTTTTCCTTTTCTGAATTTTCCTGCACAAGAGAACAAGGTAGACCACTTCCTTGTTTACAAAAGTCTCTTATTTCTTCCTTCTTCTGTATGAACAAAGAATTATAGAAATTACAAAGTGTCATAGAAACTGGTTTTTGAAAGATGCATTCTGGAATTAAGTAAGAGCTGGATTTAATTTCCAATTACTGAGGCCAAATTCTTCTTTCAGTTGCCTTCCATAAATCCAGAGTAACTAGTACCTAGAGTAAGCAGAATTATTTCAGATACCTCTAGTGTGACAGGAAAAGTCATATCTGATGACATTCAGAGTTACAGCACTTCCCTAACGCTTGCCTTTCAGATGCATTTAAATGACTTTTCTAGTAGTCCAACAGGATGGATGTTGTTCAGGGAGTGATAAGTCTGTAAATATTTTCTTTGTTAAAAAGAAATACCAGCCCCAGTCTTGTCCTCTGGGAATGTGGCAGTGACAGGTGTTAGGGTTCAAAGATCAGAAAACAATAGCATTAACTTTGGAATGGACGTGGGTTCCTGACCTGTGGTGTTGTGAGTAGAAAATTCACTCATCAAAGGTCTGAGAAATTAAACTCCCCTACTCTTCTGGCTCTTTCATACTGTATTAGCTTTCTTTTACAAGGTTCACTTATCCTTCCTTATTTTGAAGCAGGTCTGAAGATTTTGGTTTTGATATTGCATCATATGCCTTACTCTGTAGAGATTCCTGTAGAAAAGGACTGGTCAGATCCTGAATAGTTAGTGTCTTGAAGGATTGCACTGGCAAACTAAGAGCCTTCTGTGTCTATAGCTCTGTGTGTGCGTATGCACATGCATGTGTGTGTGCTGTGAGGAGCAGTCATTCTACATTAAGATGATACAAATGGTATTTTTCCTCCTTAATACTGCTCTTGTTACATATTTATATGCCTATACTTAGGCAGTGAAGCCCTGTTCTGTGATGCCAAGATTATGGCAACTCATCTCAACAGACAACTAGAAGGAGGCAATCCCTGCTATGCAGGGAAAATACCTCCTTCTAGCATAGTATAGTACATGTATATAACTGTATTTAAAACTATACTTGTCCTCTGGTACTCTGACTCTTGCAAAAGGAACACTCATTATATGTTATCTTTACATTCCAGTGTGACAACTTCAACCATCTCACATGGTTCTGTGTTAAAGTACAACCCATATTTATCCCTAGATAGTACCTTTGTGTTTAAAGGCTATAATTTAGCCACCAGTATTTCTTCATCGGCAGCTGGAGTTTCCACTTTTGACTTGTAAGTGCATCAAAGTCATCACTTGAAGGGACAGCAGAGTCTGAGATTTGAGTGCATGCGTTTGTGTATGTGGGTGAGCAGGCAAAGTTCCCACTGCCTCTAAAGACAGCACTCATGCTGTACATAGTCCAAACTTGCCTCTTCCTGGCCTTTATTTGCAAGTCAAACAACAACAATAATAAAACAAACCTCAGCCATAGCTTCCTCTCCAAACTTGGCTAGGCTTTCTCTGCACAGGTCTCCTCTGTCCCAACCCCTTGTTTGTTCTCTTTCAAAGAAACAAACTCTTCTCACTTCCTAGCTGGAGCCAACAGGATCCACCTATCAGCACAAGGCAGCTCTGTTTTTTTGTTCAGGACTGTAGTACCTTAACACAGTATGACCAAGCAAAACTGCTATCCTTGTGCAGGAAAGGGCCATTCAGTTACAGAATTATATCCAGTTCCTGTGTCCACTTCTTAAGGACAATACACAAAATCAGAAAAAGCAAGAGAACTGAGACTACCTCTCCAAGAGAGAATTAGAGAGCACTAATAAAGCTATTTTACTCTATGAAAAAGAATTTCAGCAAGTGTATGGATCTCAGTTTGCAAGGTACCATTCAGAAAGAGGTTGTGAGGTGCCATGGAGATATTTAATTAGGCAGAGGCTTAACAAGATTTCGTATTGAGGTGTTAAGAGTAGACAGATTTACACTGGAAATAAAATTCACATTTTTGATATCGGTATTAACATATTCTTAGATTGATTTATGAAGAAGTGCCATAAGTACACTATTAAATGAAAACTTTTAGCCCCTCAAGAAGCTGTGTATCTTCATTCAGAAATTCCCAAGAAAATGATGTGTAGAAAGCAAAAATCCAAACCAGATATCTTAGAAGTGCTGTCCTTCACCTTTGAAATGACAGCTGGTCCTACCCAGCACACAGCCAGAGCCAGTATCATGCAATATGAAACAGGCAATATGGCATTTCTCCTTTATCCCAGCCCACTGCCAGTGTTTTATTGCTGATCCTACTCATTAGCCATATCATGCTTCTGATTCTGTGACAAAAAGGCTGAGGTCAGTATGTTAATACTCTTCAAGGAGAGGTGCCCTGGCACTGCCCCTACTTTGAGTGTGGTTTAGAAGTGAGCATTCCCAGAAAACACCAAAGAAAGATCAAAGGTCTTTCTTATCAGCTGGAGTGCTCAGTGGCTTGCGTTAGCATTTTACAACATTCTCCCAACACAGATGAAGGATGAAGTGACGGGTCCTGTCATTGTGCCTAGGAATTTTCACTCTGTGACCAGAGTTTTGACATTCAATACTGACAAAGCAGTAGAGAACAAGAGTGTTATGTGTCCTGACCCCTTTTCAGTGGGATTCATTCCTCTACTCCTTAAAAAAAATAAAGAAATCCTCACTCTATACTAGGTATCAGGAGCACCTCTTCTCACAGCAGGTGTCCTGGACAGCCTTATTTCATGCTCCAGCGGATGGACATGAAGCCTAATAGGAGTCTGCCTGAAGTGAGTGAGGGGACTCGCAGGATAGAGAACTCTCTTCCTGTAAAAAAAGCTGTTCATTTCACATTAAGTTTTAATTTAGCTGAACAATCACTTGCTTTTTTCAGATGAGGAGAACATGTTCCAAGAACAAAGACTGCCTATAACCATTAACTTTGGTCCCACTAAGCAAGAGGTCGGGTTTGTTTTCCATATACTGTGCCTGCCAGACCTTTTTTCCCATTGTTCCATTCTACTGCTTTTCATCAGGTCACTCTTACCATAATTTATCTGTGAAAAAAAAAATTCCCTTAAAGCAAAGTTAATTCAAACATCAACATACAGGAAGGAAATTAAGCAATAGCAAAGAAATTTAGGAATAAGCTTCCTTCTTTGACCATGCAGAACATGTCCCACAACTATAACATGACACGACCAAATATTCTTCTAAGAATAGCAATTAGCAACACAAAAATATGGCAGTTTTAGAGGATGGAGACATTCAGACTGGAATTAGCTACAACTTGTCTACAATATATTGTAGTCACAGGCAAGGAAGGGATGGAGGGAGTAATTTAAGACTTATTATTTCATCAAGTTTTGCTCTGAGTGGCCTAGATTTTGGCACTACATCACATGACTAGTCCATTAATCACATTTTAAATAGTCTTTGCTTTTACATTTTCCTTTTTTTGATGAACAGGAATATTTTGCCAATGACAAAGATATAAATTCCCACATGTAAACTCTCTTAGCAGAAGAAATCTCACAGATAGTTCAATAAATTTATTTGTGTTCAAGGGAATGCAGTAGTAAGATGCCTAAGAAAACCTGTGTAAGTAAAGATTACGTAGTCCAACACACAAAAACATGAGAATGTGCCTGTAGTTCTTTTTTTACTTAAGAAATTAAGCAAATCAGCTATGGTCACTTTCCAAATATTCCCCTTCTCCGCTGATACACAGCTGTAAGCAATACTGCCAACGTTCAAAGCAATTCCACGGACCATTTTCTGAGAGGCTGTTGAGGATCTTCATTGTTTTTGTTTTCACATCTTCTACCCACAAAAAAACCCGGATTCCTTTGAGCACCACTTTGATCTTGAGGAAGAGGTAAAAATAGAAGGGAGCCAGGTCTAGCAAATAGGGTGGGTGCTCAAGCACAGTGATGCTGGTTTTAGCTAAAAATTGCTTCACAGACAAGGTGTTGTTAACTCACTCTTCACTTGTGCATAACATTTTCCGATCAAGGGTAAGAAAACATCTATATATGGACAGAACTCAGCTTGTACTGAGTGAAGCAACTGAGTTGAATTTTGTCTCATATCCTATAGCCATCTCTCTGTCTCCCTCCTCCCATTCTTGGTTCTAAAGCTATAGGGTTAGTCTTTGGATTTTTGTGTTGGACCTTGTAACTCATGCTTGAGTATTTCTCAAACCCTGCAAAGAGCAAGCTAGGCCAGTTTTGGTGTTTGAGGTGTTTGAGCAGCAGCTCTAACTCAGCTCAAAGGCAGGAGAACAACAGAGGCCACCTTTATCTATGCAGACTTGACTCCAACGCCAGTTGCAACTAATAGAAAGACTGTAACATCTTGGAAACTCTAATGCAAGTGGATCTGGGCAGCTGACTGGTTGGCTGAGACCCATGCAGCCTAGAGGAGCTGATGCTCTGTTGATGGGTGAGCTGTTCTGTGGCGTTTCTGGGTGTAAGAAGCATCCAGCTGTGTGTGTGAAAATGTATGACTGAGATGCTGCCTGAATTCTCATCTGTGTGGAGGACAACCATGCTGATATTATCACTATCGCTAGAGAGCAGAATTTGGCCCTGAAGAGAGGCAGATGAGCAAAAGGGAGACAGCTCCAACTCTTCTCTTGGGCTTACAGGGTGCTTCTTGCGCTAAGCTCACTTGAAAGAAGAAACGTGGAACCTCTATGCTGAAGACTAATCCATCTGAGTTAAACCACAAGCAAAGCCACAAAGAGAAGGTTGCGATAATGAAAGGCAATGTGCTTATCACAAAACCCAGATATAGCAGTGACATTGAGGATTTTGTTTTTCTGGCAAATAAACCATTGAACCCCAGCTCACATCTTCCCTTTCAGAAACAGGTTGCCCTCAGCCATAGGCCTGTTGTTCACAAGTTCAGTATTTTGCTCAGTTTTACTTGCTTCTGTGGTTCCTTCACCACTTTGCTGAAGATAATGTTAACACACAGACACATATGAAGTGGAAAAATAAATGTATTGCTTTCTGGAAACCCTATGGCTAAGAGCAGCTGAAATTTCAGCTGCCAGTTTAATTAGACATGACAAGGTGTATGGCAAAACATGGGACACAGCTGAGACCAGTTTGACTCCCTTCTTGTTATTATATAAAAGTTTTCTGAAAAAAAAGAAGAAAATTGGCAGGGCATTGAACTGGAAAGGTCTAGCATTTCTAGACCTAGTTGTCTCTTGCTCTTTGATTTCCATATCCATCTTCTCCCTACCAAAGTTGGGCTTTACCTATATCCTCTCTTCCTGTTTCACAATTGGTTAAAATCATTGGGATTATTCTTTCTTCCCTCCCTGTACCAATGTTATTCAAAAGAACTGAATGAGGAGAAGGAGGAGAGGTCTGTCCAGTCCTTTGGTCAGCTCACATCCCAAACCCACCAGAGGCAAAACTCCCTGTGTTCCAATGGACATACAGACAACAACTTCAGATTAGGTATCTCTGCTTCTTGACTTTGTGTTTATAGCCCTAGCTGGGACAGCAAAGCAGGGAGTGCCCCTCCCAGGAAAGCTCTCTGCATCCAGCAGAACTCGGCTCAGAGTCAAACCCCAGGATAGAGCACGTCATCCTTGCTTACCGAAATCTTGACTTCTTATAATAAGATCCACTAAAGGAGAGATAGGCAGCAGGGTAGGAACAAAGTACTGTTTATTGCATAACTAAGGTTATCTCACACCAGTAAGCTGGACACGGCAGTGCAGGCAATCTAGGAAAAAGATGATGAAGGCCCTCAGGGCAGTGCAGATGGACAGTCCTGTCTGCTAGCAATTACCAGGGAATTACTTTTCCTAGATGCTCCATCACTGTGGCAGGACTAAGTTAGTTGCCTGGTTGGGGTAAATGGTAAACTGCCTTTTGTGGGGTAAACTCCTCAGCCACCACAACGACCAAAGGGTGGGTGCCTCTTTAGCTGAAGTTTGCCCAAAGACCTGTGGAAGGAAGAGGCAATTTCTGTCCCTGAAGACTGCAAAACATGGCAAAGGCTCCCTGTGCCTGGCCTTCATTAATACACAGGAGGAGATGAGGCCAACGGGCTATGGCAAGAAGGTTGCTCAAAAGGACGAGCTTCACAGAATCTCAACATCTATAGGAATTATAGGAGGCCGCCACCTATCAGAGACTACATAGCTCAGTGGCAGACCCTGGCTCTTCACAGGAAAAGATATTCTATCCCAGATGTGAAACTGAATAAAGAAACAAGGAATTTTACAGCAATATCCCCTTTTTTTGTGTATGTGCACGAAACCAGTACTACCTCATGAAGTGGGGAAAATATCATGTTGAAGGATGTATCAAGGTGCTAAAAGGCTGCTGGCTCTCTGAGTGAATGACTATGCTACAGCTGGTCACTTCAGCCACTGAGGAGCCCGGAGCTGATGGCTGGTAGAGCATGGCTGGGGTAGTACAGGAGAGAGCTGGTGCATGACCTTTAATTCCTCAGTTAGAGGAAACTGCCTGCAAGAATGCAGGAGAAATTAGAGGAATTAACTTTGTTCTGTTAATGCTAGATCTGTCAGTCTGGTTCTTTCAGGAAACCACAAGGCAATTCCTGTAAATAACCAATGGCTTTAAAGGACTTTATGTAGAAATCTGGTCACCTTCCATTCCACTTTTCCTGACCTTGAGCCTTAATTAGAAGGTCTGTGATTCATGACTAAACAGCATAATTGCATAAAGCAGAGGAGAAAGGCATCCAGACATAACTGGATTTACTCTAAATGTGAGCGTTTGTGCATGTACTGATCAGCACCAGGATAATAAGGTGGTACATTCCAGAACTGTGTATATAATGGTGCAAAGCAAATGGCCCCAGGTGGTTTCTGAAACAAAAAAAAAATCCTGCTCTCAGTCTGGAACTGTTAATTGTTAACTGCTCAGATAGTCTTACATTCCTCTTACTTCACAAATTAAACCCACTTGTCATCTGCTATTGATTTCATAGCTTTAACGTTCAGGGAAGGAAAACAGCCTGGGGAACAGAAAAAAGAAAATCTGTGTCGGGACGTACTCCACTGTGTGTTCTGTATAATAAAAGAACTACAATCAGCAAGCCCCTCTGGCATTGTCAAGCCTCCTTGTCCTTTATGTTGGCTGCAATACAGCCGAGGAAAAAGGGGTATGTTTTGCAGAGTCAGATGAGGTCTGATGGGAAAGCCTTCCTCCCTTGGCACCCTGAGTACATCTCCACTCTTTCTAAGCAGCACAGGTACGGGCAGCACTGAAAAGCAATTGCAACAACATGGCATAAACCCCAGTTCAAGTTTGAGGTTGGCACTGGGACCCACTCTCCTGCTTCCCGATGCATCTGTTTGTGCCAGGAGAGGCACAGGGAGTTTGTTCTCCAGTAATTACCCACTTGTAGAGCAGCCTTCACTGCTGAATGTGGTCTCTCTGGACCCTGGGGACATTTTGCAGATTATCTGACAACTTCAGGCAAAAAGTTTTGAGTATCACATGAATGGTGCTCTTCTGCTGAGTGCTGCAACCTCTCCAAGCCAAGATCTAGCCCATAATTTTCATCAGCACATTTCTTTATATTTTGGACAAACATAATTTCAGAGTTTCTGAATTCAGATGTAATCTAATAGCTGCTCACATGTCAAGTACACGCATTCCTCTATATCAATACACTGGAATAATCATCAACATTTTACTTTCCTGAAGTCCAAGGACAGACGTTCAAGTGCTCAGTCCTCTACAGAAAGGAGGTAAGACACTAACTTCCTGACAGCTCTGAGGCTTGCAGTGTGGCCTCTGCCTTCCCTCTTTATGATATTGCTATTTCTAGAAATTCAGGCTTCAGTCTGTAAAATGAGATCCCATTTCTGTAGCTACAGTAGACTCAAAAAAGGAGGCTACCAAATGGCTGCAACATTTTGGAGATGCATTCTAGGGTCATATTTGGCCTATAATTAAGATTTGATAAAATACAGCATATCCCTCCTTTGATGAGGCAGGTAAATTTTTTTAGTTACTATGTACATATCCTAGCAAGTACAGCATCAAAGGAGGGGAGATAAACAAAAAAAAATGAAATCGAAGAGCTAAGCAAAAGTGAAATCAACAGTTCAACCACAAGTACAGTAAATGTAAAGGCAGTAGTTCATGATTAAAGGCACAATTACTTGCGTAATATTAGCTGACTGCTTAAGCTAACTTAGAAGTTGCAACACTAGCTGCAGAGTTTCTTGTAATATATGGAGTCAAGTATTTTGCAGACCTTCCTACTTCCTTGAGGAGCTTTGAAATGGGTTCATTTGCCTCTTCCTCCAGTCTTATTTTGGGGGCTGAGGTCTAAGGAAGAGAGCAGTACTGAATCACAGGTATGGAATGAGGATGTCTGCCTTGGTCTCTCATGACTGGGTGGTTGCCTGTAACCACCCCTCTCATAACCACAGGGCTTTCAGTAATGCAGCTGGCAAGTAAAACATCACTATAACAATACTTTAATATTTTGACAATATTTTACCTGTGAAACAAGTTATATTAATCACATGGAGACAGTGTTGCCTTCTCTACAGGAGCTGACCTTGAGCACCTATGCAGCATCAGATGCAAATGAGTAATAATATTTTGTTGAAGAAGAGGAGAGTTGGATGTTTTCATGATAGGCTGGGGAACTGAATCTCTTTTTTCATGTGAAGTATTTCAGGTACCAGTTGCTCTGGATAAATTAATTTTTGTCAAAATAATTGACCAAAACTATTAAAATCATGTCTCTTTCTGAATGCTTGCCGCCACAGGGAATGTTATTAGGATTTGGACTTGGCAGCACATATCAGATAATCTTGCAATATTGTGTAGGGATAAGATCAATGGATTAATATTTGAGCACACACAATGATGCTACCACTTTCTCCTCTGCTGATTGGCCCTGCTCTTAGGGCTTACTGAATGGTAAAAGAGATGTACAAATGGCTCAGAGTATGAGCCCATTGCTATTTGGCAGTCACCCTTGTTTCTGCCTTTACCATGCACTGTATGGACAAGCTGTTAGTGCAGAATTCTCAAGAGAAGGGTATCATAGAGGAAATTTGTTAATCTCTATTGTGTCCTCCAGAGAGCTCCTCCCTCCTAGAAGCTATTTTACTGATTTCACTGTTTTTCCACTTGCTCTGTCCCCAAAGAGAAAGTGCAGAGATGACTTCCTAAATCAGCAGGAACCTGATGAAAATATATATACCTGTGGAGACATCTCTGTATTAGTCACAAGTCCCAACTATTCAACATGCAGATCCGAAGCAACCTTGATATTGCCAATGGATGAAATCCTTGATATGTAAAGTTACTAAATTTCACAAACATCCAGAAAGCATCCCAGACTAAGACTCGACATGACTCTGGCCCCGTGGCCTTGGCAGGCAGGAAAGTTCCCCATGTTGCTTTCTCTCCCAGGAGCAAATAAAGAAAAGACAGTGTCTTCTGTTGGGTAGTTTCTCTTCTCTTCACCAGTGGCATTTGGATTGGGAGATAAAGGCTCCAGCAGATTACTGTGGTAGAATTATATGTTTTATTGATTTTTTTCAATACATTTGCTTATAGCTTCCTATATTTGCATGTATTTGTATTTTCACACTAAAGATGAGGTTTTAAAATCTGCTTTATCTATTCTAACATGATAAATTAGGAAGAGGCATTCGAATTTTATGGTGGCATTTGTGAAGGCAGCAGGGGTGCTGAGGGTTTCCTTGATTTACCTCTGACAAGATGCACAGGATTCACAAAACAACTTTGACTCTGTGCGTCAAGTATTCTTCATTTATCGCAATAAAAATAAATGTGGCAGGGAGCTGCAGTGAGTGGTCTTGGGGCTGATGTGCCCAATTGTTTTGTTTAGCAACAGGACACCTTTTTGGCCACAGGATTTATGTAGGCAAGTTTCTTGTTCTTGTATAAGTGATTTCTAGCTGTATGTCCTTCATGGCTGCTGCCTGATTTGAGGAAGAGCCTGGATGCAGGACTGCCTGACATCTGTTCCTGTAAGTATTGTCACACATGTTCCCATTATCACTGCAAGCCAACTTTAGAGCATGTTGAATCTAAAAACTGCAGTATCACCTCCACATCCTGTCCAGCTTCACATTCTTGCCCTCTAATCTGTGCCTAGAAAGTTTACTTAATGCACAGTTATGTCTCTGCCAGGCTTTGACAAACTTCAGATGCCAGGTGCCATGTTCACTGTTCTCTTTCAGGGATGTTGCTTCTCTTCTTGATTTTTCAAGGGAATAGCTAGTGATCAGAAAACTCAGTGATGCCAGAATAGAAAAGTGAGACAACAGACATTACAGGTTGGAATTTGAATTCAGTCTTTTCTTGCAATCTTAATCCCTCCTTTGCTTCCGTGTCCCTTTTGTAGTGTCAACTTAAAGCTTGCAGTGACAGTTACTGATTAGCAGGAAAATTATCCTGTGAAAAGCAACAGAAATGTCATCATTGATTAAAGACTAAAGCAAATAGGATCAAATTGAAATCATGCAAGGAACCTAATTTCTGGCATTTCCTAAAATATCTTCATTATAACTTTATCTTTCTTTAAGCATTCACCTCTATTCAATATATCTGTTTAACAGACATGCTGAGAGAACTCCCCTACTGCTTTAGCTCTTCTTCTAAGTTAGGGGGAAACTGCAATTATAGGGATTGTCCAGTGACAGGTGTTTATTTTTATTTTGGTCAGTGCTAATTTTATTGCTAAAAATGCCTGAATTGGATTATGAAATTCTGCATGCATTTATGTGTGCATTTAAGTTCTTGTATACATGTACATAGGAAGGACTATAACAGAAAATGAGCTTTCTCCTGCTCGCAGAGGAGCAAGTCGCAGTCTGGAGAGGTTGAAAAAGTGGGACCACTGCCCAAGCTACCACCTTGCACTGCAACCAGAGCAGGGCCCGGCTGGAAAATGGTGAGCCACCACTCACCATACAGGAATGCTGCCCATGCCCAACTTTACTGACTCAAGGGAGCCCAATTTAATGCACACACACATGCACAAACACACACATGTGTAAAAATAAGCACACATGCTTTCAGTGCATGCCCTCTACAGTCCAGGACATGTCTTAAAGCCACAGTGAATTGCCAAGATGATTTTAAAAGTTATTCAGCTGAAATTTTCTAAGGAATCACAGCTTATTTGCTCCCTTCCCCTAGGGAGCATCCACAGACATGTAGGATGACTGCAACTGCTCTGTTTGGAACTGCTGAGGGATAGATCTCTTGCAGGTTTACTCCCCAACCATAACACTGCCTCTGCAGGGAGTGGCACATCCCTGGAGAGGCAATAGTGTTAGCACTACCTTTTGCCACTGCTGTGGAAAAGCACCCACAGAAAACACTAGCATGGCCTCAAAGACACACATTTATTCTGAGTCTTGTGCTCTTAAGTGTACTCACTGCAAGTGGAACATTATCTGTTGGTGATGGTTTGTAATATCTGACCCATTTTCCCTCTGATGACTACCTCCTCCTCCTGAATAATATCCTGAATGTAATCACCTGCAGAGCCCTATTTTCCAGGTTTCAACATGCATTACTTACATCTCATATCAGAACAATTCACCTTTGGCCTCGTGATATGCAGCAACTAGCCCAGTCCGAGTCACCTATTTATATATCAAAATGACCAGAACCCAAACGCATTTATTAATTCATAAAGCTGCACAACTTTGGCATCCAGAGAAAAGCTGCTGCTTACTGACTGCTGTCAGTGTATCCATGTGGTGGTTGTTTGGTTTCCATCTTAGTTTGATCAGCTCCAAACCCAATCACTTTGAGCCACATGCCAGATATTTTTCTCACTTGTGCCAGTTTATGGGCATAATGCTGGTGGCTTCATGGCAAAAAGCTGTTCTGAGAAACAAAGCCTTAATGATATATGGTCTCCAAAGTTAGCTGTTCACAGCTGTAATAGCACGTTGTAGGCTGCGTTGCAGCCAAGCTGTCTTTGTTACTGTATTAAGTGAGGTGCAAACGCCTGGAATGCTACAGGCAGCAAGAGCTGAGCACTCGTGGGTGGCAGCTGCCTTCAGAGTCCTTGAAAGGATATGCTGTGATAACTTGATAAGGTGTTTGCCTGTGTTAGAGGGCATGACATCCATGCAAGACTGGATGATTAGAGCACAAATTTCTTTGGACATGAGGCGCCCCAAACTGCACAGAAATTGGGCAGAAAACACAGCATGCTTCCCCCGTCCCTCTCCCCCAAGCTGCTAATTATTTAATAAGAAATAGTTTCCCTGCAAATGCTTGATTCAGTTAATATGTTTACACATTCTTCAAACTGCTCCTCAATTTTCCGATTCAGGATGCATAGTGTTTTGTTAGATGTCCTAATGACTGGAAGACTGGGATGCGGAGTGACATTCGCAGGCTGTGGACTGGTCTCTGTAAAGTTGGTGTAAATCAGTTAGCATTCCACTGAAGTTATTTTGGTGTAAATATAGAGTTGGTGAGACAAGTCTTAGACATGCTGTTCGTATTCTGCTCATCTATGTGGACCTAAACATTCGGGGTACTGTGACAATTTAACTACCACAAATGGCATTCCATTCTTTCTCCCTGCTCAAAACTTGGGCATATGCATCTTGAACAGTGTTTGCACTTCTTTCGAACATAGGTGAACCCTTTTACATAATGAAAAGATACAACATGATCTTTTCATAATAAGATACTCTCTCCCCTCTGCTTGTCATCAGCAGAAATCCCCATAAGCCCATGCGACACCATGCACCCAGGTGTCACTCAGCAATACCTGTTAGGTTGCTGTGGTTCTGGTTCATCATTACCAGGCAGGGCAGCTCTCTTTTAAAGAAATGCACAGAGTCCAATATCTAGGGGTTACTGTTAGTGTGCATGAGAGTGATTCTCTCCTCAGTCACATCTGCCTGTGGAGCTATGTTAGCACAAGGAGTGAAATGCAAGACCCATATATAGTGTGAACACTGACATTCCCTAGAGAGGGGTAAATGGCATTCCCAGCTTCTTTAAATTGCCTGTAGTCAATCAGACGTACTGTGACTGCATTTTCCAAATAACTGAGAAAGCTGATTTTAATATAGGTCTGTTTTTCAGAAATGGAGACTATACCACATGACTGTCTGTCATGCTGAAATGAGATGTGTATCCCATAGTGATAAAGTATTTTAAGACTGCATCCTGCCCTTAGTGAACAAACTTAATTCTCATGATGAACAGGGTCTGGTCCCATTTCATCTTGAAACCTTGTACCTTTCTGCTAACAGAAAATACAAAATCTGTCTCTCCCTTCAAAGAATTCTTCAGAAAGGGAGAAAACTGTAAACCCCAAACACTGGTAAATTCCTCTTTTTTTGGCAGCATTTACAAAATACTTCTCTCTCTAGCACAGATAAATCAGGGCCAAAGTAATTGCACCTAGGCCAAATATACTTCAGGAGGTCTTTTCAAATTACTAGTAGAGACCTACTGTCTGCAATGGGGCATCAAAACAAGTTAGAGCAACATAAATCAGGATGTGAATTGAACTCACAGCAGTGCACACATAGACGTGATCTGCTTTCTGTGGGCACAGAACATCTTACTCCTTTGTCACTCAGAGCAGCAAAACCTACTTCATGTTCACTGCAGGATTTTACAGCACATGAAGCAAGTGGTATGCTATAAATTCCCATCTTTCCATATGTTCCAGTACCTTGTTCTTATGCCAATAACTTGAAGGCCTTTCTTAGCAGTTCCCTAGACTCTTTACTAAACATTATGGTGTATTGGGTCTCTGATTTCCACGTTATTTCAGGATGCTGCTGAGTGGATGTAGCTGGAGGTCCTGGGCACAGGCTATAAAAGTGAACAGATTTTGACCTGAGGTTGGATATAGATTAGAAGCCAAGGAATATAGGGCTAGATTTGAAAAATTCACCTAAAGGATGCTGGAATTCAGCACTTCTTTAGACCGGTGATTCCATGCTGCATTATCAAATGGATTGTAGTTGCTCAGTTGCCTTTAAAGAAACTGTTTTCCTGGTTCCTGAAGCTACTTTTGTTCTATATGAAGGTAACCTGGTAGATTAAAGGGGTATGTTGCACTATTGTCTTCCTATCATAAGCACAGAAGCTGTGCTGAAGATTTAGGTGACCTGAGAATGAGTCAACTGGTCTATTGATGCACACTGGAACTTGCAAATCCCATATAAAATATTTCAAGAATTGAAAAATCAGTGTGTACTAAATCCACCTCTTAAGAGTTACCCAGATTTTGCATTATCTTTGTTTCTAGCTCAATACCACATATTTTCAAGTTTTATCTTCTACACAACCAGAAAATCTGACCTTGTAGTCTCCTCTGCACAGTCCTGCCTGTTATATGCAGAATGAATGAATGAGTGGGTCAGACATATGCCAAAACTCATATTGTTGTTTATATTTTCTTCCTTTTTTTCAGTAGGGGGGAGTTTGGTGGCACAGGCAGGCATTTCATTTCAGAATCCAGGTCCTGGCAGTTCTCCTAGGGCATTCAACCCTAAGTTACAGAAACACCAAGACATTAAGTGGCATTTTTTTTTCACTGTGACTACTGCAGTATTATTATATTACTATAATAATAATAACAACAACAACAATACACAGGAGCAATTAGTTTTCTCCTTAGGAACAGGAAGGGGTGTCCTGAAGAACAGCAGTTCAATGAAAGTTCAAGTAGTTGCTAACCTAAAGTAGACAACAGATCTGAGATGTGGAATCACTTAGAAATGACAGTTTCACCAAGAAATTAATGAGGTGTGATGAATCTTGGGTGAGTATCCATTCAAATAATTCTGTCAACAGATGAAGATAGCAAATAATCATTCATGTTATAGCTGCTATTCAGAGGGTTCCTGTCCTGCCTGTTTCCTGTCACTTGGAAAATTTTGTTATGAATTTGTGTGGAGGGGCATGAGCAGAAAAATCAGCCACCTGGGAACTTCCTTTTTTAATAGTCTGTGAAAAGGCTGCTGGAGCCCCTTTAATGACCCTCTGCTCATCTCCTTCAATGACATTCCCTTGGCCTTGTTCCCTGACTAAGCCAGGTGGCTGTGGGAAAGACGATTTTGTGCTGCTCAATTCTACATTTAGATACAGTCAGAGAGCAGAAGTGGTACTATAAAAAGCTTCAGTTCCAGTGAGAAGTTCAAATCTGCCGCTCATCCTGTATAACCCTCTAGAGTTCTGCTCTTCCTCTTAAGTCTCTCTCCTCTTACACACGGGCAGGAAACATTCACAGTCTAAAAGAGAGGTCATGCCAAAGCCCCAGGTGACTTTATTTTGCAATTCCTTCATAAGCAATTAATAAAGCACTAATTATAGGTTTTTCCTGGAGCTTTGTTGGTAAAGCATGTGATGGGACATATGGGGTCCATGCTGCAGGGGCATAGTGGAGTTGGACGGCTGTAGGAACCACAGAGCAAGCCTGTGGAAGTCACTGTCTCAATGCTCGAATTTTACAGCTCTCGCACGTGGGGAAGGAGCAGGGAAAAAAAGTATTATAGACTGGGAATGAACTTCAGAGAGGATGCTCTCCGTTTCCCACTCCTTGCAGCTGATTCTTCCAAGGGAAGAGAAGGGCTTTGGGTAAAGCTGGCTTGTCCAGGATCTCTGCTGCTCAGTAGGTTCCTGCTAGCTTCATTTCTTCCTCATTCAACAGAAGAAGTGGTGGAGATATAAAGGACAAAAAAAATTGTGATACTGCCTGTAAATTCTCTTTGTTGGCCTCCTATGTGATGAAGATTATGCAGTGTATGTGTGTGTACATACAGGTATCTAGTATGTTTCACATTGATTGATCAAACCACCTTTGGAATAACATTGAAGGAAAGTCACTTTGCCAACATACCTGTAGTATCATAGAACAAAATCGTAGAGTCATTTAGGTTGGAACAGACCCTTAAGATCATCAAGTCCAACTGTAAACCTAACATTGCCAAACCCACCGTAAAATTGTGTGCCCAGGAAGCACATGTTAAAAATCTTTTGAATAGTTCAGGTGATAAAACCACTTCCCTGGGCAGCCTGTTCCAATCTTTGACAGCCATTTTGGCAAAGAAATTTCTTCTAATAGCCAATCTAAACCACCCCTGGTGCAACTTGAGGCCATTTTCTCTTTCCCTGTCACTCGTTACTTGGGAGAAGAGACTGACTCCCATCTCACTACATCCTCCTTTGAGGTAATTGTAGAGAATGAGAAAGGTCTCCCATCTGCCTCCTTTTCCCCAGTCAAAACAGCGCCAGTCCCCACAGGCACTCCTCAAAGGACTTGTGCTCCATACTCTTCACCAGCTTCATTACTCTTCTTTGGAAGCACCTCAATGTCTTCGTTGTAGTGAGGGGCTCTATACTGAAACCAGGATTTGAGGTTCAGCCTCACCTGTGCCAAGTACAGGGGGACAATCACTTCTCTCGTCCTGTTGGCCACACTCTTTCTGATACAAGTTGGGATGCTGTTGGCCCTCTTGGCCACCTGGGCACACTGCTAGCTCATATTCAGTCAGCTATTGACCAACATACTCAGGTCCTTTTCTACTGGGCAGGTTTCCAGTCATTCTTCCCCAGTCCTGCAGCATTGCATGGGCTGTTGTGGTCCAAGTATAGGAGCTAACACTGAGCCTTGTTTTTAGCTCAAGATATCATAACATTGCCTTTTATGTAACATATTCAGTGTCTGCCACAGTGGTGGGACATATCACAGCAAGTATTGACTATTTGTAGCAAAAATGGTTCCTGTTTTCTGCCTGCCAAAACTGGTGGTTGATCAAACACCTAGTGATGCACACAAACTAAGCTTCTGAATTTGCTTGTTAAGGGCAAGCAGTTTTTTGAGTTGTGCTGTGAAGCCATTTGAATTGTGTGCACATCATATTTCATTTAGCTCTCAAACTACCTTGGATATATTTCTAACAGCAGAATAAAACATAATGCATTATTATCTCTTAATAATGCAAATATGTGAGATGGTCTCACTCTGTAACCTGGAAGTTTAAACACGTGCCACTGTTTTGACTGAAAAAAAAGGCTGGTGAGAATTTTCAAAGGTATTAAGATTTGAAAGATTTGATCCAAAGGTTATGGAGTCATTATACATGAAACTAGCAAGTCATTATACCAAGAAACCAGCATGGTTGAGTAGGGAGGTCCTAAGAGACATCAATAGGAAGAGGAGGGTCTATGACCTCTGGAGGAAGGGGCAGGCATCCTGGGGGGACTATAGGGAGGAAGCGAGAATGTGCAGGGAAAAAATCAGGAGGGCTAAGGCCCAACTAGAAATGCGATTGGCCAAGTCTGTGAAAGACAACAAAAAATCTTTCTACAAATACATAAACAGCAAAAGGAGGGCTAGGGAGAATCTCCAGTCCCTAGTAGATGCAGAGGGAACAACAGTAACAAGGGATGAAGACAAGGCTGAAGTGCTCAATGCCTACTTTGCCTCAGTCTTTAACAGTAAAGAAAATTGTTCCCTCTGAGCACAACCCCAGAGGTTGGAAGAGAAGTATGAGGTTCCCACGGTCCAAGAGGAGGTGGTTAGAGACTTGCTTGCCCAGCTAGATGCCTACAAGTCTGTGGGGCTGGATGGAGTCCACCCAAGAGTTTTGAGGGAACTGGCGGATGTACTGGCCAAACCCCTTTCCATCATCTTCCAACAGTCCTGGATGACTGGGGAGGTTCCGCTGGACTGGAGGCTGGCTGATGTCGTGCCCATCTATAAGAAGGGGATCAGGGAGGATCCAGGGAACTACAGGCCTGTCAGTCTGACCTCGGTACCGGGGAAAGTCATGGAGCGGGTGATCTTGAGTGCTATCAAGAAGCACTTGCAAGAGAACAGGGTGATCAGGCCCAGTCAACACGGGTTCATGAAAGGCAGGTCTTGCCAGAGTAATCTGATCACCTTCTATGACCGAGTGACTAAACTCTTGGACGAGGGAAAGGCTGTGGATGTATCTTCCTGAACCTTAGTAAAGCCTTTGATACAATTTCTCATAGTATTCTGCTTGGGAAACTGTCGGCCTCTGGCCTGGACAGGCGCACACTCTCCTGGGTGAAAAACTGGTTGAATGACCGGGCCCAGAGGGTGGTGGGAAATGGAGTTAAATCCAGCTGGAGGCCATTGACAAGTGGGGTTCCCCAGGGCTCAGTCCTGGGTCCAGTCCTGTTTAATGTCTTTATCAACGACCTGGATGAAGGCATTGAGTCCTCCCTTAGCAAGTTTGCAGATGACACCAAGCTGGGTGGAAGTGTGGATCTGCTGGAGGGTCGGGAGGCTGCAAAGGGATCTGAACAGGCTGGACTGCTGGGCTGAGACCAACGGCATGAGGTTAAACAAGGCCAAATGCCGGGTCCTGCACTTGGGGCACAACAACCCTAAGCAGAGGTACAGACTAGGAGAAACCTGGCTGGAAAGCTGCCAGGAGGAGAAGGACCTGGGGGTGTTGGTTGACAACCGACTGAACATGAGCCAGCAGTGTGCCCAGGTGGCCAAGAAGGCCAGTGGCATCTTGGCTTGTATCAGAAACGGCGTGACCAGCAGGTCCAGGGAGGTTATTCTCCCTCTGTACTCGGCACTGGTGAGACCGCACCTCGAGTACTGTGTTCAGTTCTGGGCCCCTCACCACAAGGAGGATGCTGAGGCTCTGGAGCGAGTCCAGAGAAGAGCAATGAAGCTGGTGAAGGGACTGGAGAACAAATCTTATGAGGAGCGACTGAGAGAGCTGGGTTTGTTTAGCCTGGAGAAGAGGAGGCTGAGGGGAGACGTTATTACTCTCTACAACAACCTGAAGGGAGGTTGTGGAGAGGAGGGAGCTGGGCTCTTCTCCCAAGAGACAGGGGACAGGACGAGAGGGAATGGCCTCAAGCTCCACCAGGGGAGATTTAGGCTTGAGATTAGGAAAAAATTCTTCATGGAGAGGGTGGTTAGGCATTGGAACAGTCTGCCCAGGGAGGTGGTTGAGTCACTGTCCCTGGAGGTGTTTAAGGTGAGGATGAGGGTACTTAGTGGCATGATTTAGGGATTGGTGGGAATGGTTGGACTCGGCGATCTGGTGGGTCTCTTCCAACCTAGTTATTCTGTGATTCTGTGATTATTTTGAAGACTTACTTTGCTTAATTCAGTGTGTAGGGTATTGCCACTTATACAGCATGTACTTGTACCTCACCTTCTTTCACAGCATCGCCACACCAGGATTCATCCTTTTCCTTTTGTGGATGAATGTTAAAGAACGTGATCAAGGAGGAAGAACTGCCAACATGAACAGGGCTGCAGAGGCTGTACTTTTAATCTGACTTCTTACAGCATGGGTGGTCTTGTGTATTAGTGTGCCTAAGATAAAAATGTTTCTGTTCAGAGACAGAGTGAACTTGTATCCTTGTTTTTCCTAAATAATTTTAAATATGTGGCTTCAAGAACCACGAGCCAGCTACTTTCTGATGTCACTGTAGCAGTAGTGCAGCCAGACTGATTTTGTTACAATCACTATTTGTCTAAGACTATTTGCTGCCTTCTGCATAGACTTCAGTTATTTACATTTCAGAGACTCAGACTGGATTCCAAATAGCAATTTTGTTTTTCAAACAACAGAGGAGACCAAAACAAGTTTTAAGATTCACCATTAGACATGGTAATCCCTCATCCATTATTTTTAAAGCAGCTGTTATACCCAGAACAAGACACTTAACTGGCAGGGAGAACATCCAAGCGAGTTTAGACAGATTTGTAGGTAACAGATCTAGAAGTTCAGCAAAGGCGTTTCAGACTGTTAGTGCTTACAAATGGTGTGACATTGATCATATCTAGGCTAATGTGAGTACATGCATCCAGATGGCTTGAACAGTTAGTAAGGGATTAATACTAAATTATGTTAGCTCTCTAATTGTAATTGGTCATTTCCAGCTACCTCTTACTTTTTTGAAAATGTTATATATGAGAGAATAGGACAGCTGGTAACAATATTTGATGTCTTTACATGCTTTCAGAAATATAAATATTCAAGTGCTTTCTTCTGCATGGGTCTTGGCATCAACAATGATAACAGGCTTTCCGGAGAGCCATGATTGTGCCTAGATGTGTAAACATGACAGTGCAGGGGCTGTGGAATGAGATGTCAGGGATGTTTGTGTGAACACGTGCACTGCCTTCATTTTCCATTGTTTTGATAGAAAGCCCCAAATGTCCCTGGGAATTTGGAGAGGTGACAATACTGCTCCATATGGTCTTATCCCCAAAATAACTTTTAAAAAAATTTACTAATACTGTCTTTAAAATAAACAATTCTGGAAAAATCTGGAGAGGTGGTTTTATGAGGGACATTTAGATGTTGTGTAAAAGGGACAGCACCAGAACAGTTTCTGAGGCAGCGGGCAAAGAGGGAATTTAAAAATAAGATAATCTTTTCCTAAAGAAAGACAAAAAAATGACAAGCAACAACAGTTTGTTGTACCTTTAGTTGACTTAAGTGTGAAGGATTTATTGAACTACTTGATTCTTTTTACTCCATTTTATTCCATTGCCACAGAATTTTTGTGCCTAAGGTTATCTGGCTCGTGAGCCTGCAATATGGTTTCCAGTAAGGAACAAAGTCTTACTCAAAAGTGATGTCTGTAAAAAGGTAAAGAGAAGTACAGACACAGCTGAGAAAATGTCTACTAAGGTATCTTTCAAATATTCATTATGATTTATCATTATTCTTCCAGGTCTACTTATGATAGAACTATAAAATACAAATAATTTCCCAAAGGTAACAGAAGTTGCTGTTCTACTTTGATTTCTCAATCAAATCACTGTTTTATGGAGGGCTATTATTGTATTGTTACAATCAACAATTTCCTTTGCCTCAGATAGGACATGTTCTTGCATGGGGTAGTATTAATGTCGGGTTTTAACTGTTCTGTTCAAATAGTCCACAATGCTGTTTTGCAAATGTGGAAGAATTCAAGGTCTTTTCAAAGATGGTAGGCACATACCTTCTCATAACAGCTTCAACAGTGCACATAAATGGTGCCTTCAACTTCTCCAGAAAATCAAGACAGAAAAGTAGTGAAGGATTAAAAAGAATAGCAGGCTTAACTGAATGATAGAATGACACTTAGTATTTATACTTTGCATTTGGAAAAAGAAACAACAACAACAAAAGCAAAAAGGCAAGAAAACAGAAAATGTCTATAGTTCTAACATCAAATAGTACCTTTGTCTGGCACTAGTCTTACAGGAACGCTTATCTACACAGACAAAAATCAGTTGTAACATAACTGCAAATTCACTAGTGCTACATATTTTAAAATAATTAGATCTGTCCTTCTTGCCATTACCATTTCCTCAGAGGGAATTTCTGAGATATTTGTTACTCTACGCCATTTTCACTTTTTTTCTGATGAGGGATGAATGACCTTGTTTCATGAAAAGAGTGGTTGTAGGAAGGGTGCTTGCAAATGGAGTATTTTTAATCAACAAAGAGAATCATTCTAGTCATGTACAGCAACTCTGTTTCAATATAGGCAATTAATTATCATTAAGAACTTAGTTTATATGAGAGAAAATTTTTCACTGTAGCTAAGTGGTTTGGTTGTGACAGCAGCTACTGTTACTAACTATGTGTAGTTTATCCAGGGAAAAAACAAAAGACATTCCTTCATTTGGACATAATCAATAGCAGAAAATAACTATCTCACTAAGTGACACCACAACAAATTAATGAAGCTCCTCTTTCATATGCTTATGAGTTCTTCAACACAAGAGCATAAACTAATACTGAAAATAATTTAAAAGATCTGAGTCCATATCTGATATTACTTGTAGAAGCAACAAGATTTAGAGCAAATCTGGGTGAATGCTTGCTGACAGAAGGAAGAAAGGCCACAGGGAAACTTCTTGTTGTTCAGAGACAGGAATTTCTGTTTATCAGTCTGCCTGAAGATAATCTATTTAAAGATGGCATCTGGTAGTTAAATGTCAAATGAGATCATCCAGTTTCAGGTATGCAGAAACCATGGCAAAATTCCACAAGGACTTGTGTTAAGGCACAACTTCCATATGGGAAGAAGTGCAGTTACTTCCCATAGCAAGCAAAGATAACTTAACACACGAGCATATGTAAGCAAGCAAGTTTCCCCTCTGTCTCTGTCTCTTTCAACGAGAAGTAAAGGAGAAATATTCTCTTCACAAGTAATGATTCTAGTTGTCTTGTTACCATATATATATATATATATATATATATATGACTGTGCTAAAAGATCACACAAAAATATCTGACCAGAAACTGCCAGTTTTAAGGGGACTGGAGGGAAAGCTGGAGGTTCTAAATCTTAACAAAGCCCAAAGAACCTTAATCCACAGCACTGGTAAGCCTGCATGTCGAACACATAAGTCTTAGTTTGATTCCCCCTCTAGAAATAAGTGGTAATGAAGTTTATCATTAATACCAAAGAAAACTGCTGCTGTGCTTGGTACCAGTGCTATTTGTTCAATATGTGTGCAAAATGATGAGTGTACAGAAAACAGCCAGAGGCCTTGTAGGTTCTTATGGCTGCTCCCAGCACCAGTGCAGCCAGACAGAGGAAGAAGCATCTCAGAGGCAGAAGCATCTCAGGAAACCCTCATACATCATGCTGGAGCTGCTCCTGATTAAACTTAAACTACATATACTACAGATTAAGCAACAGAAGGAACTGAGGAGGCAAGCTTATCTGTGTCCTGCATATAATAACAGGGCTAGTTTAGATAATGTGCTGTAACATCTATGTGGGATACTGCTCATGTCTGGGAGTCCTGCTGCAGACTGTGGGTATGTTCTTGGCATTTCCTAAGGTAGTTTTAGTCCCACCCAGAAAGCAGCTCATGCTGCAATACCAATATGTAGTATTGTATTGCCATTGCCTTGAAGGTCTTCTCAGATTTATTCTCCAAGAAGAAAATAACCTATGTTATGATATGAAGGCAGCACCTTTAATTTCAAATACCTCCCTGTGAACTATAATGTACTTCCAGCAAACTGCCACGCAGGCATGGTGAGACAAAGTCAATGTGATAATTTCATAGGGCTGAGCAAAAAAAAGGAAAATGCTGTCAAATGAGAGGAGATGAGGTTCAAATACTGTCATTTTCCCAAACTGGGACAAAAAATTGCATTGTCTGATACCCTTTCCATGAAGGAAAATATTTGTTTCTAAAAGTGGTATCAAAATGGCCACCTTTGGCTTTACTGTTTGCATCTGTTACACAATGTCTTGCAGAAAAATGGAAGTTGTTGTGCTGACAATGGCATGAAATGTCCTAGCTTCTTCAAACTAAAGTATTTCTGTGGTCCCCTCTGACTGTTAGCAGTCACGCATTCTCGTGGAGCATCTTGTACAGTGTTGATTCCATACTTCCATGGATGGAAAACCACTAACAGAAAATTTTAAGGCATGGCTTATCACAGACCTCTCCTGTTGATTAAGGACTCATTGACGCTAAGGCTTTTTTAGGTTTAACACACTTTCACAAATGTTATTAAGAGAGCCTAAGTCCATGATCTGTTGCTTAGAGGTATTTCATACTACCAAACCAACTATCACTCTTCCCTCAAGACTACAGCTTTTCCCCTTACTAACTTCAGAGGCTTTGAGCAATTTGGAGGTGGGATGCTTCTCATACAGGCCAAGATTTCCAGGAAAGGTTATGGAGACCGAATGACAGATGCTTTAAAATTACAGGACTTTCGGTGGCATTCCACACTTTAGGACAAACAAGGTGGCTACAATTAGTACACAAAAAAGAATCTATTATAATGTGTTCAGCTTTTTAAATCTTGGATTATTAATAATTCATGCTAAATCCAAAGCAAATCCTCAGAAGCCATTTGGGCTATGCATAAATAACTGAGGAAAAAAACATAGGCAATCACACTCTTTATTATAAATGTTGTCCGGTGCAAATTTCAACTTTTTATTAAAAGGAAAGTGCTGCAAGGACCTTTATCCTGAGGATTGCATCACAGCTACCGTTTCACACAAAGCCTTGAAAACCCAGTCAAAGGTGCTGAAACAACCCACACTGGAAAGTAGCAAAAATAGATGGAAAACTTGCAATAATTTCAACCCATGACCTGTCACTATTCTGCTGACACAGAGAAAATAAGCTGCTCCAGGAGGAAGTAATGCCTCTTGCGGTCAGAAGAAGAGATAGTTGACAGCAGTTCCAGTAACAGCAGAAATTTGCTGTTAGGCACAGCTAATTCATTCTGGGAGATGGTACCATTTTTGCAGGCCAATCCCGCTTCTGTGAAGAAACGTGATTCTGCTTGCAATGTGTAATAATTCTGTGCTGTTTCTTAGTGTGAGTCAGGCACATCCCAATTTCTGGCATCAGCTGAGGTTCTCCCAGAAGGTCTATTCTGAGCTCCCTGGGCAATGAAGTAAGAGCTGTGCATATGTCAGTGTATTAAAGGTTCTGCATACTGTGAAACTCAGTTAAGGAATTTTCTCACAGCTGCCCTTGCTTTTATATTTGGAGTTCCAGCGAACCTGCAGTGGCACAAAAGTCTGGTGAGAAGCATGCCTTTGATTTCAGCTGACAAGTAATAGAGGTTTAAGCCAGATTTACCTCTCTTTAGAACATAGTTTAGCAGTTTGTTGTTCATTGTTGTTATTTCAGTAATGCAGAGTTGAAGAGAACCAATTCAAAGATCAGGAGCTGCCTAATTATGAACTCTTACTGAAATTACTAATATTCCCAAGCAATTAAAGGATGACTGCTCAGATGCTGTAGTACAGATCACAAATAATGGTGTATGGGGAATTATCTCATACTGGTATTATTGATAGCATGGACACTTTCTGCACACCTTGAACTGATAAAAATTCCGTATAAGTTCACACATCCGAAGAGTGCTTCTTTGAATCTCAGTGTTGATTAAAAGAGCTCATCCAAACAACAAAATCAGTTTATCCAAAATCAGTTTTTCCACTGAACGACAGCTTGATTGCCAAATGTGTTTTAGATGATTGCTCCACGTCAAAAAGCCTACAGTGTCAAGTGAGAAAAAGACATGTTGAGTGAATTGATTTATATACTATAATAAATGTTTCTAGATCCTTCTGTTTTACTTATTTCTACTCATTCAGCACAGTGGAAAACTGGAATATCAGCACTAAACACTGCAAGGCTTTATGCAGAAGCAGGTGCAGGTGCAGAGGAAAACTGTCACTACACTGCTCTTCTATACGTCTCAACCAAACTTTACACAGGTAAATTCTTACACTTCAGTATCTATTTATATCTTACAATATCTCTTGTATCTGACAACAGGGATTTCAATCAGGATCATGAGTTTAGGTCACAGATGCTTATCTACAAGAAAATATTTGATGTAACAAGGAAAGACTAAATTTTCTTACAGTAAAGTTGTTTTTTCAAAAAATCATCTTAGGTCCTTGAAAAATTTGATTAAGGTAACTATTTGCCTGGAAAAGCAGTACTGCTGGAAACTCTGAATTCTAATTAAAAAGCAACATTTCTGTCTGTCTTCCAATAAATATTTTCTTTGATATTAGTCGGATGTCACCAAATCAACAAGGTGTATTGGCTGATATGTTAGTCAAGCACCCCCAGAAAAGCTCAGGTTTCAACTAACTTTTTAAACAGTACTCAAGCACCAGAATAAGCCAGCTAAGACTTCATTTTCTAGTAATTAAATGCTATTCTTGTTTAATCCAGAGCAATCAAGAACACACTGCTTTTTAATAGTCAGTATTGTGTCCCTCTGGCTTCTTACACATGAAAAAACTATCAGAATGTCATAGCTATTCTTATAACAGTTAAAGTTGAATTAATTGTTGACATTAAGGAGCAATATATATTATTAATCACTGCTGCCATTTTCAGTTAAATGCAATGAGGAGCAGATCTTGGTGATGTTATCCATGCAAACTCGACTAATTTAACAAATACTTATTTCCAAAACTTGACCAACAGTGAGAATTTCAGATCAGCAGCATTTTGTCAGATAGACAAAATCTGATTTAAAAGCCATTAACAGGATGCCAGATCTATTATCTCACCAGTGCCATAAATAGGGTACTTTCAAAATGAAAAAGAGTAGCCTATACAATACAAATTGCCAAGAAAGGCAGTTTAGTATTGTTACAAACATGTTATTAATGAGGAAACTCAAGCATGATATTGATGATTGTACCAATTCACAGTGGAAGACACTGTCAGATTGCAGGCTATGCCATCTAGAAATGTTCCTTTCTTTCAGCCTAGTGATCAGGTAAATGGATTTCTGTTTCTCACTAACAGTACATGGTAGTCTTTGTTGATCTTTCTCATCTACAGCCCTCCAGACACATTCAATTATAGCAAGAGAAAGAGAGAAGAAGTAGAATATTCTGGCTTCCATTTGGATTCCAGTCAATGTTATCATGTCGGTCCAGATACAACTTAAATTTCCTTTACACTGCTGTGCATGTAAAGAAGTTGTACAATGCACTTCTTCTATTGGAGCAACAAAAGGATATCCACCCAGAGCTCTCCATCAACACTGGGATGTCAGCCGGTCAGGAAACTTGTTTACAGGCCATCTGAAAGGCGGACAGAGAAAAAGATTGACTGACAGTGGGCAGATTCATAAACAAAGACCCAAATATCATTGTTTCAGAAGGAATAGTGCAAGAGCTAAGCTCTCTCCCAGGAATTTGTGCAGCCAGTGCTCACGCAGCAGATAACCCCATCTGACCTTTCCAGCATTCAAAGGGTAATAGCTTTGCTGAAATGAACCAGTATTGAACAATTTTTCCAGTGCGTCAGGCAAAACAAACTCTCAATTGACACTATCTCTGCTATCTTTCTTCATCTTATGTAACTGTGGCAGAAGTGGATGAACAGAGACCAGTTGCAAGCAAATGCTGTGCTGCTTTTGTTCGAATTCCACTACCTCTCTCTTTCATTATATCTGAACAATATCTTGTTGTAAATCTGCCTGATATGGCATGGGAAAAGCAATTAACATTCAAAACTTTGGTGCTGTAGTGTGTTTGGTGTCACAATCTTTCTTCCTTCATGACCATTTCAAATGCATGCCATCAAAATCTTAGTATAATACCTCAGGACTTATTTCTAACTTATTCTAACTCAGACAGTTTCAGAGACATCTAATATTCCCAGTGCCAACAGTGTAGCTATTTCTTAGCTGTTTGCAGATCCCAAGCACTTTAAAGCAGAATTAATACTTAATTGCTTTCTAAACCTTATGTTACCTAGGATATTACTTTTATCAAGTATAGGACAATGTATATTTAATTACAAATGAATTATCTGAATGTAGCTCAGGACAACAAAAACCCTAGTTTTCTTACAGCCTCGAAGAGTTAATGTACTTCCCTTTGAAAGAAAAATTAAATATTTACCCATTGCTCAGTATCAGCTGCATCCCCAGACACCAGCCCACGATATGCCTTCTATATTTCTATTGCTACTATTTTTATATTTTGGGAAATGCCCAAAACAAGCACTTCCATCCCTGCCTTGGTAAAGTTTTGTAGTTATGAAAGCTAACTCAACTGAAATCTGTGTAGAGGGCAAAGTGACAGGACTACACCATAGCAACTTTTGATCTGCTATAAATTTAAGCATTCCCACTGAGCCTTATTAATAACTGCTACTTGATATGAAGGTAATACCAGCTTCCTGACTCTGAGAGCCCCTCCAGAAAATGTTTTCTGTGAGAGCTTATCATACTTAACCAAAGGAATACTCAGTTTCTTAATGTTCTACTACTGCAGCTCTGCTGTCTTTTGTTAAAAAAAAAAAAAAAAGAAAGGGCTTCAAAGTAAAGATATCCTCAAAAAAATTATCCGAGGAAGAAGAAACATTGTTCTCATTGTTCTGTGGCTAATGCAGATCATGCAGAAGCATCTAGGCCTAGTTTTTTGTCTCAGGTGATTTCATGAGCTAGTGCTGCAAGCATACCTTCCCTTGAAGCACGTGGCTTAGGCACATCCTCACCCCTGCAGGTGTGAGGCTTGCAGGCAAAGCAAGAGAGCTGAAAGCATGTCATTGTCCATGCACAAGCATCTTTGCACTGTATAATAATCATATTTTTATATTATGCAAAGGTTTCATTAGTAGGTCTCAGGAATTCAGCAGCATTATATATTTCCAGGTATAAGGAGCAAAAGGGACTGGAGTCAGGAAGAGTCAGGAATAGCCAGGAATGCAGTCTGTAGAGGTCATGCTTCTATGTTTCTTTGCTGGCCACTTAATCACATCACTTCACCTGCAAGTTAGCTGTTGCTGGCAGAGGACTGCAACGTTCATGTAGGAGCTTAGAGTTATCACCTAGGCGCTCCCTTTCTCACTCAAAACTCCAAAATATGCCTGACAATGAACAGATGGCAGCACTTTTCTTACAAGTGTTTTGTCTATGGCTTAACAACTCCTTGTTCCTTGTTTATAGCTCCCTGCCTTAGCTTATTCTGTGAAATCATGTTTACAGCATCCTTTCATGAAAACCTCAGCAACTTCTTCCCGTTGATAATAAGGTTGCGGCTGCAATGTTGCCCAAGACAACCTCCCCCACAGTTCTCATTTTGAGGGCCTAAAGCAGGTTCCCAGGTCCTTACCACATTGCCTTTCTTCTGTTTATATACGGCAGGTGAGTCCAGGTAGGTGGGACAGTACGCCTTAGGTAATTCAGCATTGGACTGCAAGATGAAAATATAAAACCTCCTTGGCCCCATGATGCCGCTGCCGAATGAACTGCAGAATGAGGGGAGTGAGTGGGTGGGATCTGATGTCACCTTGCATAAAAAACATTTGGCTGGTGTGCAGGATTCTGGCTCACAGCATACACTGCATGCCTGCCTTTTCAGACTGTGTTTCCCCTGCTTTGCTAGTGCTCTCTCCAGCTCCCCCTTCCCCTCTGACTTGCATTTCATTTACTGTACCAGATGCAACTTGCCCTTCTTCATGTGAGGCCGAACTGCACATCTGAGGAGACAATTGCTCCCTATGGATTTATTTGCAGAGCTGGGAAAACAGTTATTTACTAAAGGGATATTTCAGCACTCAGAGTGCCTATGCCAAAATGCCTCAGTAGATTCTCTCATCTTCACTTATCTGCTGAACTAATTATGTTGCGGGAGCCTGTTACTGTTGTTCTTGGGGAAGCTATGGAATAAACTAGATAATTGAAGCCATAGAAATAGCAAATGTCCTGTGCCCTGTTCACCTGCTCTTCCTGCCCTAGGAAGGATGTGGGTTGATCTTGAGAGGAAAGACATCAGATCAATTCTGTTTCTTTCTTCTTCCAAAATCAGCTGCTAAGTGAAATAACAAAGTGTGCACAGGAATAATAACAGAGCTTTGTTTTTCCTCCCCGTTAAAAGCCAGCAGCTGCTTAGTGTTTCGCAGAGCAAGATAAGCAATGTGACATTTGTGGGCATTCACATGCATTCATTTGTTTTAGTTTATTGTGTTCTCAACACTGGAAAGCAAGCCAAAGAATATCAAAATGATGTAATTGTTAGGAAGAAAAAAATAAACAAGTAAACAAATTTTGAGTTAATAGTTCTTCTATAAACTGGTTTTGCTGACAAGAGAATTAGAGCAAGATGATCTTGGCAAGCAGGATGTTGTGTTAGCTGCACAGCCTTTTTCTGTGCTTTTATACAATCTCTCAATAGTTGGGTGGGACCTTCTTTCCACTTTTCATGGAGAGACTGATTTACATGTTCAAAAGATGAGTTTTTTAAATTGTACAGCATTTAAACAAAAAAAATCATTCAGTATTCCAAATCAAGTTTTCTGTTTGTTTAGCAACTATCTCCAACTTTTCTTGGTTTTCCAGAGATTTTTTTTTTATTTTGCCAGGTTCACTTTGTTACATCCTTCCTCAAAAAAGAATTATCCTCCCCTTGGGCTCTCCTTTGTTATAGATTGTTTGAAAAGAGAAATAATTAAAGATGGTGATGGAGAAATGGGAGGAGTTGATACCACATCTTCAGTTATGGTTTGACTTTTCTAACTTCATAAATTTGTTAGAGCATAGTTCGCATTTCTTGAACATAAACTTGCTCGTCATAGCTACACCTCCGTGAGTGAGGACAAGACACATTTCTGTGTATCTCCATCTAAAATCACTTCTGAATACAACGGTCAGTGTCCTTAATTGTCATAGAGCAAATGCACAGTCTCTAAATTCCAGCATACATGTAGATATAATGGGAAAGAGAAGCTGAAGGAAACCTAGAGACATCCAGATCCCTTCTCCTTCTTCCCTTTGTCCTATTTCTGTGTCCTTTCCTGGTCATATAAATCAATATAAAAGCATATCCTTTCTGTTCTCATGCCAGCCTATTCATCTATATATTAAGTCCTTGTGCAAAAAACACCTAAGTAGTTTGGGTTCAAGGTATATCACACAGAGCAGAGTCAAGCTTCCATATTTCTTTGAATCAGTAAGCCCATCATTTTTGTTTGCCACATAACCTGTTTTCTGCACAATATGTGTCACTGAAATTGAAGTGGGCCGGAGACCCCAGCCAAAAAGGAGGAGTCCCTGTAATGCTCACATATTAAAGAAAAGCCTAAATTAGTGTGATTTCTGAACAATGCACTTGCAAGAGATTAGGCAACCACTACTGAGACTCATGGAAAAACTTCTGCAGCCTCTATTTCACAAATTCCCCATGAAGAATTCATATTGGTCAAAGAGCCATTGGGGAGGGTGTGGCTACCAGTTCATTCATCCTTAGCATAGAAGGCTTTCCTCAGGGATATAAACAGAAGATGTTTGCAGCAATGCTGCCCTCTGAACTATAAAAGAACTGCAGAGCTCAGGCCTCATTGGAGCCTAGGTAAGGCATGGGCCTACCCTCTTTCTAAGATCTGCTTATAAATTCCGTCTTACAAGTGCAGCGTTGCACACTAGACAATATATTTTGAGAGGAGTGTTTTTCTAAGAGCAAGACTATATCATTGTTTGTAGTCAGCTTTTGGAGTCATGTTTTACCCTATGATCTGAAACATGTCAGAATAGGGCCACACTGCACAAAGATAAACTGCTCAAGTGATGGTTTCAGTCATATTGTATTCAAGCTGCATTTTGTTATAATTCTGGAGACTGCAACTTATCAACAGACATGGGATAGTCCCTTTTATTGGTAGAAATGCTACCAGAAAATTAATTTACTTTCTGCATCACACTTTCTTGATAGTAAAGTTCACCCCTCCTCTAACACATTTCAGACATGCATAACCTTTCTATCAAAAAATCCCTATTGATAACCTTGCATAAATTTGGGTTGGACTACCATTTCCTTCTAAATGAGGATCCTACATGCACAACTTCTTGTGTGTTCTAGTGTATTCTGATAGCAACACATGAGGTAAGCAGGTACTGCCTGAAAGCAACATGTCAATATGACTTTCCCACATTTACTTATCAAGCTATTTTCTCACCTGGTGTGTTTCCATGGTCTTAGATTGTGAGCTTCCTGAGTCTGGGACTGTTTGATGTTACTCATTTGGCTGTGCATGTTATAGCCCTGAGTCCTGCTGGGAGTTCTTAAACCCAGAGAAACAGCGATGGAGATCAAAGGTGTAGCTGCTGCTGCTGACTGAGCTTTGATGTCAATGGAGTGTGTCATACTCCAAACCTGCAGTCTGAGCTTAGATGAGAACAGTTCTCAAGGGAAAGAATAAAGTCCTGTTGTGCCTCTACACAGGGCGAAGCCCATAGACTGGAGAACCAGAAATCCTCTGTTGGGATGACTTTCTTCACCTGTTCTGGGTGAGGACATTCATCCCAGTACTGGAGAAAATAGGTCCTTAGGAAATACAGAGCCTGTATGCTGGGACACAGTTCTTTTAACTGGCATTCTGAATGCAGACGTGGCCAAATTTGATGCCTTTGACTTCTTTATTTGATGGGAAGAGATACTGTGTATTCTAATCTGATGAAGTTCTGTCCTCTCCTGGCAGAGAATCTTGTCTACCTCTTCAAAATCTCACCTGATCAGATGTTAAGACAAGACAAATTATTTTCTTGTGAAGTTCAGAGGATAACTTGGTGGTTTTATTCATTCACAGTCTTCTGACTTCTCCTCTGCCCTTTCCATCCACTTCAGTCTCCATGCTCCATTATTATTGTCAAGGTGCAGGTTTTACTTCACAGGATTTTCTAACATGAGTGGTAAAAATTAGTTTCTGCAACTAAATTTAAGTTCATAAAGGAATTATTAGATTTTATGTGTATATATACAAAACTGAAGCTTGAGTCCATTATGATTCATCTACCATTGTACACTCCTCCAAATTGGAAGCAAAAACATGAAATACAGGGAGTAATTAGTTGATGACTAATGGAGACTAATGATTTTACTCCTACAAGACGATAGACTTAATGTCATCGTAGTTTCAGACAGGCTTCATACATCTACAACTTATCAGCTGAATCTTATCACAGAATGAATTACACATTGAAAATTACTTAAGAGGTCTCTTGGAAATCCTGAAGTGCACATTTCTACTAAAGGTATTAGTGGAGACCAGAGAAATAACTGTTAAACCCTAATAAATCCAGTTGCAAAGAAAGTCTTCAAATACTAAGGTTGTATTTATGAATGAATTTTTATGAAACAGAAAGTTGCTTTTATGAACTTGCATATAACCAGAAAGCACAATGTAGAAAGAACTGCCTTTATTCCTCTAAAACAATTTAAAACAAGGTCCTAACAAATACTATTTAAATGTCAATGCTATCTACTAATTTGATTAAAAAAATATATGGGAAGTGATCTCATTGTGAGTATCTGCACATTCTTCTCTGACTGACATTTCATGGGGAGGCCTAGAACGAGTAGAGGTTTGAGGAATGTCACCTAAAGGAGTAAAAGTTGCAGGGGTGGCTGAGACCTGAATGGGGAAGCAAACACTGGTGCTTTTAGCAAAGCATAGGGATTGCATTTAAAGTGCTATATTTTCTGCTCAAAAAAGCATATTACCATCACACTCAAAATACATGGAGGGAGCCTGTACGGCATACAAGGCTTAGGACTGCACCACTATCTCCCATAACTTTTCATATAAACAAGATTTACTTAGCATGTTCAGATCAGTGAAGCCCTGATATTAGCATGCAGTATCCACCTAAACAGTAAGGCAATTTTAAGGAGGTACTACCAATAGGATATATGTTACAGATGTTACAGGATCTCCAGTGCATTGGCAGAACCACCTTCTAAATGTTGATGGCAAAAAGTGTGGCAATGGAAAGACTTCCAGGAAATTTCACAAAAATTACCTTCCTGAGAATAAGATGTGAAGAAAGAGGAGGGACTAAAAGGATTTCCAAGTAATCAGGACTGTAAAAATAAATAGGAAGTACTGGCTCAGTGACAGAGGAAACCGGTCATGTCACTGATCTAATGTGTTGTGTTTCTACTTGTTTCTCTTCACATGGCATAAGGTAAAGAAAATCATAACACTTTGTATTGGAAGGGGAAAACACTACTTTAAGGCTAGTTTGAACACTTAATCCATGAGGTCTCAGTTTGGTCTCAAAACAGAATGAAAAACTAACTGAAGAAACTTCGAAATCTTTCATAAAATTTAGTTGTTTTCTAACCAGCCTTGCCCATAATACCTGTGCCAAGTGCAGGCAAAATGCTATGAATGCAAGAACAGATTGCACCCAGGTGATCAGAAGGCCAGGAGCCCATAATGAATACCTTGTCCGAGCCAAATGAAAAACAAGGGAGAATTTTAATGAAAAGCCACCTGCACGTACTCTTCTTTTCCCTTTGATGTTTGGAGGATGTGTTGCCATACTAGAGGTACATGCCGAGACAAGCTTCCGCAGAAGGCATACAGGCCCCAATTCACCTGTCCCTTTCTAATGGTAAAAACCATTACAGCTAAAGTTGCCTGGTGCTTTGGGGACTGTACTGTGTTGCAAACCACTGCATGGGATGGGCAGTCAGGAGAAACTCTGTAAACAGACACAGAAGAAACAGAGAGACACTGTCTGAGTATTGAGGGATAAACTTAGGAAAGTCCAAGCCCACCTAGACTTGAAACTGATAAGGGAGGTGAAGGGTAACACAGAAGGCTTCTGCAAGCACTTCAACAGCAAAAGAAAGCTGGCAAAAATATGGGCCCACTGCTGAATAGGACCTGGAGAAAATGAAGACAGAGGAGGCCAAGGTCCTCAAGTCTTTCTTCACCTTGGCCTTTATTGGTAAACCATCCTTCAGCAATCCCAGGTCCTGAGACCAGCAGGGAAGTCCAGAGCAAGGAAGACATACCCTTGATGGAGGACAACCAGGTTAGGAACCCACACACAAACTGGACATATACAAGTCCATGCTATCTGAAGGGATGCACCCATAACTGCTGAGGGAGCTGGAATGTAGTTGCAAGGCCACTTATCGCTTATCTTGGAAAGGTCATGATGACTGGAAGAGTTCCTGTGGGCTGAGAGAAAACATGTCATTCCTGTCTCAGGGAGGGCAGGAAGGAGGATCTGGGGAATACAGCCTGGTCAACCTCACCTCAATCATTACAAAATAATCCTGGAAAATACTTCCAGACATACGAAGGACAAGAAGGTGGTTGGGAGCAGTCAGCATGGACATACAAAAGTGAAATCTAACTTGGCCAACCTGACAGCCTTCTACAAAGAGGTGGTGGATGGGGGGAGAATGTTGTTTACCATGACTTTAGTAAGTCCTTTGACAGTTTAACATCTTCATAGAGAAGTACAGGGTGAGTAAACAAACACTGAACTGGAACAAAAACTGACTAAACTGCCAGCTTTTAAGTGTTATCCTCAGCATTACAAAATGTAACTGAGGGGCAGTCACTAGCAGGGTAATGTAAGTCACGGTCCTGTATTGACTCTTGTTTGACAGCGAGGGAGAACTAGATGATGTCCAGAGACATCTTCAGCTATCCTACAACTCCATAAAATAAGCCGAAAGCTGTACAAATGACCCTTGACTGTTGACATATTCTGCTTCCCATTAAAATTGCTTAGCACCTGTGCATCTTCCACAGTTACAGAAAGAGATTAAAAGGTTCTTCCTTGGACTGGATGCAAATTGTCTGGATCCTAGAGGCTGTGTGTGAGAGGTCCATCAGGAACATTAGAGGAGTTAACAATTTTTAGTGTCAGTGCCTGAGAGGAAGCTTTGTTCATTTATTTTCTCTACTGCCTATTGAACTGCTTCAAAATCAGTGCCCTAGGCTTTTTCAAAGAACAGACGATTTTCTTTCTTCTAAATTAGAAAATTTTATATATATATTTCAGGTTCTATAATCTGGTGAGCTACATAACAGAAGTACTTTAATTCTACTACTAAGGTGGGCTGCACATGAGAGAGCTAAGTAGGAAATTAGCTTAATTTTAAAAGATGTATCAATTTGGTGCTTTGGAACATCGGAACACTGATAATGCAGATGGTTAGAATTTCTTACTATGACCTCTTGTTTTGAGGGATAAATCAGTTCCAGCTTTGGAAGCATTATACCTTATGAATGTTTTAAATGCTATTATTTCAAAAGCAGAATGAAATCTAGATGCATTACCTGTGATCTGTCTGTAGTTTCTAAAAGTTCTTTCTTTTTGGAAAGTTTTACTAAGGTAATGTCAATACAAGCATATAAGGAAGAATTTTAATTTCATTGACTAGTTTCCCAGCTTTAAAAAACTGAGAAGGTACACCTGGCAAGAAAACTCTCTGAATTTAAAAGACAGTTAAAATTATGAGCTGTTATTTTAAAATCTGCCTACTCCCACTTCAGCAATGCAGCTTTAGTGCCAAAGAAGAAGGATTAAAACGTTAGTCTAAAAACGACATGATTTAGTAATAATACACATAAGGAATACTGTATGCATATCCCTTCACCTTACCCAGACTCAGATTACCCATTTGGGTCTTGCTTTGACAAATAATCAACACATATATTATGCAGCAACTCCTTTCTCCCTCTTTTTCCTAATTAGTTCTGCCCAGCAATACTCAGAGTTGGAACTAGATGATCTTTAAGGTCTCTTCCAACCCTAGCTATGCTTTGATTCCATAGTGCAGTCTCTGGAGAAAAATAACTAGATTTGCTGTTCAATTCTCATTTAACACATGGCCAAGGCATGACCAGAAATATTTCAGAGGTGAAAAAGATTTGTGAAATGCTCTGTTAAAAGCAGGAGAAGAAATCAGGTGAAAATTTGCCCCTACTGAAATGGTAGCAACTGTGCAGGGTTCTCATGCCCATGAATGGTTTGGGAAGATTCTTCATAAAAGAAATCAGTTTTTAGAACTAGAACTTCTAGTATTTCTTTCATGCTACCTTCTCTGTGTCTTCTCAGAAGGCGTAGAGGAGAGAAAAGTATCATGTACTGAGAATGTCAGTAGAAGTAGTTAGTTTGATATCCATTCTGGAATAAGGAGTCTGCAAACAGTTTCACTGGGCCAATATGTGACTGCCTGTTGGATGATAGCATGGTCCAGCAACTTTAGTGGCACTGAAAAAAGTCCAGCTGTTGCAGAATTTGATACTTCTACTCATACGTGCACTGCCAGGCAATGACCAACAAAACTGGCAGTGGACTGACTCATCTCTTTTGCAGGCACCAAAACTGTGTAGGAGACAAGCCCTTTAGTGGAGCTGGAGCTCCACATTCAGAAGAGGGAATGATGGGCGCACCTTCATCATTGTTGGAAAGGCTTAAACATGCAGATGCAAAGACTGCTGTAGGGATGGGTAACCAAGGAGTCTCAGTAGGACAGAGGGAGGCAGGCCAGTGCAACTAGAAAGACGAATGATGGGGTCTCTGCCCATGGCTGCTGCAAAGGCAGCTTTTTCATCAGCAGTGTGGTAGAATTCCCCAAAGCTGTACTTCTACCTCTAGAAGAAAAAGCACCCTTTACCTGTGACTTACAATAGCTAGCAGACACAGAGGCATCTTAAAATTAAACATGACTTAAAATGAAATGGGTTGAAGAAAAAACAATACTTAAAGAACTTAATGTAAAGGCAAGAAAAATGTTGTTTATTGTCAAGGCCTAGTAACATCCATGAATAATGCCATATGCAAGGCAAGGATACACTTGCCATTGCTGAAAAAGAGAGGATTAAAAATGATGCTAATTCCTCGGCCAAATTCTCCTTCAAGTTATGCTCCTGTACCATGAATGTCTGCACAGAACTAACAGAGTAAGGAGTGCTGTGAATACCGCACTTCTTGTTTCAGCCCTGTTTTTAAAGAACTATTTCTACAGTTGTCAGCCATTCAAAGCCATAACAGAGTTATGTGTTCCTCAGTAGTAAAAATATACAGACATTTAAGCCTTATTTGAAAATAAGGATTACTTCTTTAGTAGGAAAAAGAAAATTTTGTGACTTCTGGAGATAATTTTGGAACGTGCACATGGCCACATTTTGATGGCTCACACTCACTCACTGGGATATGTTTGCAGGAAAGAATAAAATTAAATCAAAACTTAAACTTTCTCTTGTCTGGCAGGACTGAATTGCCATCACAGAACCAACTTGGGCACAACACCTTTCCCTGAAACCTACTTTCTGAGGAGCAGCTGAGGGAACCGGGGTTGTTTAATCTAGAGAAAATGAGACTGAGTGGAGACCTTATTGCTCTCGACAACTACCTAAAAGGAGATTGTAGTGGGGTGGGGGTTGGTCTCCTCTCCCTGGTAGCTAGTGACAGGACAAGGGCACAAATGGCCTCAAGACACACCAGGGAGATTTAGATTGGATATTAGGAGGAATTTCTTTACTGAAAGGGTTGTCAAGCATTGGAACAGGCTGCCCAAGTCACCATCCCTGGAGGCATTTAAAAGATGAGTAGATGTTGTACTTGGGGACATGGTCCAGTGCTGGGTTTAGCAGGCCTGGATCAATGGTTGGACTCCATGATCTTAAAGGCCTTTTCCAACCAAAACCATTCTATGATTCTATTTTATGATCCTGAGATTCCCACTGACAAGCAGGAAAGAACTGGCAAGGTGCTTGTGTTGGCACTCTCTTCAAATCCAAAATGGGGATCCTCACTACATGAGTGTCTCATGCCTCAGATAATTGACTGGGAACTGGTACAAACTGCCAGGAGAGAGAACTCAGAAAGATTGAACATAGCCAGGCCTTTGTTTTTAAAGACAGAAAGAAATAAAAATAGGTTAGGGCTGTGTCAAATGTCAAAATTTTTAGTCCCACCAGGATCAACATCACATATTCAAAATCTTACAAAAATTAAAGCATAAAATAGGGTAAGTCACCACTTTTTCTTCTCACTGTCATGCTACCAACTTGGTGAAATACTTAGTTTCCTCTTTCCAAATATGTCATATATAGAAGACCTGTGTAGATTCCAGATTTAGTTCATCCTATTCTTGCTTGCAAGTATTCACATAACAGCAGATAAGCACACCTGACTCTTCAAAATAATCCAGTTGGAAAGGTGTTTTCCCCTTATGTTTCTATGATGGAGTAGTAGGTCACCACTACTACTCCGTTATATTTATGGCATCACAGGGATGGCTCAGTTTTCTAGTCTGCATTTTCTTCCTGCTGCTACAGAGCAGGAGGATATGGTCACCTCTGTGGCTTTGGGATTTTGTGCTTCTTCAGTTTAGGGCTGCCCCGAGGCTGCTCAGTATAGCAGGGTCATCCAAACCTTCCAGAGCAGTGGCAAATGCAATCTGCTTTCCAAATCAAAGGTTTGAAATAGCTGCATGTGGGTAAAAGTACACTTTAAAATTCCCCATGTGAGGCAGAGGTGCTGGATTGAAGGCTTCATGAAAAGAATAATGCCGTCTTCCCCACAAGGACCTGTCCCACAAGACACTGAATGCTCAGGGCCAAATACTTTCCAGTCCTTCCTGAGCAGGGGTCCTCAGTTTCCCTAAGATTGCTCACTACAGACCAGCCTGTCATCCTACCTCGTCCTCCACGGGGAGCTGCCTGTCACACCCTAAGGCCTCCAGCCCTGACAGCATTCTCCACCACTGAAGTCAATAAAATTGCACGCTTTCATCACCCCCAGGGGGATGGTCACATACAGGAGTCAGTTGAGAATGTGGCACACTTCACACACATCTTTTTAGCTGCTCGGCACTGCTGATCCTCTGGGAAGTGAACTGGCAGCATGTGTCAACCATGCCTCTGCAAACAGAGAGACAGCTGCAATTTGCAAATGGTACAGAAGAGTTTTACAAGTAGCTGCATTTTAAACATATCTAGCCTGAGCTTACTGGCATCTGTCAACTGAGAAGGATATGGTATGTAAGCACAACCTGGACCCTAGGGTTGAAGACTTCCACTAGAATTTTTTAAAAACATGGGTCTTTCTAAACATTATCAATAATAATAAATAATAAAAATCCCCCAAAATACTGTATTTACTTGCAGATACAAAAAAAAAAAAATGCTGCGAAAGCATTTTGCAACCACTGAAAACTCCAGACTAAATTGTTTGGCAAAGACCTAAGGCCATCAGTGTACTTAAAGAAATGGGTTTTGCAATTATCACTCATTAACAGCCACCTAATAGTTGGGAACCAGTTGGAAACAGTTTAGTATGAATGTAAATGAGGAGGGAGGGATATGTGGGAATGAGATTGTGTGGCAAATTTGTTTTGTTTTGACTTCTTTCCAGACATTTTTTAGTTTACATAAATACTTGAAGGTTGGATCAGACAGGATTTGCAGCACAATAGTATTAGGAATGCCTTTGCAAAAACTGTGATATGCTCTAAATTAGGCTCCGAGGAGGGGGAGGGCAAATGGAGCTTTCTCAACCTATACATCCAAGCACCACTCAACATTTAATTACTTATGGAGACTAATTTCCCTGCCACTTTCTTCTCTTTTCTCGGTCTCCCCTCCCACTCTGTGACTGGGTTGGAAAGTGAACTGGGTTTTTTTAAGATGACTGACACTTATCTAAAGTTCCGAAAGAAAGATGCTTGTCGATCAAGCGATCCAGGCAGCACACACAGCATGTCATGAGTCACATATGTCACGATAGGAGCAGCCTCTCGCTGACCTCTCACTTTGGCCGCTGAGGGTTAAAGCTGCTCCTAAGCGTTCCAGCTTGCTCCCCGGGCTGGGCAGGTCAGGGCAGGCTGCTTCCTGCAGGAACGGGTTGGATCCTCTCCCAGGCAGAGTCCAGGGCGCCCACGAAGGCTTTTTCCGAGCTTTCAAGCACCTAGTTTTCCCAAACGGCAGGAGGTTTTTGAGGAGGGGCACTCAGAGGTAGCAGGAGGTTCAGCGAGATACTTGGAGTGGAACGCTGCAAGGGTGAGACTTGTGACGGGAAAGCCTTGCAAAAGCAAAATATCCATTTTTATTTTGTGTTCCGTTACGTAACTCTGGACCAGCTCTGCAGAAATCAGTAGATATATTCCAAATTTAGGCAGGAGCAAAGGAGACAATGATCTGACCCAGGTACTTAAAAAGCTTTTTCTGAGTGTTACTCAAGTTAGAGCTTCTCCAGCTCTGTACTACCAGGATAAAATAGATTTTCGAATACATCTTGATGACTATGAAACATATTTTTTATTTAAAATGTATTTTAAATTAAAGCATGTCCATGAAATAAAAGAAAGGTGAAATGTAAGAGCCCGTTGCTGAGTAAAGCAGGAAAGGGCTTCACAGTGAGATTTGATTGTTTACATTCAATGAAAGGAAAAGTCTGATTTGGAGTGCTCAGATTTAATCTTGCTGCAGATTAAAATGGTGCTATTGTGTTCTGCTGGGCTGTTTGGAAAGGTGAACTGAGGCTTTCCTAGGACTCTACCACTGCAGTATATACACAAGATTTACATGCAGTCACACCAGAGAGTCACACAAAACTGTGGAGTTGAGGTTCTGTGGCATAATTCATGTTAACATTGTCTTTCAGGCTCTGAATTTCTACCTGCTGTTGTAAAGCACTTCTGAACTCTTGGTGGGTTTGTCTGGTCATTTCCTGATGGTGTTTTTTGTTTCTCTTGCCTGGCTGCCAAAGTCAATTTTACTGTAGTTTCATTTTGGGGATGGGGGGAGGAGGGAATCTGCAACAGATTATTGCTAGCACACCTGCCATCTCTTGTCTACAGTGCAATTAGGCAGCGCTCAAAACTTCAGCAAAACCAGACTATATTATAATGAGAGTGGTGGTGCCTTACCCTTATGGATGATCATAAACATATGCTGACTTAGTGCAATAGGTTTCAACTCAAAAACAAGGACTCAGGATTTGATTCCTAACAAAACAGAAATGTGCTCAGTTACTGCTTTTCTGTTACAGTTTTGTGCATGTATGTGACACAAGGCAAGACACTGGAGGATGAAAGGAAGAGAGTTGTAGCATGCTACCCAGTAAATATAACAGACACTTGAGGAGCAGGCAGCTTCTTAACACACGAGCTGGATAGCAGATCTGTGTTTCTGATGAACTGTCTACAATGTTGAGTTTGTTAGAGGAATGACACATTAACCTAGAGCAGTACTTTATGATTATTTGCTGAGAGGGAAATGATGTCTGTCTTCCTGAGGTCCAAGCAATGAGCTAGGGGGTTCTAAATTGTGACCCTGGCTTAGATGGCCCTCTCCTGCCACTTGGAGCAAGAGTTTTAAGACTCATAACAGCTTCTTTCTTTGCACCATGGAGGTCTCAGCTTCTAGCACCTTGGGAAGACTGAACTATTACTACAAGGCTTTGAAAATGAAAGCAAAGTTATTGGCAAGGCAGGTAGCAAGTAAAATGGTATAGCTGCATCTCTGTGCTTCACAGGAGATTACAGACAAAAGAGTGAGAGTCAGTCAGAGACAGTAGCAGAGGGAACAGCACCTGTGGGGATAGACAGAACCATAGCACCTTAAGAAGTGATATCCTTGCACACTTGTGACAAGCCAGTGCTCCAATGACCAGCAACTGTACCTTAGGAGATTGTAGAATGATGAATATATATACACCCAAGGCTTGGATTTTCATAAACAAAGCATGTATCCTATCTGTGGCTGCATCCTCCTGCCTGGCTTTGAAGCCAGACCAGTGAACCCTCTATGTTCCTGCCAGCCAAAGTTCATTTTCTTTCACAGCAGTGAGGAAAGATCAAAGCAGAACTCTTCTTTGAATATCTTTGGGGTTTTAAGGCTTTTTGATGCCTAAACTTCTCCCCCACCGTCTTTTTTTTAGCATGGAGCACAGTAGTTGCCAATTCTTTCAGTGCTGTTAGGGCTCAGGCTGGAACGTGCAGGGAAAAGCAGTTGCTTCAAAGAGGACTAGGGCTGTCCTTGGAGATTTGAACATGATGCTTTTTACTGAACAATCAGCCTTTTCTCAAAAGTGACAAGGAAAAGAGAAAGAAAGCTATTGCCTTTTCCCTGACTTTGTAGGTCTTTATTTCCTCAAAATGAGCCTTAAAAGAAGGGGAAAGAGGAAGAAAGGAAGGGGGGAAGGGAAGGGAAAGGAGATGGGGAAGGAGGAAAGGAAAGGAAAAGGGAAAGGAAAGGGGCAATTCAAAATGACCCAATTTCATTGTGGTAGAAATAGATCTATCTGCATAGCAGATGGGAAAGCAGTGAGTGCTCCTGTTAACAGTGAATGCCCAACCCAAAGTGGTCCTGAGACATTAACACCTGAAAACTACACCAGTCTGAACTAATACTATCTGCATGGGGGAAGACTAAACCTTCAGCCAAATGGGGATCTAATCTAAGCATCTGAAGCTTGCAGTTCAAGTCAGCATTCATTTAGTACTCTGCTACCATTTGTTTCTTCTTTCATTTTAGCTCAGCTGTGATCATCCGGAGGTGGTGTGTGGGTCAGGCCTACACAGTGCTCATAGCTTCCCTTGCACTTTGTATCCCATCAGAAGAGGTCACATGAAGCAAGACCTCGCAAGGACAACAGAAGCACCAAGTGGCCAGGCTTTATTGTATCCAGCAGAGAGGCAGATGCAGGGCCAAGAGAAATTCTCCCAAGTGTCTGCCAGCAGCTCAGGACAACAATAAAACCACTGAAGTGGGGAGGGAGGAGCCTCACAGCTGCTGGGCTGACTCAGTCCATAATGAGCATTCCCTACACTTTTTATAAACTTCTCTGATCTTCAGCCCAGCTTTGAGAAGTTCCTCACACATGTTTTATCCCAGCTATTTGTTTCTACCGTGTTTTGGTTCTCTTTTCATGTGTGCTGTGAACCATGGCTCTCAGATAGTTTCGCATCAAGTGAAACCTGAAAGAAAATACATATTAAGCTTAATTAATTGTCAAAAAACTTTTAGCCAGACTCTCTTTGACAACCACTGCATGTTGAGTAGGAGGGAGGCTCCCTGTTTGTAGCTGAAATTGGCAGCTGATGCTCCACGTGGCCTAAGATGCAGCAGCAAAATGTGTCTTTAGTCAGTCAAGGGAATCTGGAAGGGAGCAGAATTTCTTGTAGTTAGTCCTAGATGGATGAAATTTTATTTTCTTTTGAGAACAAGGACTGATTCCTACAGTATCTCTGTATCTCTACAAATTCTCATCTGCCTCTGATATTTCCAACTGTTTCAATATGGGAAGTTTCTGGGAAAACTCCCTTTTCATGCTTGTGCTTTGAATAGTCCCAGGTTGTAGACAGTGGGCATGCAAAATAACAACATGGCCAATTTTTCCGTTCCTACAGGTTTAAATATTTTTCATACTCTCTCCCTAAGAATCACACCTCACGTGGGATTTCATGACTAAAATCTTTCAATGTATGTTTAATCTCAGTCACAGGCTTCAGATTCATTAACTTCTGTAGGACATAAGCATACAGAGAGATGCATCTGGTGCAGATAAATGCCCATGGAAGAAAAGAGAAGTAAACTGTGGGTGTGATCATTTATGTCAAGTCCTAATGTCTTTCACTGAAATAGAGCCTCAATGTTTGATGTTTTTACCTTGCTTCCTCTTTTTATTTTGTTTTAAAGGGCACAATGTAGATACATTTTACTCCTATGCTTTGTTATATCCAAGTATTTGCTGCTGCTAGTCACATTCCTCCCTTCCCATTGAGAGATAACACCCACTTCCATACTCTTCCTACATCTGGAAACCCCCACAGATGTTTACTCTGCAAAACCACTGTCTGTTCCAGCAGCAGAATGCCTGTAGCTACGTTGAGAATCATAAATTAAAATAACCTAGGAAGGCCAAAACACATGGAAAGTGCTGCAGAAGCAGGGAAGTAATCCTCTGCAGAGATGTGAATGCTTTCATTATGATGAAACAGATTCTGAGGCAAATTTATCTAAACACTGTTGTGCTTCTGAGTACTGAAAGAACCACATTTTTCAGTGACAGTGACTTAAAAAAAAACCACAACAAAAAACATCCCTAAAAACCAGAAAATGAAAATGCTCCAGGTTGCTCAAGAGTGGGTGCACCTAATGCCTTGGAAAAGCCAGCCATGCCTTTAGTGTCTCAGTGTGCCCAAAATTTAAGGTCTACCAAAAGGTGTCAAAATACTAATATAGATATGCAACAGTAGGCAAGAAAAATGGTATAACAGTTACTGGGCCAGCGTAGTCATAGTGAATTATTATTTGACATAGGTCTGAACCAGAAGCTCCTGTCAATTCTCCACTTTTCCTTTCACACTAGGAAGCCTCCACCCCCTTCCTTCCCAGTGCTGCATTGGGTTGAGGCTGAAGTGGCTCTTCCTTCCCGAATTGGGTTTAGTGTGACCAACACTGCAGGAGTCTCAGGAGAGCAGGACAACCCACTATCTTCTCACTAGTTGGAGCTGAACTCTCAGAAGGGTTCTTCTGCAATTTTGGCAGCATCAAAACTGAATCTAAGTCTTGAAATTATTCTGAGTCCAGAGCCAGACATAGGATCCAAACAACATCTGCAGACAATGGTCAACTGAGAACATAAAATTGTTCTAATTTCTCTCTTGAAATATGCTGCAAATTGAACTCTAGTCATTGGACAGTTTAATTGAACATGCTAGAAAGAGGTAGTGCCCTCTGAAGATAAACACAAGATGGCACGTGGCCTCTGAGGTGTTCAGGCATAGCTACATTTAATGAAAAGCAGACACAGACACCAAAGTTGTGCTAACCACTTTATTTTTTTAAAAAAATGCATTTTTATACTCTGTTATTCAATTTTTACCTAATTTGTAAAATGAGGATAATGTTTATCTCTTTGTTATAATTTGAATTTCGTAACTGAAGTCGTTTGAGTTGATTGGCATGAAGATAATATAAAGAAGTTCTTTGCACAACCAAACTCTGACAGATTATGCAAGCAAGCAGCAAAACCAGAGGAAATTTGCATGGTTTAGAACCTGTGCTTCGCAGTGAAAGACAGTGAGCGTGAGAATATTTGTGCACAACTCTGGCTAGTATGCAACTTACAAAATTAACCATAGGAGTGCAAGGGTCTCTCCTCTTAGTGAGTCCTGGCTGAGTATTTTTGCGTGGGTATGATTGCTGTCACAAAACCACTCATAATAAACCTTCAGTACTGCCAAATACCACCTCAGTGAAATCCACTAAAAGCAGGCACACAAAGAAATCAGATATATTTATTCTGTGTATAATGTCACTTGTTTCTCAGTGTTTTTTAAAACTAAACATCTCCAGCCTTCGCATTCACTGCCATCTCCTTCTGTTAAAAGGAGAGCAAGACAGGGTCATTTTGTATCACTCCTACAACTTACATTACAGTAGAATCAGTTTACTTTAAAACAAAGTGTGTGACACTGTACAAAACCAGAGGGTTTATTTACCTTTACGACGCCACAGCCGTATGTAAGGTTCCACAGGTACTGTGGTATTGTAATAATTTGTAATATCATGGCACTCATTTGGGCTATTATACTTTACCAACAAATATATAAATACACCATAATTGCACTGTTGACATATCTGCTTTGGAATCAGTCCCTGCTCTGGAAGACAATTTAATATGAAGTGGGAGTGGAGAAGGAGTATTTTATCTTCCAGTCTACAAGCAGGGACGGGGAGATTTGGCTCCTAATCTAGAGCTCATTGATTCAATGACAATCCTTCCCAGTGACTTCTTGAAGGTCATCCAAGAAACATTTCACAGCATTAATCAAACACTCATCCTCACTGCAGGAAAAAGAGCTTGGAAAGAAAGGAGGAGAAAGACGTGTTTGACATGCTACGTCTTCTGCAAACTCCAGAACATCTCATGCTCATGAAAGCTAGGAGTAAGTTTTCTATTGCCCTAAGTTTGTAAAAAGCTGTCAGGGTTCAAGTCAAGGCTTGTACATAAGAACCCTCTTTTCTTTTAATGTTGTAGCCTCTCCCATTATCAGATGAACAAGCAGATTTCGATGTTTAAGGCAGGATCCACACAAAATGGTTTTTGTATTTAACGGCTTCTCTTCTAGTCATGTTTGAACACGTCTTTCAAATACATACATTGCAGTGTAACATCTCGGCAGACACACACAGAAGATGCAATTTAGTCTTTTGCATATGGAAAGGCTGTAGGCCAAGAAAATGCAGAGAAGTTGGTTGTTTATTTTCTTCTTTTTCTTTCCCTCCAAGAAGAGATCCTTTATTTTCAGGATAATTGAGCCTACCTTCTAGCTTAGCAAGATTGTGTTGTAGAAGGCTAACAGACCACATAACATGATTCAACCTGAATCCAATATTCAAGGGAAGAATAACTCTCAAGCAAGAAGAGTAAACAACCCCTAAACTGGACAGCTGAAACTATGACTAGACCGCTGAAACCTGATGATCCTCTTATGGCAAAGCAGTAATCTCAACATATTTCATCGATTTCTCTATTGCTCACATATAGTTATTAAATAGTCCAATGCTAGATTAGTGAATACTGAAAATAAACTATTATTAAAATGCTGGCAACTTTCCATTGCTTTATGAGTCTATGGCCTCCTTTTGCTGTATGATCCGCTTTGCAAGCCTAAGTAATATACAACACTTTGTCCAAGGAGCAGCTATAGCCCTTACAAAGGTAACATTGACCAAAATGTAAATAAAATTCACAACACAAGAGGGATCAGTTTGAAGTTAGCACTGAGAAACTACTCTTCAGAATGATAATTAGTATAAATATATTGATATAGTTATATGAATTAAAAATCTTTAACCCTTGACTGGTAGAATTCTTATTTCTTCCACACCTACATCTCTCATACTTCCTTTTCAGTTTTAAAGACTGAGAGTTACTTCAAAAAACTATCATCACCGCAATATGAGCAGGTATACTAATCAACTAAATGAAAAGCAGGATGTCAAGACTAGATAGTACTCATCCAAGAATAATGCAGGTGCATAATAATAAAACGATTTGGTTGATAATACAAAAGTAAAGAAGTAATTTTAATTACTATTCATAGATGTGAAGAATTTAAAGCCAAAGACCTCTGTGACAAGATAGTCTGATTCTTGAAAAGCACTGCTTACAGGTTTTTGTGAAATGTTGGCTATGTCACATTCATATTATTTGAGTGAGACATAGAATCTATTGAGAATGTAGCGGTCAGCATTCAAATCTATTCTTTATAACATTCAGCAATTAGACTTAACACCTACAAACATGAGAATGACACTAAAGAAGTTATTGTGTTCTGGGTCTTCTGTCACAATACGGGAAAGGCATACCAAATACAATAATACAGAAAAGTGATGCTGGAAATAATGAAAAACTTAGTTCAAGTTAAAAGATGTAAATGTAAAACTAGGTATTTCTTTATGCAATAGAAGTTTCCTTCACACACTATCCCCAAAGTCATAAGCTTAAAGAATTCAAAAGCATTAAAAACACTCCTCTGGATAGTGCAAATACCTTCAATTCCATTATGAATCATAAAACTTACCAAGTAAGTACAATAGCAGTGCCAGTATTTGAGTCAAAAGGGAATGAGTAAACACTTGGAATGGAAATACACTTGTGGCAGACTGTTGGTTAATTATCTTCTATGTGATTTCTTGTATCTTCTGATTTCTCTGCTATCAATCTCTACTAGGTGTGGATCTAAGACATAACCAGAGTCCAAGGTAGTAATTGCTGTGTTCCTAATTGAGAAATGTCTTGCATCAATTTCAGATTTGAAGATCTAATAGTGAAAGAAGATGTAGAAATTTATAAATGCAAAATATTTAGGAGGCATACGAATAACTGTGATTTTAACCTCTGCAGACATGATTCTCTTTGAAGTTTGGGTCCTGCGCTGAAAGCTCTCCAAAATCCACATGTTCTCAAATGACTTTTAGTTTATTTATCCCTTATTTGGTTGTGCTGCTTTTTGTGTATTGTACAGTCATAGAATAATGTTATTTACTTTTCAAGAAAAATAAGGGGGTTAGTTTGTATCTAAATGTTGCTTTGCAAACTAGGATTTCTTCATGGCACAAACCCCCAGAATTGACTGTTAAAATAATTTTCAACTGCATCCCTGTCTGTAGTAAGGAGTCTGCTGACTACTTGAAGGTCTGTGAGAAGATGGATCAGAAAAGCAAATTCACTTAACTGTCTGACAGCAATCATCTACATGACATTTACAGCGGGGTTCAGGCCTGCATCAGAAAAAAACTTGAGGTTCCTCACTACCAAGAAGGTGATAAGCACGGCTCTGGAAACACCAGGGTAGAAAAACTAAAGCAAAATAAAACTATTTACACTTTATCAGAAAGTCAAGTAGTAAACATGTAGAAGTGGAAATGTGTTTTAGTGCAATATACACTTTCTTAGAAACCTCTGACTTTAGGTAATTTTACTTCTAACAGTCAGTACCCACATACTCAAGGTTAGTGTGTTGATGTTGATGGGCCTTAGCCTCAGTGATTCTGGTGGTCTTAATTGTACTGGAGAAAAGTGAACTAATTAAGAGCTAAACCAATGACTCCTACTTTGGCAAAACTGAATTCAAAAGGCTGATCTTTCATAAGTTAATTTAGGGTGGATATGTTTTCATCCTCTCTTTGTGCTAGTGAAGTAAGAGGTGGGGAGGAGAGAGTAGATATGAGGTTGGCAGTTCATTTGACTTTTACCAAGGCCATTGACAAGCCATGGAGTGACTCAAGGCCAGAAGGCCAATGTCCTGCACTACCAAGCCATACCTGTCATGCTGCCCTGATATAAGCCCAGTCCAAACCACTGCCATACCAGAGGATTTTCACATGTCATCAAGACAAGACGCCTTGAAATGCCCATGTATCTGGGCTATGCCAAACTTCAAAGATAAGAGAGAATAATTTTTCTTCATTAGTCAAGAAGATTCACAAGATTACACAACGCTCACTGTCAGTAGTCATCATTATGGTTTAAAACATATCCTCTGCACAATTTCTGTGCCTGAAGGAGAACAGAAAGAAGCCCTCTAGCTACCAAGCTGTAACTACTGTGGAATACGCTAGACAAGTTAACTTTAGGAATCCCTAAACACCACACCACTTTACCTCCAAGGCTGCACACCCAAAAGACTCCCAAGCTCCACAATCATTATAAATACTTGTAATGAGGAGCTTTGGCTTTATCTCTTGTTTACACAAACATAGTACTTCAGTGTCAGAGCCTTCTCCTGCTTCCATTCATATCAGTGGGAGTTTTACCATTCTCTCTCATGAAAGTAGCTCTTAGCATTTAATGATGATGAATCACTATCCCTTCCTTGCAAGAACAATAGTTTACCAACCATGCCAACCAATATGCATGGGCTTAGTTGTAAGCACCTGGATAGTCTTATTAGTTCCAGTGGAATTACGTTCTCCAAGTTAAATGCTCTTTTTTGTTTGTTTTAATTCAGCCAACCCCTGGGATCCTCCTCTATCAAGTAAACAGGTCTTCAATTGAATACGTACAAACTTGGTATAATCTAAATACTATCAGCAACCTTATGGCTGAGCTGGCTCAACAATACAAGTTCTGCAACTGATTATGTGAAAAAAAAAAATACACACACATTCAATACATTTGCAGTACACCTAGATTTATGTTTTAGGGCCTTTACAGTAGAAAAAAATAAAGCTAGTGGTGTTTATATAGAATATAATTCTGGATGGAAGTGTAATGTGTTGGGTCATGCACCAAATATAGGAAATATGTGTTATTCAACATGGTGACTCACATCATGAGTAATATAGTCTAAAGGGTATATTCTCCCCTGTGAACAGACATAACTCTCAATAATGCTAATATTGCCACAAATCCCAAAGGGCTCCATCTAGCTGAAAGCAGCTGAAGCCTTGTGAACTGTGCAGACTGTGCAGGGCCACAGATGTCAACTCATCATTACCAGCCCAGCCCTCCAGATCCCTACTTACCCTAGGAGAGCAATGGTTCAGTGACTAGTAGCTGTGTAGTTGTACAAGAGCAGAGCCCATGGAGCTTCCCTCATATGACTGTGCAGGAGGCTTGGTGTAACTGGCTACTGTGCACCAACTCCATAATTCTCCTTGAAGCTGGGATGGCTGCTGGGACATTGACCACAAAGCCAGTTTGAAGATGATCTGCCTGCTTAAGAAATCTGGTCTGCTTGGTGTGGAGGGCTTCCAGCTTCTTGCTGTATTTGAGGAGACTAGAGTTTGTCATTGTTGTTGTGGATGAAGCTGGATAACAAGGAGTGACGTTCCAGGACTTCAGACTTTGCTGGAGCTATCTATTTGACTGAAGTTTGTTGCTGAAGAAAGCAGACTTATATGTGTATTAGGAAGCATTGGACTTGAGCAAGTTATTGATGTACCTGCCTGAAACTGGGCAGGGTGCTTGCAAGGGGAGCAATTTGTGGTACATGCCATTAGGTGGGTAATGACTTCTCGAAAGAGAAATATTTTTCCCTTTGAAATTCACAATAATTCCAGACATGATTCTTCTGGCCCAAAAGTGCTCAGAAATGATAGCACTCCTGTAAAAAACAGATAGTAGAGTTGGTGTGATCTTATTTTTGCCAGATTTCTCAGTGAAAGGAGGCATATGTGCTCATCCCACCCCAGTATGCACAGTACTCTGGAGCTGTCTTTCAATCTAATCTGAGTAACCTTTGAACCAATCTTGACAAAATAGTAAGTGTATTCAAAAATTCATGGAAGTTTTTTGAAATTAGGTCTTTGGGTAGAGAGGGGGGAAACGTACTAGTGTCTCAACTGTAAGTTTTTCTAAGATATCTGGAAATCTACATGAGAAACACATGATCACTGCATCCATACTGCTAAAAGAGGTCCATGAAGGGAGCTTAGTCTCTGGATACCTGCTCATCCATATAGCTTACTCTTTTATTCACACTCTAGTTTTTCTTTTCATGACTCCAGCTTTCCCCAATGCCATACACAGTCTTGACTTGGGAGGTAGTTTGTCCAGGGTCTCTTTCCAGGACGTAGCATGAATTCTTACTAGGCTTGGTTCCTCTCAGCATATATTTGAGCCATCACTGCCTTTATTCTCTGCCCAGCACATGCAACACATATGTTCAGTTTTATAATTCTCCCACTTATGTGACCTGCAATAAAGTCTGGCCTTTATTTTCAAACACATAAAAAAACCCACAACAAACTAAGGATTATAAGTGTTTCTTGGACACTGTGCTATGCTGGCATATTCAGCCTCCAGAAGCCAATGGTATAGATGTATGCACTTTGCTTTACTTGTCCATAGGACCAAGAATCACTCACTGGCTCCCTTCATTCAGCAGCGTAGACTTATACACCAAAACACGACCCACATAAGCTGTATTGCTTTTTGGAGTCATTGGTTTGTTTTGATTTTTTCAGAAGACCTTCATGTTACCCCAAGAAAGTTGCTTCATTGATGGAGAAACCTCTTGCCAGTCTTGGGTACTCAGCATTGTTATAAGCAGCTTGCCATTTTACTGTCTGTGGAAAGAGCTAGAAACTTCATATCAAATGCTGAAATTCAGTCAATGCCAAAGGAGCCCCTCGGAACTCAAGAAGACATGCCAGGACCTGCTGGGTGCCTTTCAACTCAATGCATCATTCAGAGTTAGCAAGTGTTCCCAGGAGTCCCTGCCTTGCACACAGTACAAATAATTTGATCAAATAAGTGTGGTGTTGTGTAATTATTGGACAGCTAATTAGAACCCTTTCCTGCCCGTAGTTTCCCCAACACCTAAAACCTGTTGAGAGGAATTGGGAGCCTGTGACATAGTGCTGCTTGGAAGCCTCTGCATAACTGGTGATGCATAACAGATATCCCTGGTGGGGATAACTGGCCAGCTGTGAGGACAGCTTTCATTTGGGGTGTTTTGGGGAGCAAAATGCCTGGAAAGGTGAGTTCTGGTTTTTGTTTTAACTTCTCAAGGAGTTTAAAGAGCCGTTCCAGCATTAGCCACAACGTTGATTATAAACCTGCTATTTTCTATAATTTGGCCTCATTAATAAATTCCTTAAGTGTTCTCCAAGGCAGAAGAGGTAAAAATAAGAGCCATAGAGATCAGAGCAACAGGGAACTATGAGGATTCCCAACAGTGGTGTTAATTCCACTTAATCAGCTCAGAGAATCTCTGTATTCAAAAGAAAATAATCATGACTCACAAAATACCCCTGTCAGCAGGGAATGGGATTCTCTCCATTTATAGTAATATTTTCCCCAATTTTTGTCCTTTCTTTTATTCTGGTTTTAAGCAGGGAAAACAACCCTCCCTCAGGGCACCATGAGCACCCTTTTTGTTCCTGGACTTCAGTGCAAGCTTAAAGAGCTGTGCTTGTAGGGAAAATCCAGTGTAGGTTCCTCAGGGCTTCTAGGAGACCTGTTCCGCAATTCATATATGCCAGTGGGTTTTTCTTTAAAAAGTCTGAAGCAATCTCAGAGGCATAGTAAGAGAGATTCAAAATTTATTACTATTTAAAGAGTATGCAAATAGTGGCAAATTTGCAGAGATGGAGGAAGCCCCACCCCCTACTCTAAGCCACTTGCCACAGAAAGTAGACAAGCCAGACAAAGACGAAACAAATTACAGGAATAATAATTTAGGTCATGAGAAAAGTAAGGACTTTGATGGATGAGAAGGCAGGAGAGTTTGCCAGGTAAAGGAGGTTTATTATGGGGCATGAAAGAGCACCTGAAGGGGCAGATTCTCTAGCTCTATACAGAGAATCTTAAATGCTGGAATTTGGAATTTTAAACAAAAAAAAAACCCAAAACCAAGAAAGGCAGAATGAGGATCAAGAAAGGGAGTAGAAAACTTCTGAGAAAAAAATAGAAAAAAGGGTTTGTAGGAGAAGGTTTACACAGGACTTGAAAGGTGCTTGAAAATTTGAGAGTATAACTCTCTGCAAGCTAGTGAAAAGCAAGGAAGGTTGTGAAGTCATCAGAGATGCTGCACTCCTCTTTCCCCTCCCTTCTCAAAATTGAAGATGGAGTGCAAAGGTGTTGGGTACTGCTATGCCACATATGACCTGAAGGGATACCTGAATATGCCTTTGCATAGCCCGATATCTGTGCATGTTTAGCTAACTGAGGATCAGACGCAAAAGCTGCTGCATATGTGCAAGGGAAGATCCTCAGTTCCTTTAACACTTCTGGGTGTGGTTCATCTAGTAAAAAAATCACAAGTAGTCATTTGGGCAGCCTGCAAGGGGGAAAACCCTTCCTAAATGCACACAACATCTACTCTGCAGCCAGCATGACTAAGGAAAATGTGTGCTGCCATGGGCAACAGGTTTGTCTTTGGACATGTCACTTGATGTTTACCAGCATAAAAATCTTCCTTGAAACTTGCAGTTTTGATGTCCCAACAAGCAGCAGGAGGGAAAACAGATATTACAAATGAAAACAGCTTGGATCACTGACCCCTACGTCTTTCTCTTTCCCACTTGCAGACTCACTCCCTTACTTGATATTTGGGAATCTTTTTGTCTCAGCTTCTATTTACTTTATTTTATTTTATGAGTCTCCTTGAATGTAATGGAAGAATAAATATTTCAGTTATCACAGCCTTGTGGCTTTTCATGGGAGCTTAACTGCATCCACTATGTTTACAAACAGAGTTACGTTGTTGCTTTTGTTAATTTGATGATTCTTGGACTATCCATACATTTGGCTGCTAAGGTCCCATTTAAATGCAGAGTTTGTTATGTTTTCATAGGACCCAAGAGGAATTTCTTGATCAAAATTTTTGAGTCAAACAAGACCAGCCAGTTTTACAACTCTCAGAATTATCAAGTTGTAAACATTTGTGGACCACTGATGGGGGCTCTGTCATAGCAAAGATCTAGATCTGCATGTCCCCTCCTGAACCTACCAGCCTGCTTGGTGTTGCACTCTGCCAGCAGAGATGTCCACAGTCTGAAGCCCTTACCTGTGCACATGTGTGTCTGTATGGGCATCTGGAGAAGAGTCATCACTGTGGTTGTGGTGAAAGCCCTTGTTCCCCATCTTCATCATGAGAGGAGAATCTGGGAGGAGGGTTGATGGCAATACAGGCCTAAATCTCAAAGAATCTGGAAGTGATGAATTAGAAAACACGTATCTCAACTCTGGGTAAGCAGGAAATATGAAAGTAGCACATAAAGCACCTCCAAGTGGTGGGGAACAAGGGGGTGACTGCGCTGGAATGGGGAGGAAGACAGGCTGGTCTGTGTTGAGAGGAGAGTAGGTAAACCATGGACATGTCTGGGAAAAGAAGAGAGGAGAGTACTCAGAAGACTGTGAATAAATAGAAGTAAGAGGGACTGATTTTTGACAATGAACTGGAAATTATATCTGTGTATACACATGCCAGAAGCCAAAAAAGGAATGGAAAAGGTCAGAGTGGATCTCCCACACCTTGACTGATGCCAATAGTCCTGCTACAGTAGGCTGAAGTTGATATCTGAGTTAAGGTGTAGCCACTTGAGATAGATTTTCAATTTTACACAGATTTTGAGAGCTAAATATTTAGACTTAAAATTGTAGTCAGGTAGTACATGGTCTAAAAGAGTATCTGAAGACATAATGGAGAAGGGAAAATGCCTGATATTATCTCCTGTGTGCAAATGGAGTCCCTGAGTATGAGAATCCTTTCACGGGGCCTAAGACCAGAGCTGCATTAGTCACACCAAATGGGAAGGAAAAAGAGGGGCCCAAATCAGAGAAAACAGAAGAAAGTATGCGGTTTACCTTGAGTAAAGATAATTAAAGGAGCCTTGCTCTCCACAAGCTCTGACAGGTCTGTGAGCTACTCCTGCTATATGAGATTCAGCCTTTCCTCACGCTTTTCCCTGGACAGCACAGCTGGGGACTGTTTGCTGTCTGTGCCTCCTCCTTAAGCCACAGAGGAGGCTATTTAAGTAAAGAGCATGAGAAGAATGCAGGAAGTAATGACATTTCTTTTGTTCTAAGCAAACCTGGCAACCCGGCTGACCCTCCCTTAAGCTTAGGGCACAGCCTGCCAGCCCTACTGACGAGTCTTCACCAGGAGCGTCCAATCCTTGATACACAGACAACCATCTACAGTGAGTGGAGAGACAGTGATGACACTGAGCATCTCTGAAAGTGCTGTTAGTTGCTCAGCTCTTTCATTCTCTCCTGTGAATGCATTATTGATGGTGATCACAGAGCTGAGGATCTTGCAGCCTGCCTTGTGCATTGAGGCACCAGCTGCATCTTTCCTGAGACATTACTGCTGGCCCTGGCCATCCTCCCAGTGCAGCCAGAGGGAAGTGGGGGGGGTGGGGACTTTTGGGTCAGACTTGTCACTGCATTACACTTACAATTGATTTTTCCCTTGGGAATGCAAACCACAATGCCAGGATTTCTGGTTTTCAGCACCCAGCCTTAAGCTTCTCTCTTGGTCACCCTGTGGTGGGTAAATCTGCCTCCTGCAGCATGCAATTTCATCCCACATGATGCAGAGGTTATTCGTTTGTCTTGCTCACCATGCTTAGAAGGGAACGGTGGCTGAAAGTGGGCCTTGTGTGTGGTGCTGCCATCCTGCCCAGCTTCTGGGCACATGTAGATGTGCTGGCCCTGGGGTGCACAATGGGGCAGAGCAGAGAATCTGGGAATACTGGTGGTGGGAAGACATGGAGAGCAGAGGCCTTACTTAAGTGGACCCGCACCCGAGCGTGTAAGATGATGGAGAAAACCTGGCTGTTCTATGGACGAGGAGAGGACAGTGTGGAGCTTGCTGCAGCCCCGAAAGCAAATGAAAATTGCTGCACCTGAAGTGGATCTTGACCTTCTATGCAAAGAGTAAAGATGTGTTTTAGACTGTTTCATACAGCATATCTGAGTTTTCCGATTTAAAGACCATCTTCCTTTGGTTTAAAATGTGATGTTTTGATAAAGCTAACCCAAGAGACTGGAAGCCTTTTGTAGTTTTTGGTATGCTCAGGGATACGACAGACACACCTCAAGAATCCGGCCAGCGCAGTGGCCTGTCACATCCCTTCACCTTTACCACTCTGCAGGCCAAAGTGTGGCTGAGAGCTTTGATCTCAGAAATAACCAGCAGCAGAGGAACCATCAGGGCATAACTCATCCACTGGCTTGCTCCAGCACAAAGCAGTGTGTCTTCACAACATTGCAATGGTCTGGCATGGCAGTGCACCCTCACGCTCTGCAGAACAGGCCATTCTTCCTGAATCCCACCGAACAGTTTATAGAATAAGGAAAGACTAGGCAGATTTCATCTTGGTGATTTTTTTACTTCAATATAAAAGTGCAGTTTAGGCATAGTTAGCATTTCCTCTCCTTCATCTATTTCTTTGCTATCAGAATAAAATCAAAAAAATCCATTGGTAGTCAATTAGGAAATGGAGAATAACAGAAACTACTACCTGAAAATTTGGATTCGCCATTCAAGCCAATGTTACCAACACATTAACTAGGAAAAGACAAAATCCATGTTAGGTTAGGAGTCAGATAAGATACAAAACTCAAAGAATTAAAGAAGTATCCACAAAGCACAGGATCAACACCGTATTTCTTTGACAAATTTAGTGCTTGTTTTAATCTTGCTACATGTCTACCTCTTAAAAATACTCAGAGCCTTAAAATGAAAGGTAACAGTAAAAAATGATGGAAACATGGTAGAAATGTTGTCCAGGTCAGAAGCAGAGTTTCTAAATCAAGTTCCTGCCTTATCTGCAGGGATTATATCTCTTCTTGACTGTTAAATATATTTTCTGCCTCCCTGGTTTATGTGGAGGAGAGCTAGTTGGTTGGATCTGTGGAGATGCAATTTCCAGGCTTGGTTCTTTCCCACCAGACGCAGGTATGTGCTACACCCATTCTGTAATTAGTGCTTGCTCTGGGCCTCCTGTGGAGGAGTATTACAGTTTGCCAGTATTTGGAACAACTTTCCATGTCATTGGAAGTGCTCCCATGAAGGCATTTTGGCGTGTTAAAACATCCAAAATCAAATATGTGCCTGCCAGATAGACAATCATCCCACCTAGAGCTGAAAAATGTGTTAGGTCAAAGAGTCCATCCCCATGCTAAGGTAGGATATAACTCTTGTGAGACTCATGCATCTCTGTTATGCTTCTTGAATTCTCTGCAGGATGCATGCCAAAGGCTTTTATCATCAATTCAGAGGAAAATCTACACAAGAGAAATTCTGAAACAGCACCAGGGAACAGTATGCTTTTTTAATTCCCTCTCTTGTTATTTCCTCACATTAAATAATTCATTGACTTTAATTGTGCACGCCTTGGGCAAAGAAGCCTGGTAAATTTGAAGGCCATTTTTATTATTAGTTAGGTGAGTTTACTTGCCAAGCATACTTTCCCCAGTTCTCTGAACATCCTACTCATCAGTCTCTAACAAAGGCCCTATTCAGATGAAGGATACCAAACAGGTTTGCAGTGGAGTTCACAACTGGCCCAGGTCACCCTGAGGTTTCAGATGCCACCTCTGTCTTCTGCTACAGCATCCAAGGTCATCTACCATTAAGGACAGTGCTTAAACCTCAGTAAGGGAAGGACTTGCCTCAAGGAAGGCTTACGTGGAATTGGATGCCTTGGAACAAAACTGCAATCCAAAAAGTTCCTGTTCTTAAATACAGTTGCCTCTGTTGTTTGGCTGAGCGATCCCAAGATGTATCAAACTCAGCTCCTTCAGGTGTCCAGATCTGATGCACATCAAGCACTCCCTTCTATGTGCAGCCAGCTGTTGTTCCTTCTCTAATTTAATCTTTCCCAAAATAGTAGACACAGGTTCAGTTTCATCTTCAGCTCAAGAAGTTTTATGTATTTTTCCCATCTTCCCAGGAAGTATCCCAAGCTCCAGAGTGTAGAGGGCAGGAAGATATTGTCTTGCCTTCTGGCTGAAGCTGGATTTGAGACCTGAATATAAGATTAAATCCAAGAATCTATAGAAGAGAGAGAGTGAATCTATAGTGGTTAGGAGATAAGGCTTAAATAAGGTTTTTCAGAGTGAAGGACAAATTCAGTTTGGGTCCCAGTGCTGCTACCTCAGCTATTGAGTTTGGCTCTTTGTCAGTAAAAGCCCTCAATTTGTTCTCAAAGGCTCTGAGCTTAGGCTGGAGCCCTGGTAGTACTGCAGAGGTAGTGTGTCCACCAGGCTCTGCTCGAAATTGGCACCAGGGCAGGGAAAGATCTTGCTGGTAAGTGCCACAGAAGAATGCTGCCACTTCCACTGGTTCCTGGCAACAAAGGATTGTCAGTCAAACTCAGAGAATCTGATTGAAACTGAAGGCAAGTCAGACTGTTGGTTACCTGTGCCAGAGCAAAATTTTTTGATCCTTGTGTTCCAAAGTGCTTGGATCTGTGTCTGTAGCTGGCACAGTTCTGCACAGACAGAGACTGCTGCTGAAGCAGCCTAGCAGAGGTGATGTGACTGCCAGGCAATGTCCTGGTTGGGCCGGGGAGCAGAGGCAGAGAAGAGCTGGAGAGAAGAAGGTAGCTGAACTCTGTCACGGTGGTGAAAACTCTTTTCCACTTTGCAGACGTGTGGAAGTAGAGCTACCTGGAAACTTGGCGCCAGACTGCTGTTTGTGCTGTGCCCTCTCTGTTATCTGGGGATAAAAGACCTGCTTTGGCATTAGGGGTGCTGAAGGGCATGAGGGGCCACTCCCGGGGCCAGAAGCAACAACCTTGTGAGGAGTCAAGCTCACAAATCTGCCTGGAAGCAAATGTAATGGGGAATGCAGAGCCTGACAGAATGTCAATAAGCCTTCACTGACTCTGCTAAATCACAAAGATCTCTGCAACACATCACCCAGAAGTCCTGCATATCCCATATTATCTTGTATTGCCATGAAGAGGAGTGCCCCAAAAGTGAGCCTTGATAATGAGAGTGCATATTTTTGATTAAATGCTGCTGGTACTAATTTTGCTGGGGTATCCTATGAAAACTAGCTGGGGTTTATGGTGTTTTCTGCCTCAGGAAAGTTGCATTTGACTGTTGGGAGAGTGTGAACTGTACAGTCTGCCCCTTTTCTGCCCTCCTCCCTGTCATGCAGACTGTGCCATAAAACCCACAATATATCCTTTTATCTGAATTCAATGCATGGGGCAATGTGAAATGGAGCTGCTGGTGGAAGAGGTCATAAAGTTCTACTGCACTAGCATTTTGAAAGGGAATCCTATTAAAAAAGTAGCCTGTGACACGGCTGTGGGGAAAGATCCTGCACTCTGGCATGGGGTTAGCAGCAAGTCTGGGACTGGACACAAGCAGAGAGTGGGCTTTTCTTGGCATTGGCCACAATAAGTGTGGTTGTCCAAGGAGAGTTTGTGGGGGAGGCTGAGGGGATAGAAGAAGACAGACATGTTAAAGGGAAGTGTGTTTCTACATAATAAGACATTGTAACATATCTCAAAAAAAAAAAAAAGAAAAAGAAAGAAGTCCGGGACTATGAAAGGGTTTCCCCTGGAAGGGGGTTGAGCTGGACATAGTTTTGGCTTACCATTATGGACTATTGTGTCTTTGTAGGCATGGGGCTCTCAAACTGGACCAGCCTTTGTGTCACATCTAGCTGCAACATTTTGAGTTCCCCAAGCAGCCTCTCATCTGTGAATCAGCTTTGGGGTTTTTTTCTACCCATGCAGCTGCTATTTTTTATTTAGTCTAATTTTAGCATCTGTACCAGCAGCTGCATATGTAAATCGTCCCATTTGGTATCCAGCACATTCAAAGAGAGAAGTGGCCCACATGAGTTATATTGGGTTAAAATACAGGTAGGTAATAAACAGTTTCTGCAAAGCATGATATTATGACAAACTATATTGCACAATATTACGGGGATTCTGATACATTCTGGGCAGAAATTGTAAAGTTCACACATAAATACTTCCTTGTAAACAAAGGGCTTAGTGCCTGACCTGCCACACCAGACCTGGAGACTGAAGCTTACGGGAAGCACAGAAACAGGGCAGAACAGCAGACCTCCTGCAATGAACAGTGTTTTCAAATAACAGTGTGGGTTTTTTCCTTGGGAAATGAAACAAACTATCTAGGAGAAAGAAGGGGATGACAAAAAAAATAAAATCAGGTAGGGATAGTAATAAAGTGATGGAAAACATTAAATTTGTATCAGCGACTCTGGGTTTGCCAAGTTCAGAAAAGACTTTAGTAAAAGCACTGAACTGTCTGGGGAAATTGATACATGACTAGGATTTATACATATTTTAATACATTTTGAGATATATGGCTTGTGTTCCTTGCTGGCTGTCCTGCTCTCCTGCCCACAGCTGCCCCTAGCACCCACCTCCTCCTGCAACCCTAGTGCCTACCACACATGTGGGGACCAGCAAGAGTTTTGCTCCTGCCTGTGTAAGTGGTTTTTGGTCTGCTGAACTTTTGCATACATTGGTGAGTGCTGCAGCAGAGCCCAGCCAAGAAAACTGAGACAAGAAGCTTGCATCCATTCTTCAGTCACTGTACCTCCACTGGAAAGGGGGAAATACATTTATTCTCGTTACTCATACAGCAGGCTGGTCTTTCCTAGGCATGTTCTTTGATGTTCTGCATACCCTATGAAAAAAATTTGGAGGTGGATATTTTTTTTTCTCAGCCAAACTCAGATGTTTTAGTTGCTGAACAACATCATTCATTTGGATTATTCCTTCAACAGAACAAAGTGAGCAATGTACGCTCATAATCTCAAGAATATGCAGCAAAAGTCTTAATGTTTACTTATTCAGGGACATGCTTTGATGTCTTGTCTTCTGCCAAATATGTTTCCATTTTCTAGCCAGGGACTAGGCTGTGTGGGATGGCTATACATATTCTCAGATCAGTCCTACTCTGCCCTTGATAGTGTTCTACCCATGCTATTATGCTCCCACGTGCCAAAAGAGAGACCAAACTAGTTTCTGTTTATTTTTATCTATATGCCATGACAGAGACAATTTGGGTGGGAATCTAAGAATAATAATTATTAAAACATCAATACAATAAGATTATATCTTATGCCTTTTCTCCTTTGTGAACTTTGAACTTTCATGTTGAGTATTTCAAAACAGCAATCCAGATGTAATCTGCCAGGCTACTGGCAGTCTTTTCTCACTAATCTTGCTGAATGAGAAGTTAAGATTTGTTACATTCATTGATTAAAGCTTAATATCGATCCTTGCATGGATGTACACAGCACCGGGAAAGGACTGTGTCAGTTTAGAGAAGCAATGACAAAAATACTTGTTTGGTGAGTAGATAGGGAATTTGGTACCCCTGTCTAAGCACTGGGTTGAACATTATGTTAGGTCACCACTTGTGGTATTCTTACTGCCTGCCTTCTTGTTTTCAGTCATGAACATGGTACACACTCGATTTACTTCTCCAAAATGTACCTGGTGTCAAGAGTAAAATGGCTCGGCTTTGGTGGTCTTCATGCTCTTAAGCAGCAATAGTTCTTTTGCATGCAGTAGTTCTTTTTGATTCAAATTTCAACATCATTGCAGTGGTGTCAACACCCATCAATACCAGAACCACTATACTGTAAAACAGAATAAGTACAGCTCTGAAAATCAGTATGGCTGAATCAGCCCTTCAGGTGTAAATGCATCAGCTTTATCACCTTGTCTTGAACATCACACTACTTGTACAATAGCAATAATAAGCAGGCAAGGAGTCCTGTAACCAAAAGAACTTACAATCTTCATGAAAGAGTCAATGCAGGTCATTGGCAGTGTTGCACTGCCCACATTGTTGTCATCACTGTAGAACTCGAACAGAAATAAATGTAGCTGTAAAAGCTCCCCATCACAGCAGCCAGCAGCCAGCCACAACTTCTAACCTCTATGCTACCAGGAGGCATTCAAAGGCAAGATGAGAAGCAGTAACACCTGCCTACATTGCAGGAGATATCCACCTTCCTGACTTTACTCCTCTAATAGGGGTGCTGCAGCAGGGATGGAGGAGCCTGTGGATATCTCTCCGCTACCTTCTGGCTTGAAAGCCCACTCAGGCTGCAGACTCCTTGTCAGGGATTTTCCTGTCAAGATGTGATTATATTTAAGAAGCACAAGGGCCTCATGCTACTACTTAGACCACAGTAAATAGAATACCAAGCACTGGAATTTCATGCCTGAATTGCCCACCAGTCATTTTTGGTCAGAAATCAAGAGATGACATCCCTTGCTTTGGATGATTCTCTGCTTTTACTCTCAGAACACTTTGTCATCTCAAATATCCCTGTTTGGTTCTGCTTGTTTTCCACCTGACCTTTCATTTTAAGTTCAGCCAGCTAAAACTACGTTCATGCTGGCTGGAATTATTACTAGATCCTGGTCTTCCAACACTGAAGAAGTTATGTTATTGTAGGTTTGACCACTGCCACATGTTCACACATAAAGGGCTTTTTTTGAAATATGAGTTGTGGCAGGCGTTTGTCATTTGAGATATGCAATGTCTGCATTTATTTAGATTTGTTCTGTGAGTACTACATGGCTTTTAATCAATGAGCCACAGGGGTGGCAGGATCGTATCATTCATTATTCATGCCCATTTTGCATTTTTTTTTTTAAATCTGTGAATATAACTCCATTTCTTGTCTTATAGTAAAAGCAGAGTTATACTGAAAATGCATATAAAAAAGCACCATATTAGTTACATATCATTCCCTCTTTATGAAAGTTTCAGTCAAGCAGAAAGAGAGTACACACTGGATACTGCGTGGTGCTTAGGACTTACAGCAAATGGTTAATAATAACAGCTTGTGAATCAGCCAGATATTGACATTGTTTCCATATGCTATCAAGGAGCCACCTAAAAATAATTTTACCTGTCAAAATCAGCTTGCTAACAAATAGGGAAACGTACTCAAAAATGACATTGTGAAATATTTACTAAAACAAATTTTACTAGTTCCATGCTAACACGATGGCTGAGACAAAGTTGAATCAATCTACTTTCCTAGTGTAGTGGGCTGTTTATATAATTGGCCATTTGTCTTTCCCGATGGAAAATCTAATATAATTCAAATACAAAACTGGAGAACAAACATTGTGTCCATGGAGCTGGATATGCTACTCTACATGACTCCACCAGCCTGCCTGAAAAAAGGGACAGGGAAATAAAATGAAAATAATTAACCCAAATATTTTGTTGAGTTTTATATCCCTTTTATTAAGGGATATATACATATATATATATATATATACACATATAATATATATATATATATACATATAATATATATATATATATACATATAATATATATATATATACACATATAATAGGTGATAAGATGAGAGGAAATGTCCTCAGGTTGTGCCAGGGGAGGTTTAGACTGGATATTGGGAAAAATTTCTTCACCAAAAGGATTGTCAAGCATTGGAATAGTCTGCCCAGGGAAACTGAGTCACCATTCCTGGAGGTATTTCAGAGAGTGTAGGTGTGGCACTTAGGGACATGGTTTAGTGATGGACTTGGCAGTGTTGGTTTGAGAGTTGGACTCCGTGATCTTCAAGGTATTTTCCAACCTAAATGATTCTGTAACGCTATAGCTCTATTAGATAAATTGCTCATGAGTCTTTTTCAGACTTTGCCAAGGGGGGCAGTCCCTTTCAGAGGCCCCTGCACTACTGCCTAGCAGTCCCACCCTGTCCATCAGCCCCACTCTACCCAAGAGAGGCGCATGTGCCAGAGGGGATAGCAGTCAAGTCTGAAATAATTTCTGACGGCAGAATCACCTCTTGCTTAGGCTAAAAATTTTCCCACTATACTGTTCTCAAAAGTGGGGAGCAGCTGCCTCTGCCACTTCCAGCTTTCTTTTGCCGCAGGAACCATCCTGCCTGGGCAGTGAACTACCCAGACTGCATTTTATTCTCATGCATCACCCAAACCCCAGGCTTCAGGCAAGTCAGGCTCAGCTGGCTGGCAGGCTAGTGGATCTCATAGCTGGCTTTAAAGGCCTTAGGAGCTAATTTGAAGAGTGGTGAACCTCAACAAAACTCTCATCTTCTTTGATTCCTGATCCCCTCCTTCATCTTTGCTGATGGATCTCACATATGGGTGGAATCCAAGAGTTACTGGCAGTGCCCTGCTCTGCCAGCACAAGGGGTTTGTCCAGGAACAGCAGGTATGGGCTTAGTGCTTCATCTCTCCTATAGGATTGATTCCTCCTTTTCATGCCTCCCCAGAAACTCAAACAGCAAAATACACTTATGGGTGTTGGCCTGACTGGAGCCCCATGGCTTCCTCTGTGTCACCCTGCACCTGCACCACAGATGCTGCATATACCCACAGCATTGCAGTGGGGCCATCCAGAACAGCATTCACTGCATTCAACCACATACCCTCCCTGCCTCAGTTCCCTCTCTGCCCCATTTAAAATGTTTTATTGCCTCCCACAATGGAGCATTATGATTAATGAGTGAGCATCCCTGACATGCTTTGCAAAGGAAAGGCACAGTGTGCTCTCAGCACTGAGTATATTCGTTTCTTTGAACAAAGCTTCTGTAAGAACACAGAACATGTGCCATGTACAGTAGACATTTCTGGCATAGCTTTTATTGGGGTCAATATAATATTCGTAACATTGCTAATGGACTCTTTGTTGGACAAAAGGATTTTGCTACTGGCATTTATCTATAGAACAGTTTTTCTGTTTTATGCCCACATACTAGCATATAATTATAGTAATAAAGTCTAGTCCCTTGCTTGAAGTGACTGCTGCCAGTATTATGAAATCATGGCAATGGTTGTAAAAATAAAAGAGGTCATAACCCCTCCACACACACACCCACCCACTCTGTAGCTGATATCAAATAGCTTTGGTGGGAAAATGCAGACCTTTAAACTTTCTCTACCAAACTCAATGCCTTCTGTATTTAACTTATCCTCTAAAACAGTTTGTGTTATAGGAATTAGAAAACTGCATATATCCATGGAAAAAGTCTGTACTTAATTAGCTACTGAGTCCAGCTTGATTTAAGCAAAATAACAACTATTTCTTTGTGTTAACTATTTGTAATGATATGCATTACATGCATCAGCCTGTCCTTATGCCAAGTCTATTCCAGCATCAACTCCCTGCTTCACTGTTCTAGTTTTGGCAAAGAAAAGTATCAGGAAATGTCTGCATGGAGATGCTTTTTCATGTCTACCAGGGCAAGAAAATTCCTCTCTCAGGAATAAAGCCAATTATCTTAAAATTGCAGTGGCATCAAACAAAATACATTACAAGCTCCCAGGTACCTCCTGGGAAAGCAACACAGGAAGCTGGAGGACAGGCAAGAGCAGGTAGGAAAGGCTGCTGTCTGTATTCTTTGCAGACATTTTTTCTAGGGACTTCTGCATCAAATATCCTTTTTTTTCCCTCCCACTAGACATATAAGCAGCAGAAAAAGGTGTTAGTAGACTTACATTAGTTCTGCAAAACGGAAAAGCAGAGCAGGCATGACGTGAGGCCATGTCTGTCCCAGCCAAATATAGAAGGCAGCACCCGGGAAAGACTGAGGTTGACTGGTTGCTGAGAACCACCAGCACAAAGCTGCCCATAAAGACTTTTGGTGGCTCTCATTTGGGATGCTTACACTTAGGCCCTGGTTTCACAAAGTGTTTGAGCCGCTCTGCTGGAGGAGCTTGAACTTTGTCAGGTGTTCAAGAGCAAATCTCCAAAAATTGTGCCCTGCATGTGAGTCTCGCTTGGGCACCTGGCATCACTTGTTACTCTCAAAAAAATCACAGCCTCTGTTTGGCTCTGGCCAAAAGAAGACAGAATTGAAAGTGTAGTCAGAGACTAAGAAGGGGAATAAATTGAACTGGCATTAGATTTCTGCATTTGACGGCCTCTTCCTGCTCCCTAAACTCTTCATAGCCTGAAGAGTATCAGATGCATACAGTGGAGACAATTGAACTGTACAATTCCCAGCAGCCCTGATTGAGCTGCCTTGTTTTGTTTTCTTAGCTGAGGCCTTTGGAGCCAGTGGGAAAAGAAAAACAACAACAAAAAATGCTCAGTTATTCAATCTTCTTTACTGGAAGTAAAACATAAAGAATAAGCAATGTAGAGGCAGAGGAAGGTTGCAGAACTACTTTACAGGTTGCCAAAAAGATAAAAGATGCCCAGAAAGAGTGCTGCAGGACAGAGAGTTTTGGAGAATGACAAGAACAATGAAAAAAATCTCATGAAAAGCTGGAGACTTCATAGATTCTTAGATTTTCCTTCCTGCTTCTGTGTCTCACTCAGGAAGAGGAAAATTCAGAAAATGAGTGCAAGCTGAATGTAAATAGGTTAAGCTTAGAAAACAAAGCAGTAAAGCAAAAACTATGGTGACAGATCCTCCTCTTGTTTATCCTGGGGTAAATTCTTAATTGTCTCATTGGGACAACTTTGGGTTTGCCTCAACACAACTGAAAGCAGAATGTAGCCCTTGCACAATATGTCCAGATGTTCCTTTTTTCTGTGATGAAAATGTGAGAGATTCAAAGAGGTTTCCCAGACTGACGAAATTTACAGCCTCCACCCTCTCCCCATGTAGCTTTACTTAATTCAGCTGAGTTACACCAGAGACAGTAGACTTTTGTCTCATGGTACATTTTTTTCAATGTTTTACATTGCAGAACAACTATACAGGTTTGTTAGTGTCTGCAGTTTAGCAAATCAAAGGCATCACAGTGCTTTTACAGACGGCTGATTCAAGGGAAATCTTTCTGACGTCTAGGACAACATTTTTCTTTGCTTTTACCCTTATCTGCAGTTTGCACAAGCTACCAACAGCCTGCTGAAGGAAATGTTCCCCTTGTCCCTCCTGGGCATCATGCCAGCAGCAGATAATCAGCAGGCAGATAAGTAATTATTCATTATTTACTGTTGAGCCACCTGGTGCAGGTGTATATCCTTTAGTTCAGCTGTCTCTCACACTGTCTCCTGCTGAATGATCTCATTTTACACAGATTCCCTGCACTTTGTAAAGAAGACCAGAGATATAGAAGGGATCCATCATCTTACGTTCTCATGCCAGATTCTGGCAGTTTATAAGCAGGTGCTCAGACATGCTGGAGATCCAGAAAATCAAGGTAATTACAAAAGAAGATGGTTTGATTCACTGCACTTTCATGGATGGCCTCATGCTTATTGCAGGAGCCAAATACTACACCAGTGAAACAGTGCACAGGATCCAGGGAAACCAAAGGGCTGCAGTAGTAGGGGGGTAAATGTGTAGCACTCTCTGACTTTTCTTTCCAGAAAATCCACCACATTGAGAGGCTGAAGGAACTGGGCACACTACACCAAGGTCTGGGCAAATGAAGACAAAATTTACAGAAGGGCTGTGGCCATAAGGTTCAGCCCCACTCCCTTGGAAGTCCACAGCTCCCATCATTCTATTGGCTGCCATTTGGGGCTGCTTTCAGTTCTCACAGCAAAAGCTAGGTTCCACAGAGGTTTAACCTCATCAAGCCAGAGCATTTTTTTAAACCAAGAGTAACTGGGAAAAAACAGTGTGGTGGTGCATCAATGAAACAGTTTACGTTTTTTTCTGTTGCAGAAACAAGAGTTCTTCCAGATTCTCTGGTGGCTCCTTTCCTGAATCAGCACAACATCCTGCAGCTAAGGGAGCATTTCTTTGGTTTGCCATGGTGAACTGGGTGACCTGCTGGAACGAGGGTTTCTGTATTTGGGGTCTCTATCTTAACCTCCCAACCCACTGTGCTATGACAGTGGCCTTGAAGCAGCCCAGCATGGGCTGGCAGGCCCAGTGCCATCTAGGGCTGCTGTTCTGAAACTCACCTTTTGGGGTAAATTCACTTAAATCAGCTCTTGTTTGAGCATGCCCTCTTCCTGTCTGGTTTTCCTCTGTAGAACTAAAGAGCCTCAGGACGAGCACCCTTTCTGGTTGTGTGGTTGTATCCCACCACAATGGGATTGAGTCTATAGAGGTTTCCCTAAACACACTTGAGTACATTGACCAAGAGAGCTCCCAGTGTGAAACAAAGCCATCATACCACTGCTGTCCTCCTTTTTAGCTGTCTAATCAGGGTATAGCAGTAGCAAAGTCAGAATTTTTAATACCTTTTGCCCAGCATGAAAGATGCAGCAAAATACCCAGATCCTCAGAAGAAGTTGCCCTTGGGCACAGACTTTAGACACACAAAAATGAGACAGAGGGAGAGGGACAACACATGACATTGCCTCTAGCCAAAATCTACTTTTTAGGGAGTGTTCAGCAAAACAACTGCCATCACCACCACAGAGCTCTCTGGGTCTTCACAGGAGATGATTATACTGATTAGCCTTGAAGTTAAAATCAGGAAAAAAAAATTTGGATCAATTCTTGCTGGCAACTGAAAAGAGAGCCGTATATGGTAAAAGTGCAGCTCACATTCAGTGTGAAAATGTGGGGTTTATTTTCTGCAGTTACAGTGGTTAATTTTGTCAGCTCATTTTAATAATGCTTTTTATAAACCCACTCTCATCCAGATGTGGTATGTTATTGTGTTCTTTTTGGTGATGCTGGGCATTTAGTCCACATTGACAACACATTTATGATGCTCACATAAAAAAGGGGATCCAAAAGCTATGGTTCAATAATTATTCCTAACATTTTCCAGCATCTCTTTCAAAATGCCTAAATTTGCTTTATCTCTACAAGATAAGGCTTGTCTGCATACCAGGTTTGAAAAAAAAATAAAAGATCCTGGCTTGACCTGAGGTTGACCTTTCTGTACACAGGCTCCGCTATTGTAGAGGAACCGAAAGCAGCAGCGCTTAGCAAAACCAAACCAAACAAGCCCCGAGAAGCAGGAAGAGGAGGGGGAGCATCCTGCAGAGAGGTGCAGTGCCAGCTTCTGCCCCTGTGCACAGCCTGCGCCCAGGGGGCCTTGCGAGCCACATCTCACAGCATTGTCCAGCCCTGAACCCCAGTGGCCCACCTTCCTCTCCAACTTTGGAAAGCCTGGTGTCTGAAAGCAGATCCAAACAACTGTGCTGTTTGCTTACATCTACTGTTCCGAGGAAAAGTGTGGGGGTTAGTTTTATTTTGAGTCAAATTTGCTCTAAGCCTCCCTGATTTCATCATCCTGAGCAAGGCACGTTCAAAGCAGGCTTCAACTGCTCAGAGATTGCTGAGGAATTTGGACTTGCAGTTACTTGCAGGAATGTAGATTATTAGTCATCCTTTAAACCTGAGACATTTTATACCCATGCAACTGCTAATCGCAGAAGCCACATCAAATTTGTGATTACCTGTAGACAGTTTTTAATGGGTCCTGTTATGTGATTTTTCACAGGGACACGGGAATAGTGCTTTTGGCTTCCTGGCCTAGTTCCCACATTGGAACTATCAGTGCTTCGACCTTACTGCAGGAAGCTGCTGACCACGCTTCTGCTCTGCAGCTCTCTGCTGTGCTCTGCACATCTCTGTGGCTTAGCAGAATAAATTGGGAAGTGATATTTCCCTTAAGAGAATACTTTCTCCAACTGAAAAAAAAACCACTTCTAAAGAACTGCTTTATCAAGAAAAAAACGGTCATTTTTTTCTGGAAAACTTGGAAAAAGGCTTGGAGATGAGGGAGTCACAGCTCAGGTGGGTACTCTGCAGTAAAGACACCTTCAGAATTGACTTTGAGATGAGATTCATCTCCCTCCTTCGGTGCTGTGAGCCTGCTGGTGAGGCTGAGTTATGTCCTCTAGGGCACAGGGGTCTGGCAGTAGTTCACAACCCCTCCTAAGATACCACTCTACCTGGCTGGTTTGCCCACAGGGGTTCAGACACCTCTGGCACCACAGCAAAAAGACTGAGAGATCATCTTGTTCCTGGGCACCCTAGGTTCACCCTCTCCCAGGGCAGTGATAGTAGCCTGACAGCCTCATTGACTTCAGTGCAACCCCTCACATGAGTGATATAAGGGTCAAGCCAGAAAAGTCCCATTCCTGAGGACTAGGAAGTCCCCTAGGCTATATAAAGCTATCTGCTGCAAAACCAGATTTCCTTACATTTGGGAACATACAGCTTATAGATGAAGAGGCTGAGAGAGGAGCAACCCAGCCCTCTCAGGGCTCACAAGAGCTGCAGCTCAGCTTGTGTTCCCAAGGAACTGGGTGGTCTTCCTGTATCAGAAATAGTGCAGCCACCCTAGCCACTGAAATATTAACATGTGCACCAATTTGTTTGCTTCCTGAATTAACTACATAGCTTTTATCAGCCATCTGTTTTTCAGACTTGACACTGGTGGTTTCATTTCTGCTGCTAAAATGCACCTTGCACTCAAGAAAACATTTCCTGTTCTGGTTCCTTCCCAGTGTTTTACAGAAACCATGAGAGATCAGACACCAATGGAAACTGTGATTCCTCCTGCAGCTTCTCAGCACCAGGAAAACATGCAGCTGGCTACTGTTGCTGAGAGGAGGTATACACAGTGAAACCACCACCTGCCCAGTCCCTCTGTTAAAATAGAGCTCATAGGAGAGCCTACACAAAGAAGAGAGTGAGACCTGTCCCTGTGAGACTTTGGTAAGACCATCTCCATTGTCCTCGGGGTCACTCCCCTGCGTGCTCGCTCTGAGCAGATCCACCCTTCCACATCCAGCAGCAAGTCTAGCAGGAGTCCATCTGCTAGAACATGCGTGGCCAGGCATGGTCGGACCTGGGGTGTCCTCTGGCCCTCACCGTGCCCTGACCTAGCAGCAACCTCCACGGGGCCACCCTGCCCCAGGGCACAGCATCCTGCCTGCAGCCCCATGCCCCCCTCTGCTTCCTGGCATCCCCATGGAAAACGTAGCTTCTCCTGAGGCATTATCTGCAGAGCTTCAGAAGCGATAAGGTGCCCTGCAGGAGGAAAACATCTGCATAAATGCAGACAGAAATCTACTGAAAGCATAGAGGCATTTTCCTTAAATAAATCAAGCTGATTTAACCAGTGGCAGGCAGTTTAACACTTGAAATTGGCCTGCAATTAGACTGTCTCGTGATTAGGCTCTATATAAACTGTGGGTGATTTCATGCATATCACATTTAGTTCATGCTAATATTTAGATCATGTGCAAAATTTCATAAATGAGTACAGAAAACAACAGTTTGCTCATAAGGCACTAATTACAAATCAGGGAAGGGGAAGCCTAAGAGGTCAGTGCACTTGGCAACACAGGCAACACAGCCATCAATGGGAATGTCATGAATCAAATACCATCAGAAATGTTTATCAAGCAGGGCTGAGGCATGTATAGTTCACGACTACAAGACCAGCAGGAACAAAGTTAAACCAACACTTGAAGCGCTTTATTCATTATTTACCAGCAATTCTCTGAAACATTGAGAGATTTAAATTATTAAACAAATGCTCTTTGACTATTTTATAGAGCTGGATCTACAGCATGAAAAATTATTACTCAGTTTGAGTGACAAATAATAGATATTATTTGACCACAGTTAAATGGTACAAAAATATGTCCCTTGTTTCTTAGACATATTTATGCCTAGCACTGAAGCACTTCTGCTGTGGGCATGTTCATGGCAGTCAAACACTGATGTCTGCCCTGCACACCCACTATGGTTACATGCCATCCCTGCTTGGCGCACAACCTCCTGCTGCCATAAACACACTGAAAGTTGTCAAATCAGACTAAATGGTGCTGATACTTATGCTTCTCTTTCCCTCCATTTTGTACTGATACAAGTTTATGCTAATCTTGCTGTTAGCTTGTTTACACCAGTAAGAGGTGTGAACACAGCTGTGTGGCCATTCCAGAGTCTGTTTATGCTGAATAAGGCATTTGGTTTAGCTGTTGCTGTGTTCTCTGGCACTCCTGGAGGGCAAAGTTCTGCTTCCAGGCAGGTACTACAAGGTTGCTCAATAGCTTTCTGGATTACCATCTTCTCTTACAGACGTTTTTCCTGAGGTTTGAGCATCTAATTGCAACTGTCAAGCACAGCCTGCTCACTATTGATACGGAAAGAAGGGGAGAAGGTATAGAAGACAGCAGGAGGAAAAATGATGTGGGAAAGCACTTGGATCACAAACTAGGCTTTTGGATAGGTGAAGAATATCCAGCATGATGAAGCACTCATCTCTTCATATGGCTTTCAGATGTTTCTTCAATAAAGACACTTAGCGTCACAACAAACCAAAAATAATTAATCAAAGTAGCCAAGCTATTTCATTCTTACTTATTTGCAAAGTGTGACGTAGCTGTTTATGCACCACACAGTTAAAAGCACAAATAGCAAGGACACAATGAAATGGCAGCACTTTCATGACATTCACCTAGTTTGCTCTTGAACAGACAGCATTCTTTATAAAACAGCAAACTGAGTAACCCAGGAATCTGCAAATTGTAACAGACTCTTGCAAAAAGAACCGATGCTTTTTCTTACTGTACATAGGCAATTATAAGGGTTCTGAGAAAGCTACAAAAGAAACCACAACCCTAGAGGGCCTGGTTCTGCACATCTAGCTGAGGAGAGCTGATAAAAACCTCTTTATATGAAACTCAGAAAACACTGAAAATAGAAAATCAGATTTGTATGTTCTTTGTATATCCAAGCAACTTCCCAGAAAGATTTCAAGTTTTACACTTTGCTTTTTTACTGAAAAGAAAAGAAAGATTGTAACCTTCTCAGTGAGTGACAGCTCTGTGAAAACATAATAATGTGAGAAAACATGTTATATTACATATTGCATCATGAGGTGGTTATATTAATTAGATAATATTAGTTTCTGTTGACACCAAGTATTTTTACTTTACCAAATCAAATCATAGACAGTTTCTCAATCAGAACAGCATGTTTTTCACCATGTGTCTCCAGTTCTCAGGTTGTATTAACCTGCTTTCTGCAAGAGAGTAATGGAATGGATTTTACCTTAGACCTCCACTATCCAAGACTTCCTCTGCATTCAGAGAATTATGGTTTCTTTATGTTACAAGAGAAAACAAGCTGTGTCAGGGCTTTGAAATGGGTACTCCATCTTCATCAGCATAATTTGTTAGATAAATAATGTGGTCTGGCAGCTAAGAAAAGGCCTGGGAGACATGTATCTTGGGTTATCCTACCAGTGTTACCTCACAAACATTCCCCAGTTTCATAACTTTCCTGTTCCTCTGCCTCCTGCTTTATGAATAAGGCCAACAATAATTTTAGCTTTGTAAGGAGTTTGGAGAGTGATGGGTAAAAGGTGTTATGTTTATGCTATAGATTGTTATTACAAAACAAATGGTTGCAATATATGCAGGAAGGAAACTTTCTAAATAAAAGATTTAGTAAAGTGTTCTAGATCACATGGCAGAGGAGGATTTGCACAGTAACAGTTCAATTGCAATAATATCTGGGAAGGACTTTGGTTATATTCCCACACTATAAAGCCATTTCAGGCATCCAAGATGGTATTGGGACAGGGACATAGAGATAGGGAAGACAGGATTACCACAATGGTCCTAAACTATCTATTCAGACACTAACTTCCTCTACAAGTAGAAAACATTTCCTCCTATCTAACTATGCCGAACTTTATAAATTAGTTACATTTTATCCCACTCTTATTTAATTTGGCAAGCAATTTATTCTTGCCTTTTATCCCAGATATAGCTAGTCTCTTTTCAGTCCCCTTTTCTTTGAGCCACAGTAAATCCATCTCTTCAGAAGCTGCATGTTCTTTTGCTGTTTTCTCTGAGCTTCTTTGGACTTCCTCTTAGTTATTTACAACTTTAAGAGCTGAGTACAAGTGTAGAAAATTCACTCCAGTTGAGAAGTCTCAGTCAAGGAAACAGTATTTCTCATCTGTCTTTATTAAATGTCATTTGCTCATTTTCAATCCTTTTTACTGCCTAGAAAGGCCTTTCTTTTCCTATCTAGAAAGTCCTTCTTACCCTGTCTCCAAAACTAGGCAACATTTTTCAGCTAATTTTGTAGGTGCACCCTTTATTCCCTCTGGCACAAGAAGTAGTTACTATTACAAAAAGTAGAATATTTTTTATTTAAGTTAAAGTAAAGTTAGATCTAAGCAATTGTGTTTTTTGAAAGTTAGACATATTGTCCCTCTGATCATAGAATCACAGAATCATAGAACATCAGGTTGGAAGAGATGGGTAAAATGTTCTTTTTCTCTGATAGCATGTTTTGGTTTAAACAGTGTTTTTCTAGACATTGTTAATTCTTTGAAGAAGATAACATCTTGTGTGAATTGAAAGCCGCAGCTATCTCTGTGTCTGCATGAGATGCGAGTGCTTTGCAGTAGATGTGCTAGAGAAGCCTCTTGGAAAGACTGAAGAGTGGGACAGAAAAGTGGCTGCTTTTCACAGTTATCATGTGGAACAACTGAACTGGCTTATTCAGCTGCATCCAGCGACAGGACGGTGAGTTCTGTAGTAGGGGTGCCCATAGACGGCTGGGCGCTTCCCTGAACGGGGAAAAAACCTAAAAAAAAATCGATCGGGAAGTCGGCGCTGGACTCCGGGCTCCACGGCCGCTCCCGCGCGGGGCCTGACGGGAGGGGGCGGTCCCGGAAGCTTCCGCGGGGGATTTAAAGGGCCCATAGGGAGCACAGCGACCAGAGCCCAGGCGAAGAGGAACGGGGCAAAGAGGTGTGGGGCTCATTAAACAAGGCAGTTCGAGCGGGCAGGGCGAGCAGGGAAGGGCTGGAGCACGGTCAGAAGAGATTGAGGAAAATGGTGGATACCCTATGAAAGACTAAGGCCGCACCAAGCGTAATGGAGGCTGCCACCCAGACGGAGCCCTGGTGGGCACATGCAGCTACCCAGACCCTGGGCTGCAGACAGTGCCCCCCTCCCACAGTGGCTCATGCCTCTGGCACTGGCTCCTCCTGTGGAAGCTGTGCTCAGGTAGGGGAACTGCTTCATATGGTGGAAGAGCTGAGGAAAGAAGTGGAAAGGCTGAAGGCCATCAGGGAGTGTGAGAGGGAGATAGATGAGTGGAGCAGGACCCTCTCACAGGCTGCCGGAGCTAGTGAGGCTGAGCACCACCCACCGGTAAGCTGTAAGGCTGGGAGAGACAGATGGGGAATGGCAGCAGGTTCCTGTCTGGAGAAGGAAACTTGCTCCCCCCACCCAGGCAATTAACCCCCAGATCTCTCTGGGGAACAAATATGAGGTGCTGAGGGTGCATCCTAGCCCTAAAGATGAAGAGGGCTGCACCCACAGCCTAAAAATGTTTCCAAGACTCCATCATCCTCCCACAGCCTTAAAAACATCCTCGGTTAAAAAGAAGAGGAGGGTGATTGTCTTGGGGGATTCCCTTCTCAGAGGAAGGGAGGGTCCCATCTGTAGGCTGGACCCGCTCCACAGGGAGGTCTGCTGCTTGCCGGGAGCATCAGTGAGGGACATTACTAGAAAGTTCCCTTCCCTGGTCAAGGACACAGACTACTACCCGCTCTTAGTTTTTCAAATTGGTAATGAAGAAATAGAGCACAGAAGGCCTAAAGCCATTAAAAGGGACTTCAAGGCACTTGGGAGAATGATCGAGGGCTCGGGGGCACAGGTAATATTCAACTCCATCCCAATACTAAGGAATCAAGAGCAGGAAATGAGGAATAAGAAACTGGTTAATGAATGGCTTTGGGACTGGTGTGAGAAGAGGGGCTTTGGGTTCTTTAATCATGGGGAGGCCCACGCACCCCTAGGCTTTCTTACCAGGGATGGGACACGCCTGTCTCCTAGGGGGACAAAAGCCCTCACCAAAAACCTAGTTAAGCTCATAAATCGAGCTTTAAACTAGATGTGAGGGGGGAGGGGATGGATGGCAGGATGAGAGTGAGCCTGGAGGTGAGACTTCAGAGGCAAAGGGGTAGTGCGCTGGCGACGCCTGCCAGTATATCACCACTAAGCAAGAGGGGGTGAGTGCAGCTGGGGATGGTAGGCAGCAAACTGGCACTGTGGCCTTAGTTAAGTCAAGGACCGCTCAGTTGGGGAGAAGCCCTATTACAAAGGCTGAAGCTACGCCTGCCTAGCTGAAGTGCATTTACACTAATGCACGCAGCATGGGAAATAAGAAGGAGGAGCTGGAAGCTGTGGTAGGGCAAGGAGACTACAATGTCATTGCCATTGCGGAGACATGGTGGGATGACTCGTACAACTGGAGTGTACCCATGGTGGGGTATAAACTCTTCAGGAAGGATAGGAAGGGCAGAAGAGGAGGCGGGGTAGCCCTCTATGTTAGAGAGGGCTTTGATACCCTCGAACTGGACTACGGTCAAGATGAGACTGAGTGCCTGTGGGTGAATATCAGAGTAGCCCATGGGCAGGAAGGGATTGTGATGGGAGTCTACTATAGACCACCCAGCCAAGAAGAAGCAGCTGATGAGCTCTTCTACAAACAACTTAGTGTAGTCTCAAAATCACTACCTCTAGTCCTTGTGGGAGACTTCAATTTCCCAGATATAGGCTGGGAGTATAATACAACAGAAAGGAAGCAGTCCCGGAGGTTCCTGGAGTGTGTGGAAGACAACTTCCTCACACAGCTGGTGAGCGAACCGACAAGGGACGGCGCCCTCCTAGACCTGCTGTTTGTGAACAGAGAAGGACTGGTGGGGGATGTGAAGGTTGGAGGATGCTTGGAGCAAAGTGATCATGAGATGATAGAGTTCTCGGTGCAGGGTAAGATGAAGAAGGAGGTTAGCAGAACAGTCGCCCTCAACTTTCAGAGAGCAGACTTTGGGCTGTTCAGAAGGCTGGTCGGAAAAGTCCCATGGGAGGCACTCCTTGAAGGCAAAGGTGTCCATGAGGGCTGGGCGCTCTTCAAGAAGGAACTCCTAGCAGCTCAGGAGAAAGCCGTCCCCAAGTTCCGGAAAAGTACCCAGCGGGGTAAGAAACCAGCGTGGTTGAGTAGGGAAGTCCTAAGAGACATCAATAGGAAGAGGAGGGTCTACGACCTTTGGAGGAAGGGGCAGGCATCCTGGGTGGACTATAGGGAGGAAGTGAGAATGTGCAGGGGAAAAAGTCAGGAGGGCTAAGGCCCAACTAGAAATGCGATTGGCCAAGTCTGTGAAAGACAACAAAAAGACAAAAAGTCTTTCTACAAATACATCAACAGCAAAAGGAGGGCTAGGGAGAATCTCCAGTCCCTAGTAGATGCAGAGGGAACAAGAGTAACAGGGGATGAAGACAAGGCTGAAGTGCTCAATGCCTACTTTGCCTCAGTCTTTAACAGTAAGGAAAATTGTTCCCTCTGTGCACAACCCCAAGGGTTGGAAGAGAAGTATGAGATTCCCAAGGTCCAAGAGGAGGTGGTTAGAGACTTGCTTGCCCAGCTAGATGCCCACAAGTCTATGGGGCCAGATGGAGTCCACCCAAGAGTTTTGAGGGAACTGGCGGATGTGCTCCCAAACCCCTTTCTATCATCTTCCAACAGTCCTGGATGACTGGGGAGGTTCTGCTGGACTGGAGGCTGGCTGATGTTGTGCCCATCTATAAGAAGGGGCGCAGGGAGGATCCGGGGAACTACAGGCCTGTCAGTCTGACCTCGGTACCGGGGAAAGTCATGGAGCGGGTGATCTTGAGTGCTACCAAGAAGCACTTGCAAGAGAACCGGGTGATCAGGCCCAGTCAACACGGGTTCATGAAAGGCAGGTCTTGCCAGAGTAATCTGATCACCTTCTATGACCGAGTGACTAGACTCTTGGACGAGGGAAAGGCTGTGGATGTGGTCTTCCTGGACTTTAGTAAAGCCTTTGATACAGTTTCTCACAGCATTCTGCTTCGGAAACTGTCGGCCTCTGGCCTGAATGGGTGCACACTCTCCTGGGTGAAAAACTGGTTGAATGACCAGGCCCAGAGGGTGATGGTAAATGGAGTTAAATCCAGCTGGAGGCCATTGACAAGTGGGGTTCCCCAGGGCTCAGTCCTGGGTCCAGTCCTGTTTAATATCTTTATCAACGACCTGGATGAAGACATCGAGTGCTCCCTTAGCAAGTTTGCAGATGACACCAAGCTGGGTGGAAGTGTGGATCTGCTGGAGGGTCGGGAGGCTCTGCAAAGGGATCTGAACAGGCTGGACTGCTGGGCTGAGACCAATGGCATGAGGTTTAACAAGGCCAAATTCTGGATCCTGCACTTGGGGCACAACAACCCTAAGCAGAGCTACAGACTAGGAGAAGCCTGGCTGGAAAGCTGCCTGGAGGAGAAGGACCTGGGGGTGTTGGTTGACAGCCGACTGAACATGAGCCAGCAGTGTGCCCAGGTGGCCAAAAAGGCCAGTGGCATCTTGGCTTGTATCAGAAACGGCGTAACCAGCAGGTCCAGAGAGGTTATTCTCCCTCTGTACTCGGCACTGGTGAGACTGCACCTCGAGTACTGTGTTCAGTTCTGGGCCTCTCATCACAAGAAGGATGTTGTGGCTCTGGAGCGAGTCCAGAGAAGAGCGACAAAGCTGGTGAAGGGACTGGAGAACAAATCTTATGAGTAGCAACTGAGAGAGCTGGGGTTGTGTAGCCTGGAGAAGAGGAGGCTGAGGGGAGACCTTATTACTCTCTACAATTACCTGAAGGGAGGTTGTAGAGAAGAGGGTGCTGGCCTCTTCTCCCAAGTGACAGGGGACAGGACGAGAGGGAATGGACTCAAGCTCCGCCAGGGGAGATTTAGGCTGGAGATTAGGAAAAAGTTCTTCATGGAGAGGGTGGTTAGGCATTGGAATAGTCTGCCAAGGGAGGTGGTTGAGTCACCGTCCCTGGAGGTGTTTAAGGTGAGGGTGGATGAGGTACTTAGGAGCATGATTTAGGGACTGGTGGGAATGGTTGGACTCGACGATCCAGTGGGTCTCTTCCAACCTGGTTATTCTGTGATTCTGTGAAATTCATGAATTGAAGCTGCAGCCTCCCTGCACCACAGGGGTCCCCTGTGTTCACGTGGTATATCAAAGCCAAGTTTGCTCTCACAAACCCCATCTGTTCTGCGGGTGCTGCACTTCAGATGCTGATGTAGATCAAAGATCTCATAAGGACAAGGGGAACATTAAACGCAGTGTTTTCAAGTGGTTTGTTAATTGTGGGTGTGCAAATTTTGCCTGTAGTACCAGCACATTCTGCTTGCAAGCCAGCCAACTGACCAGAGATATTTTACCCTACGTGAAACTTATTGTTAGGCTGCTCCAGAAACTTCTTTGAAAGGTGTTTCCTCCTCTAGACCTACTGCTGCAAAGAGCACCTTGTGCATATCCCTGGCTTTGAGTTGACTTCCACATGGCAGTTAAGCCTGTAGTGTGCAGTTAATTTCATTCACTAAGAGGCAACTACAAGAGCTGACAGCTTAATATATACTGGATATAGTTTATTACAAGGATAATAAGTTTTGATACTTGTGCTTCCTGCAGGCCTGCCCTCCTTTTCAGATGTTTTAGTTCTTATAGCTGTTTAATCAAGGTAGAAGAAAACAAAACCATTTTGCCATGAATCACACTTGGTATATCAGGAGATACACCATTCTAAGCCATTTTTTTTTGCCAGAGATGGAAAAGCTTAACCCTTTGAAAATGTTGAGATGTTTCTGGCAGACAAAGAGAGCAGTTTATCACTTAGGCTCCTTTCAGCCTCATGATTCCTTGGTTCTGTGAATAATGAAGTAACTTCCTAGAGGCAGTTGTGCTGCATGCACTTAAAGATATGGTTAATTCATAAGGTTGCAAATTAATAATAAAGCAGAACATGGCTCTCCAGAGATCTGGGGGATGCAGGTTTCTACTTCCCTTAATAAATAATATATAACTCTGGTATTTCTGTAATATCATGACTCTAAAGAAGATCTCACCTAACCAGCTCTGTTCATCATCTTTCCCCTGCTGTATAATTGTTGTGGTTTGTTTAGAGAGGATTACTTATCTCCCACTGAATCCTCCATTAAACAAAGACAATCTCTTTTCTCTTGACTTTTAACACCCCTTTTTCCAAAGGGATAATGTTTATATTGCACCTAATGTATTACCTTGTATTCAAATGAGAGGCTGAACTTAAGTAACACAACTACACAGATCATTTATCATGATCCCAAGTGCTTGTACATGTTTATACTGAGATGCATAGTTTAAGTTGATTTGTGTTAAGATATTGCACTTCTCTCTCGTAAGAGAAATAGCAGTGCTTAAGGAGATAAACCAGAGCCTTTTCAGCTGCTCGCACTTGAAAAGGTGGTAGCATTCAAAGATGACATAAGGTAAAAATAGGAAATTTCAGAAAGCTAAATTCTCTTTTACTTTAACTTCGCATGTACTATTTCAGTTTTAGGCAAGAATGGCAGAATCACAGAATAACCAGGTTGGAAGAGACCCACCGGATCATCGAGTCCAACCATTCCCACCAGTCCCTAAATCATGCTCCTAAGTACCTCATCCACCCTCACCTTAAACACCTCCAGGGACGGTGACTCAACCACCTCCCTTGGCAGACCGTTCCAATGCCTAACCACCCTCTCCATGAAGAATTTTTTCCTAATCTCCAGCCTAAATCTCCCCTGGTGGAGCTTGAGTCCATTCCTTCTCGTCCTGTCCCCTGTCACTTGGGAGAAGAGGCCAGCACCCTCCTCTCCACAACCTCCCTTCAGGTAATTGTAGAGAGTAATAAGGTCTCCCCTCAGCCTCCTCTTCTCCAGGCTACACAACCCCAGCTCTCTCAGTCGCTACTCATAAGATTTGTTCTCCAGCCCCTTCACCAGCTTTGTTGCTCTTCTCTGGACTCGCTCCAGAGCCACAACATCCTTCTTGGGGTGAGGGGCCCAGAACTGAACACAGTACTCGAGGTGCGGTCTCACCAGTGCCGAGTACAGAGGGAGAATAACCTCCCTGGACCTGCTGGTTACGCCATTTCTGATACAAGCCAAGATGCCACTGGCCTTCTTGGCCACCTGGGCCACTGCTGGCTCATGTTCAGTAGCTGTCAACCAGCACCCCCAGGTCCTTCTCCTCCTGGCAGCTTTCCAGCCAGGCTTCTCCTAGTCTGTAGCTCTGCTTAGGGTTGTTGTGCCCCAAGTGCAGGATCCAGAATTTGGCCTTGTTAAACCTCATGCCATTGGTCTCAGCCCAGCAGTCCAGCCTGTTCAGATCCCTTTGCAGAGCCTCCCGACCCTCCAGCAGATCCACACTTCCACCCAGCTTGGTGTTATCTGCAAACTTGCTAAGGGAATATATAAGAAGTATATGTTCAGAGAATGATTCGTCCCGTGCTGTACAGTGCAATCTCATTCACATCTGGATATCTGGGATTGCAAAACCATTACACTTCTATGAAAAAAGCCAGTGGCAACTCTTCCCTTACAACACTTATCTGACATGAGTAGGATAGACACATATCTGGAGTAGGAACTTCATAATTTGCTTCCCTGAAAAAGGATTATTTTCTTAAACCACTGATATGCTCTGACATGGTGTCAGATTATATCAGGGCATTTTCCATAAACCGATTTTGCATATTTGTGAGATGCTGTCCATGACAGGCTCACAACTGAACTAGATAAATATTTAAATCATTTAAATATTTAATTCATGGGTTGGTCACAAATATCAATTTCAGTTCTATCGCCTTTCCCAGGTAAATCCAGCATGTCTTCTGTCCTTCTTCAAGGCTAATTCTCAAAGCCTAAATGCACAGAAAAGGTCTGTATTCTGCACACCAGCCTGCAAAGGCACTATCAACAAAGAAAAGTCTCCTGTTTGGTTTTCACTAATGTTGCTTGACAAGAAGACAAAGTACAGTTTAAATTCATAGCTGCACTTTTATTTGGAAAATGCTATTAGGAAACCTAAACATAAAATATGTACTATTTCTCTTCTAGGAGCTGATTTCAATCTCCCTTTAGGCAGTGAAAAAACTTCTGTTAGCCTAAGTGGGGCAAAATCAACACTATTGGGAGAAATGTGGACTCTTTGCATCTCCCATTTCTGTCTGTACAGTGTGCCTCCCCTTTTCTCCTGACTTCTGCTTAAGACAATGAGGGGTTCTTCTGAGTTTCAGCCAATGAGATTTTAAACATCCCTCATAACTGACACATGATTATTTGTTTCAAATTCCCCCCCAAAAATGGAGGATAAAACTCTCTGAACAAAATCCTCCATGACCTATAAAAGTATCTTTAAAACAACTACAAACTGTGAATTTAGAAGTAGATGTTGACAATGTTCAGACCAATGAGACTTTTTATGATGGGCTACTGCAACCATGAAAACTGTATAGGTGAAGAATCAACTGTGATGAGAAATTCTGCATATAGGGAAAGTAATATGTAGTACTAATGTTCACAAGTTTTCTGAGAATTATTTAGCTCTGCCCTTGTGAAGAGCAATGAGCCCAATCTAGTTACAGCCAGCAACTGAACAAAGTGATGTAAACCACAGCAGTAGAAACTGTTTAATGAATCTGCCCGTGAGGTTATCTGGTGAAGTGGCCACACTGGTGCAGAAAGATAGACCAGGTCCAAAGGCTTGACGCTGCTGTAAAACTTGACACGGACATTTTGGGGTATCCAGCTTACTGCCCATTTCTGCAGCACACAGACCCACTCTACGGATTACCTTGTGCCTTACAAAGGACAAAACAGGCACCAGTTTAATGCCACCATAGGAGACAAGTCACCAGCATGCCAGTTCACCACTGCATGAGAAACATACTGTAGGCATAATCTCAAGATAGATCTAAGTGTGGACTGGTCAATCTGTTAAACAAGGATAACCAGATGAGAACCAAATTAGATCTGAGAAGCTTTGTTTCAGGTGCTTATCTGCAAGAAAACAATTTTTAAAAAAAACCCGTCTAGCCTGTTGAGGCACTTGAAATACCAAAAGCACTTACAGTTTCTGGCAAAAACATCCTCAGGCAACAGTAGCTGTGCTATCTTGCATGCCCAATAGCACCACTTTCTTGGCTGTTTCTGACTATCTAGGCACCTATCTCTTTGCCTATGGCTCTTTAGGTTTCAAAAGTTAAGTGCCTCTGTGCCTAACACCCCTGAAGACTGTGGGGTTTTATGCATACCAGAACACACCTAAGACAATCTGAGAGGCTGCTTCTATTCTCGTGAAGAAAATGTTTTCACTACCCCTCAGGGCAGCTAACATGGCACAACATGCACTCATTGGACTTCACCTTGCTCACCTCCAAAGACTGGTGGCTGCATTTAAGCTGTTCTTTTTCTTTGATACAGTATCATGGAATAAATTGAAAAATATTGCACTGTACTTCATACTTTGATTAACCTCTATTGAATATCTGCAGTCTGGGCTTACTTTCTATGTGCCATTTGAGAGCAAATATTAGAATTGAAATTTTCCTTCTCTTCCCTTAATAAATAAGTGTTTTTTACAGGCTAATCCTGAGGTGCTTCTGCATCTTGCCTGTTGTGGCTTGAGCTCTCAACAGCCAAAACCATGCCAGAGCTCTACTTAATAGCTCAGTATTGAGGATAGTTGCAAACTGCCACTCAGGTGTGTGTCTAGCCCTGTTTAGTTTGTTAGTACAGCCCCACTGTCCTAAACAACTCATGCATCAAGGTGCTCCTGGCTTCACTCCAGACTGTAAGTGAGGGTATTTGCCTGGAAACCACCCTATAGGAGTGTGGAGAAACATAATTTAACGTCAGATTCTGTTTCCCTCATCTTAAGTATAAATAGAAAAAAAATAAATAATCACATTTCAGATAGAAGCTGGAGGTTCACTTTTTGATTTTTCCAGTGCAGATCCCTACCCAGCTTCCTGTTGCCTCTTGCCAAAGCTACCACTGCTCCTCAGTGGCAACTGAACCTGTTAAATTTAGTTCCCTTTCCTTCCCTTCTCTTCCCTTCCTTTTGCTTTCTCATTCACCTAGTTGAAAGAGAGGGAGCGAGCACACCACAGAAAGATATATACTCAGAAAAGGAATGATAAAGGAAAGTCATCAAGCAAATGGCACACATGAACCAAAGTTGGTGTGTCTATGTTTTAAGATCCTGACTAGGAGATAAGGACAAAAGCAGATAGAAAGGAAAGGTGTTTGAGGATTCTGATGTGAAAAAAACCCCAAAAAACCCAAAACCCTGCCAAAGGTGAAAAACTGAAGAGGCAAGAGGTGAAGACAGGAGCTAGAAATCAAGAGAGGAAACAAAAGAGAGTGACACACCTGGAAAATGCATAGCACTTGGCAGAAAAAGACCATCAGCAAGAGGGGATGAGGCTGGAGAGGAAAAAGCAATGAGGGGTGAGCATGGCAAAATAGCTGAATGAAGAGATCCTGCAGACAGAAGAGAGGCTAATGCCCTCATACACGTAAGACAGCTGCACTGATGTGTGCAGAGTCAACATGATCTCCTGTGTACATGCCTGTGCATTAGGCTCAAGCTCCAGCAGCCATCTCTCTATGCCAGCACTATATTTTCCTTCTTTCGAAAGAAAGTCAGTTGCGCAAAGTCGACATGGGCTGATCTCCATATAAGGGCCTGGGAAGGAGCTAGTTCTGGCAGCTGGGGTTGTGGGGCTGCCCACAGTGCAGGTGCTGCTGCTGGCAGGCATGGCACAAGGGTGGCTGCTGCTTCTCCCTGAGTTTAGCAGTTAAGCAGGGAAAGACTGCTGAGTCTGAGCCCAAAACTGAGAGAAGGGTAGGTTGCCAAATTAAGCATTGAAGTTGTTAGGGAAAAAAAAATTGTCAGCAGTTCTTAAAAAAATATCTTGCATAAACATGATGCTGTTTGGGCCACATCACTCAGTGTATGTGTATGTGTTGCTGCCAGCAGCTCATGTATTTGCCTTTCAGAGACTTGAGATGTGTGCTATATGGTCCCAAGCTTGAAAGGTGGTAAGCACTCTCATCCTCTAGTTAGTGGCTCCAGTATGTACACTGTCCTCGGCAGCATCAAGTTGCTGCTGGGGACTGGCCTCACCAGCACTGGAATAACACATTTTGACAGGGATAAAGACAGTCTCCAGAGAACCATTTGCCTGTGGAGTCATCAAGAGTATTCACAAGTCACCATTTTGTTATACAAAGATCTAAATTACAAAAGAGGGATCCAAAATTTAGGCGAATTAGGCCATGAATTGTTCTGGTCTTTCTAGAAAAGCCTGCCTCCATTCCCTCACACACTCAGTGTCTTACTCCCTGACGACTTACAGACTCTCAGATGAATAAGTCTGTATATATATGTAGCAGTATAGTCTCTGATATGGCCCTTGGAGTGCATAGTCACCAGATATACAATTTGACTTGCTCTGAAAATTACTCCCCTTTGTCAGCTAGCTCTATGTTTTATCAATATATCATACTATATATTAAAACAGTTAATAGCTAAGAAGGTTTTGGGGGTGATCTTTTTTCTTCCATCTTTCAGGACATTTCAGCATTACAGTTAGGTTATTCCCATTTTCCAGTCACCAAGTCTTCTGTACCTTTTACTGCTGAGCCTTATTTTCCCCTTGTCTTAGCCGCAGCTGTGTACACTGTTTCAGTCATATCGCATCAATGCTAGCACAGGTCAGCCGAGGTACTGGTGTTTCCGCACAGTGCAGCTCTCCGCTCTGCATTTTGGGGAGGCAGTGCCACCCTGGCATGCTGGGAGTCTTGCCAAAATGAAAGATCTGAGCACACATTGCCTAAGATCTGTAGCTTCTCCTGGTGAACTAAGGCTTTTCCTGGAGGTCTTTATTGCACAACCCACAGTGATTAAGGCTTCCATGTTCTCAAAAGGAAATGAATATTTTGCAGGCTACGTAAGGAAGAATTTGGGAACTTAGGAGGCTAGGAGGGAAAGAACACACAACAATATGATTGGGTGAAAGATAAAACGCTTCAAAAATTGCTTCAAATGTTGGAGAATGAGAGGGAGGAAATAGTTTCAGTCAACAGCAGATTCACTGAAAGTTGTAGCGGCAGCAGGAAATAATTTGTAAATTTTTGCTAGATTCAACATTCACCTTCATTTAGAAAACAGAAGGCAATTTTATAAGGAGTTAAAGTGTTTTGAAGATTTTGAATTGTCATGATTAATACTGAAAATTGTCAAGTATTGTTTTCTGAAATCATGGAAGATTTTGTTTTGAACTTTATGTTTGGTAAAGGCCCTTTTAAAATAGACGTGAGCATTAAGGAGTAGATCAAGGAAGAAATATGTATCTTGAAATAAGATGAGACATGTTATGTGAAAAGATAGAAAGCATTTTGTAGAGATTATTTTTCAAGAAAAAAGAAAGCTTCCACTTCAGATTGAACTGCCTTACATCTATTCTTCACCATTATCAGTGTGACAATCAAGGCAAAACCTCATAATGCACTTAGCTCTAATGACTTACGGTGAGCTCTAGGGCCTTCTCGAGAACAGCCTATATGAAAGATGGATCTGTTATGTGAAACCCTGTTACTGCTGTGAAGTGTGCTCAGTTACAAGGTATTTAGCATACCTTATTATCCTTGGCAGGTCTGGTACACATTGTTGTGCCAATAACATTATTGAAAACAAAAAGAAGGCAGTTTGCCCAAATATTTGATAACAAAACCAAATTGCTACAATTTAAGTCCAGTGGTAGGGCATGGGAAGTTTCCAATAAAGTTAATGCTTTAAGGAATGTTTATCTCACTGTTCATTTTCTTAACAAACTGTACTTGTAATATAGCTTAGTTTTCTAAGATTTTGAGAACATGTGCAAGGCTTACAGTCTTTCAATAGGTTATTTCTCACATGCCACATTAAAAGCACAGACTGAAAATCCTGTTCTTCATCTTTTTACACCCTTTGTAAAAGTTGTACTAGTATACTCCCAGAGAAGTATAGGAACACAGGTAATTCACATTGTGTAATTTCTGGCTGTGCTGCAGAGGTAGTTTAGGCGCAGTAAGAGCTCCCTTCCTAAAACAGTCCATAGTACATTGGCTAGAAAGACTGAGGAGGAGGAGCTCAAGCATTTGCTTCAACTTCTTCATAATAAGTACCATTGTACTGCTCAAAGTTTAATGAGCTTTAACAGTATTACTTGAAGGAAGGGTGTTTCCTCCCTCCACAGAAACTGCCTTGTGAATATGTACAGAAGTGTTCTATTCTTCCTTCAGTGAACTAAGTCTTTACTTAAGATTGATTTGAGTGATGAATTTCAGGAATGAAAAAAAGCACATATTTATTCCACTGAACACACTGGAAATTTTTGCTGAAAGATATCTTTCTGTGACAACACTTCCATAGCTGCACATGAAAACCTTATTAAGATATGTTTAATTTTTTAACTTTTATTTCAAAATACAGGAGAATTTGGACTGAAAAACTCATTTAATAAGTGACAGCAGGACAGAGTACCTGATTTTAGATGGGCTTATATTGCCTTTAACTTTGGTCATATGGTAGATAATGTAATCGTGGGGGAAGTATACATAATACAGTAACAGGTACACTGAAAAAGCAGTTAAATGAATATCTGCTTAGTCAGAAGTACTGGTCAGAGAAAACAGAGGCAGTATATTGAAAACAAAAGAAATCTTCAAATAAAAGGGGGAGTTTAAGGTATGTGAGACTTGTACGATTACAGATAGTAACTTAAAAGGTGAGAAACTGGAAATGTATACAAATAGCTGTCTGTTCGCGCTTGTTGTAATGGAAGTCATATCAAAGAAACAGAAAGTCAAACAATTTAGATGTAGGAATGGAAAATTGTCTTTTTCCTTAGCTTTGCCCCATGAAACTCACAGCTGGAAGGTAATACGGTCAAGACAGTGCAGTCAAGACCTAATCTGAATTTACTTATCTAGGTCATTGGGCACTGGAACAGGCTGCCCAGGGAGGTAGTTGAGTCACCCTCCCTGGAGGTGTTTAAGGGATGGGTGGATGAGGTGCTCAGGGACATGGTTTAGTGTTTAATAGGAATGGTTGGACTCAATGATCCGATGAGTCTCTTCCAACCTGGTGATTCTATGCTTCTATGAAAAACAAAGCTTCATTGTACAAATCATCAGGTTAGACTACACGGAGTGGTTAGTTTGTAGAAATATTTTTCATTTGTAAAGTTTCTTGCTCCTTCCTTTCTGCTACTTCCCACTAGCCTCTCTCAAAGGCGTGATGCTGGACATGAAAGGACATGCATCTAACTTAGTGACAGTTCCTAATCCCTTCCACCTTGGAAAAAGCCAGTGCGTACAGAGCACTTTTGAGTCAGAAAAATAGCCAAGATAACTTAGAAAATGTTGGCCTGCCGTATATGTGAGATATAAATGTTCTCTTGTCATGGCTAGAGGTTTGAGAGGCCTCAGAATGACTGGAGACATCGTGTTGTCACACGCCAGCCCATTAGAAAACAGCTGGGAAATCACTACAGAACAAATTACTATTCATGAGGCAAAACCCTAAAACAAAGCCTGTCCTTCAAGTCCTGGTGGCCCAACAGGATGCAGCATGGTTTAGAACACTGAGGCATCATCTGCACAGCTGGAGTACTTTGGTGGCATTCTGCCAGGAGCCTGATGGCCCTGTCTTATTTGCATGCGTAGGGCTGGATTTTAAGCAGAATTCAGCACATACAGTTCAGCGCATACAGTTCAGTGCTTACAGAGTCCCACCGTAAACACAGCACTTCTTCAAACCCATAGAGAGAAAGGAGGTATTCAGTGCTTCGAGAAACAGAGAGGGGGAAGCACGCACCAAACGAGAGGCGGGCATGGCACCCACTATCTGAAACCAGGTCCAGCTCTATTTCTGCATGGCAATTTCAGACTGTTAGGTCATTATGTTCCTTAGGCTTGTTCACACCTGTGATAGGAAATGCCTGCTCACAATTATATCAGTATTTCCAAAGAGACTTGTGCCAGCAGCATCTCACACATAACTGTCATCAACCATACAAATTCACCTTGGCAAAGACTGGACTACAGCACCATTACTTAATCAATCCTACTTCTGCTTTCATGTCAGCTTCTTCCAGGTTCTTTCGAAGATGTGGATCCCTAATTCTTTCCGAGGTTAGGAATACTTTAACGAACACATGCTCCAAGCTGTCCCATCCATTTTTTCTGCAACTGGGCAACAGGGATTAGCCACACTCAAACAGTCTCACCTGTGGAGCCAAGAAACCCTAGGACTTCTAGTTGTCAATTCAGAGTCTTTTGGGTTTTCTTTCTGCACAGAGTATCTGAGCCTTCCTAGCCAGGGGCTAGTGTGTCAGTGAAGTAACATAAATAAAATGTCAGTCATGTTGTTTCTATTGGAAGCTCATGTGTAAGGCTTAATGAAGATGCAGGATGGGCTATGGGCACAACTAAGTCTAGTAGCATGAATTTGGGTTATGGAAATAAGAGGGCAAGTTCCTACTTGATCATCCCCGGTTCTGCACATTGACCAACTGAATTAGGGAGGTCCCTTCAGCGGGAATCTGCAAGTGAAGGCTCAATTTTGTCACTGAGGATCCTGGACAGTTGCTGGCCCAGCACTCTGCTTCCTATGCAAGAAGACGTGATGGATACTAAGGTGGAAATTGTTGTATGCCCGTGGGAGGATTTTAAAGGTATAATGAAAAGGGTCACACAGAAATGTAAGATGTTGTCAAGATTACCTTGGAATCAGCTGGTCAAAGATACTCCTAAATCAAGAGACTAATTGCCAGACTAACTATGGGGGTTACAAATAGGAGTTACCGTACATATAGTTGCAAAGGAGGATTCAATGGTTCTCATTTAGAAATAAAAAACACTAGGAATATTTATGCAAGACAGCCTGGGATCAGATATACTAGCCAATGATCTTGGAGCAGGCTTTCTTCTTAGAACTGATGCTCTTGCAGTGAGTGGGTTAAGGAAAAAAGAATTGGCAGTCGGACACAGCTGCTGCTGCAGAGTGTGGCACTGCACAGTGTCTGCCTTGGAGTTCCATGCACTGTACACTCTTCTGATCTTGTTTCTTGTGCACTGAGGAAAATACTAGAGAGCATATTTGTACTGAACATCTCTTGCCTACCTACACTGAAGTGCTTACAGGTATGGTTTAGTAGCAGACAGGTGATGTTGGTCTCGATGATCTCAAAGGTCTTTTCCAACCAAGTGATTCTATGATTCTTGGTCTTGCCCATAGCCCTGGTGAGCTGAGAAGGACTCAAGTTCAGTGACATTTCTCACTGAGATAACTCTCCAAACTGGTTGGGAACCAGCAGCATATGGCCTAATTGCAGGCTCTGGAATGCCTACTCCTTGTTTACCCGAAAAAATCAACAGGTCTGCAAAGAACTCAAAAAGCTGAAAAAAACATCATCTTAGAAGAAATATACAAAGCTATTGCATTCTTGATCCCAAGTTTACAGGTTGAGTGAGTGGAGATATCGAATCAATTAAGTTGTTAAGACCAGAGTTGCTCCTAATATTCAGAATTTCAACAGAGCAATTCTTCTCACCTGCATATCAAAATGCTGAGCAATAAATTATGCTGGCAAAAACCTGGTGCTTAATGTAACTGCATGGTTCTACCAGGATCTCACTTAGGGATCTTATTATCCTTTCTGTGCCTCTAAAGCTCAATGTTGTTGCAGGTTACTTATTGGTTTGTGCTGCAGCTGGGAAAATTTCTGACATGCAGCAACTGAAGTTATATTCATCCAAATATCAAACATGAAAACATATAGTAATTTTCTACTGCTGGTTATGAATCTTAAAAAATAAGGACCTCATATAAGAGTTGTCATTGACCTAATTCCCAGAGCTTCTCATTGCCATTGATGTTTGATGCTATCCCCACTTGAAAACAAGACAACAGATTTTCTTGTCTGAATTTAATTTGTGACCTAACTACGCTGATTTTAAGCTTTCTTGATTTCCTTCATGGCAAAGTCACTTACAATTACTGTCACATGCAGCTGCTTCTTTCCTTAATGTGTTCACTTGCAAGGTTTTATGGAGACTTTTTTCCTACATAATGTAGAACTCTTGAAAAATGAAAAGCTATAGGCTAAAAAAAAAAAAAATGGGAAGCTCAGAGAGCACTCTAATGCACGGAAAGCATGAGGGAATTTCAGAAATGCTGCAGGAGTGCTAAGGTTAATGCAGAAGCCTGAGCTGCATGGTAGTGGCAGGGAATCTGGGCTGGCTGGAAGACCATGGCAGCAGCCTTTGGAAGCAAGTCTGTGGTGCAGAAAGCATTAAAAAATAAGAAAACATTCTGAAATAGCACTTAAGGAGAGCAGAGGTTCCAAATAAGGGTGGAGAAGGAAAGACAACCTCTTTTTCAGTGACCTGGATGCAAGTAATACCTTGTGTCTGTCCTCACAGAGCATCGTCTCTGGCCCTTAATCTCCCTCAACACTCTTGTCTGAACCACCTTCACTACTCCAGCATCACTTTGTGTGCGCAGCTCAAAAAGAGATGCATGTGTTCCAGATAAGGACAGAAGTTTAGTCTGCCAACATATGACATTTGGCACCCCCTCCCATAACCTCCTCCAACCCTCACAAGTGCCCTGTAGACAGAGTTTTGCCTTCTGCATGACTATGAGGGAAGTGTCTGCTGGAAGAGGACGGGGAGACCTCACTCAGCAGGGAGGTTGCAAGATTTTGTTGTACCCCCACAGTCTTTAGCTTTGACTACAGAACTCATGGGTCCTCTTGCCTTGTACCTGATTATCTACCATACTTTCCAGTTCCTTTTTTCAGTGTTCACTTTCCCATCCTGTGAGTCTGGTTTGCTTTTGTGCCCAGAAGCATGATCTTACAGCTGGATTTTCTGAAATGCATGTTGCTTGCTTAATGTCAGCCCCACAAAACCACGCAGAGCCCTGTGTATCAGTAGCATGTCCCTTTTCTACTTCTCAGTCTTTAGGGCAATTGCAGATTCTGTTTACAATTGTATTAACATTTTTTTCAAGCCTTTACAAATTATAAAATGGCACAGGCTGCAGTAGAGGTAAATTTGACTGGTAAATGCTGACATGGAATTCCATTTGTGATATATTAAGTAAAGTATTCAATCTATTTAATGCATCGATATTCTATCAATGCTAAATAAAAATATAACATAGAAAAAAATTATATGTCTTTTTATACCAACACTTCTGCTAAGAGCATTTAACATACAATCACAAAAGTGGAATAGCATCCTGTCTTGGGAAGATTAAATTGCCAGAATTCTGTTTATTGTAACTTATATTGCCATCTCTCTAATTTTTTGTTAATCGAAACATGTATCAATATTATTTTTCCTACATCAAGATCAGGGTTAGCCCTAGACTTATTTAGTCTTTTACGTCTTAGCTCTAAAACAGCTGCTTCTCAGTTTTCTGGAACTTCTCTAGTATTCTAGTGTTCCAGGAGGTATTAAAAATAAGGGAAGATGATCCACAAGGGCTTTTTTTTAATGTTCGGATACAAGTTATCTTTATTAACTGATTTACTAGTGATGTTTTAATAGATTTAGGTTTGTATTATTCTTTAATGTCTTTGCAATGAAGTGTTTCATTTTTATGAATAATTTTTAAAAAAATATGTACTGACCAGCTGTGACATTCCATCATTGTTATTGACAGTTCCTCTATTTCAATTCACAGTTTTGTGAGTTACTTTTGTTCCTGAATATCTGTTACTACCTGCATTAGATCCTATCTCTTGTCATTTTCCTTCCCTTGTTAGTCTTTTACAGCATCTGACTTCCTCTTTGTATTTTTGTTATAAAATTTCCCTGTTTCCTCTTGTTTCTTTCCTTTTCTTTTTCTAAAGCTGGTTTTAAGTCAGTGTAAATTTCTGTTCTGATTATAGGTTGCTGTTGCTAAGTTACATATATTTGTAAATAAATCTCTGTTCTTAGGCACAGTTTCCAATTTATATTTTTGCTCTGATTGATTTGCCTTACAAATTACTTCGAGTAATAGTTCTTTGAAAAGGTCCTATATATTTTTGTTTATTTATGTAAAACATACCAAGTACATACATATTAGTTTACATGTAAAATGACAAATCATATGTCTTGATCACTTTTTGCTAAACAAAGTTGTGATTTTATAAGCAATTTTTCTTTATTTGATAATATGTGATGCAGAATTCCCTGGGTTGGATATAATGTGTTTTGAAGCATTCTTAAAATTCCAGGGACACTAAAACATTGACAGCATGAGACCACCAAAAAGTCAATGGGAGTTCACTGATCTCTATGACATGGGCTGAAGGAAAAATCAGTCATTGTCATTTTCCTTCATTCATGGAATTTGATAGATTCTGTTAAATATCCTGCCTGGAAAAGCTATTAGGCATGTGTTTAAAGTTTAGCACATGCTGAAGAACTTTAAAGAATGAGACTGAATTTAAGGACATTTGAAAATTTTTTCCCTGGTAGCTCTACCACCCACCTGAAAAAAAAGTCACAAAAACACAGAAAGAGAAACTGCTGTTAGCAGGTACTATACAGATGTTTAAAATTAAGCACGTTCTTAACATCATTGCTACGCTACATCAGGTGTGTTCAGACTACAGCTTGTTACCCACTATAGGGTAACATCTGTGGGTTATTAAGAGGTCAAATATATCTATATCTCACAAAGTTCACATCTATGAGACTGCAGATGAAATGTTTGTTCTATGGTCTCCACAGCCTCGATCTATTATTATACCAAGGTACTTGGAGATGTTCAGAAATGAGAGTATTAATTAACCCACTCAGTCAATGGATTATTGCTGTGTTTAAAAGCCTTATTGATCTAGGGCTACAAATAGCAATGCTATGAGTACTAGCCATCAAAATTTCCATCATCAAAAACTGCCATCACTCTTTTTGAAACAGCGCCTGTCTGAGCTCATCAATGTCCTGGCTAGCACATCTACAACTGCTTAGCAGTCTTGCATTGAAACAGTTATTCACTGAAAATGTGCCTTTTCTGAAATCAAAAATAGCAGCAGATCTGATGCAGCAGACGCTGCATCAATCAGTGTTTCTTGGCTCCTGGAATGAGTTTCCGGAGAAGGAATATGGCAGAGGGAGAGTGCGCATAAGCCTTGCCATAGAATGTCAGATAGGCTGATGCTCAGCTTCATTTCACCTGAAGAGGGAAAAGCCTCCCACTGTGAGTGATTTAGTGCCCAGGGCAAAACTCCTTTTTCTAGCCCAATGAATATTTAATTACTTACACACTGTTAATCAATGGCAGCAGGAGAAAGTGTCTCTTAAACAAATTCCCAGTATGAATCACACGGAGCAAAGATCATAACCTGTCTCCTAAAACTGTGCCTTGATAACTATACTAGCATTGGTAAGGACAGGAGATAGGTTTTGCCTCCCATTTCCAGCTAAGGAGGGAAAAATATTAAAAAGAATGTTAAGACCAGCATGTCAGAGTTTAAAAATGTACACACTGCAGCCCTTTTGCTGCAGCATTGTAGGGCAGGACTGATAAAAAACCCCAAAACAACAAAAAAGGCTCATATCTCTGTGTGTATCTGACCTCTGGGAGACCATGGAAGTAAAGAACAGAATGGAGAACAGCTGCTTTCAAAGCAGAAGCAAATGTACCCCTGATCAGTGTAATGAAACAATGAGTTTCCAACCACTACATGAGAAGTGAGAGCATGCAATACTACCTGTGCTCTGAGGGAAAAGTCTAAGGGGCTGAAATAGCAGAGCTCCTTCTCCAGAGGAACTGGAATCTTGCACAAAACAAGAGTAGGAGAAAAGAGTTATGATTTTTCTCCCTTTTCTGTTCTAGTTCCTTGGTTTGGTTTAGATTGAAGAAAACAAATCAAAACCTGTAGAAGGAGTGATAAAATGCTCCTGTTCCTGCTGGACTAGTTTGGCCACAGAAAGTAAAATGGAAACATGGATCTTCCAATCTATGAAGCACAAAATTTAATGGAATGAGAGGTGGTTTAACCTCCCAGACAGCTTGTGAGTGTCTCCCTTGAAGCAAGATCTGTTATAATAAGCCCTACAAGTCTTGTCTCTTTGGAGGATCCTCTATATTTTTAAATTACTCATGACCTAAGACTAATTTGAGGAATGTTCAATGAAGACAATAGATTAGCTCCAAAAACACGTGAGGTACAAACATGAGGTGAACCAAGATGCTTAGGCAGAAAACAGCATAATCCTAGATAACACTTAAAATCAAATGTGAGTAAAATTGTTCTAAGGTTTCTCACTTTACAAAATGCGGACAGTAAAGACCAGTTAATGCAAGAATTAACCAATATATACTGTTAATTAAAGAAGGACAAAAGTAAAAAACTAGTTTGCACTGGCCTTTTGAAAATAGCTATTAGTACTGCCAGATGCCTTGAGATAGCCTTGCTTTGCTTGTAAACGAGCTGCCCCCCTTTGAGCAGGGTTGCTCTCCCAGACCATGCACTGGGGAACATTCTATGGCCAAGGCTCTATCAGCTCAGGAATTCTGTGCTCCTGCAGCTCTGTTTTCCCAGTTGTCAGCTCTGTTTATAAATTGTCCACTTATAGCAAATCCAGCACCTGCTGTGGACACTTTAAGATGCCGATCTCTTGAATGTATTTCAAAGAGAGCCATTCCATGCTTTAGCAAGTTATGCTCAACTCTTTGGTTCAAGTAGCCTCCCAGAATTTCTGAGGGCAAGTTTAGGCTGTGTGAACTAACTGGCTAAGGCTATAGAATTGGTTTTGGTAGACTTAAAATGTATAGTATTCCCCTTCAGAACAAAATAGCAGATCCACTGTGCCTAGGACATACCTCCCTCTGTAAGCAAAGTACGTTTATCCTTCACACAGCACTTAAAGATTAATTCAGACTGGCAATTCAGAAAATCAAAATAATAATAATTAAAAACTCACTGACACTTTTACTGTTTAGTCCAACTAATTTTTTATATATTTTTATATATTACTAGAATATGATAATCATTCATTAGTAAATTCCAGGTAGAAAGTATCAGATCCTGCATTTGTTCTAACTCATTCACCTCTTCCTTTAACTAACCTTCCTCACCTTAAAGGTGCTTAACCAGCTAGGAGAAACACTCAGTTATACATAACAGAATATGCAAAAGGGATGTATCAGCCTTGTTGCTTAGCTTGCCCAAGCCCAGCTCAAAGCACAGGCTGGCTTTGCAGCTACGCACAACCCAATACCTACTGCAAAACCAAAGCAACACCAAGGAAAACTCTAGCTAGCACTCTGTGAAGATGGAGGTCTCAGAGTTGCTAATAACTACCTGAGGGGGATCATGGGGCTAGTGTATCTTCAGCTAAAGGAGGACTTCTGGGAGGCTACACAACATATGGGCTCCTGGGTTTTGGAATTCACCCATTCCTCCTCCCCAGTGGCCAGAAAAAGCTTCAAATTCCTAACCTTCAGGCATAGTACAATCAGCCCATCTATTAGTCTGGGCTTTTGGAGAATCTGCAGATATACAAGGGATAATTGGGCTCAGAGGTTAATGTTTTTTGGGGGGTGGTTACGTTTCACTGGAGTTAGAGGTTTGGTTCTGCATTTCTTACGGTTTTTGGGATGTAACAAGAATATATTGAGGCTGTCAGAGTATGACATGGTCTATCCTCATGTAGCCTAGTCAAAATCCATACAGAGGTGAATGAAATGTGACCTCAAATGCCTTAAATGTTACAGATTTCTGATTTTGTCTGGATTTCTCATCTCATTTGCTCCAGTGCAAAGTTGGCATAAAATGCTACTGAATAAAAATCCTCCAACAACAGTAGCCTTTTACCCAGGTCCTGATGTTGCACAACTCACCAGTGACCCTGGCGTACAAGCCCTGTGCTGCTGCCTTGCAGCTGGACCACGCTCAACTGAAAAGGGCCTTTACACCATGAACAAGGTGGTCCTGGTCGCTTGTCTTCAGAGAAGCTGGCACCCAGTGATGCTGAAGAGTGACAGTCTAGAAACACTTCATTAATCTGTGAAGCTCACTGCCCCAGGATAAAAGGAGGTCAAGTGCTCAAGAGGACTCCAAATGGATTAGCTTTTGTACTGCTCCTGCAAACTCCTAATTGTACTTGACATTCACAGACGACAGCACAGAAACTTTCATATTACAAAGCATTATCTAGCCTTTCCTAGAGTTAATGGGGGGTAAGGGGGGCGGGGGAGACAAAATAAACCATTGCCTGAACAGTTTCTCAGAAGCATGTGACAAAGTCTGGTAAAAACAGAGACAGTCTACTGGAGAGACAACACTGCCATATGACCACTCCCAAATGCCTCCCAGGTGGCTCCTGACTTGCTGAGAGGTAAACAAAAGGGCAGCGAACATCCCTGCAGCTAAACAGTGAGTCCTCACCACTTGCAGCTGAACCACGCTCAAGCAGAATCTGCTTGGCCACAGGCTGGCCAAGGAGTTGCTGGCTGTGCAACTATCTGCAAAATGCAGAAGAGTTTTGGTGGGACAAGGCTTAGTGCAGTAGACTGGCCAGCATGACCAGAGACAACAACCCTGACTGATTGCCCTTTGGACAAGAGCCCTTTGCAAGGCAAGTCAAGGATCTGGGAGCTACCTCCTGATTCAGTGTATATCTACCACCAGATCCCTGCCAGCAGCCCCAGGCATGTAACTCAGAGGGGGCTTAGAATCCCTTCCAAGACACTAGTAAAAATAATTTTAAGTACATCGGTGTGGACTGCATTTTTACCAGCTTGTTGTTCCCTTCTAAAATCAAATGGGTATGCAAAGAAAATAAATTTTATCAGGTTTCCCAGATATTACTTAAAACACTGGAATAATATTTTTTTAAGCGTGGGACCCAAACCTTGACACACAGTTTTGAAATATACTTCTTTCCTCCGTATTTGTTATGCAGAAGAGATCTAAAAATAAATTCAAAGACTGGAAATATACTTTTGACCTTTGATGCTCAAAATTGACCCATGTCTAATTTTGTTCCAGTTAAGCCAAAAAAGTTTTAAATTGAATACTTCATCTCCAATTTTGATGATGTTTGCTTTTGTGGTTATGTTTTCAAACCAAGGTATTGTAAGAATATACACATGGTATTATGAGAATACAAGCTCATGGGCAGACCAGTCTTTCATCCCACAAACCTGCTTTTCAGGCTTCAAAATAATTTCTAAGCATCTAGAGAGTTCTAAAAGTGCATTACCCTTTCTGAGTATGAATTAATAATCAAGAGGGATTATGCAGATCTAAATTCACCTTCTGCTACCAAATACAGGAAAAGAGAACCTTTGAAACCCAAGTACAATTGTGAATAATTGTCAGTAAATAGATGGAGTCACATGGATAGGAAGCAACGCTCACAATGCAGCTTTAGGTTACTATCAAATTGAAGTAGGAAGCTAGAAAGCTTTCCCTTCATCAGTAAGAATTTCCTACCCTCCTTTTAGTACTCTCATGCAAGAGGGTCACTTCAGATTAACTGCTTTCTTTTGTTTTGTTTTAGAACTGTGGTTAAAATTCTTTTCTTAATAAAATCCTGAAATACTAAATATAAACAAGCAACAGTATTAATCTTAATTTTACATCATTATAGTCATCATACCTCTTTATTTTCCTTAACAATCAGTTAAGTGGTTCAGAAAACATCCACTGAAGGGTATTGATACATGTAAAATAGTTTACAAGAGCTTAGAAACCACAACTAAATCTATTTTCAGATTAAATTAGTACTCAAACGCACATTAGTTTTGCTCCCAGATCTTCAGGACAGCTCAAAAAGTTATGTTTCAGGACTTTTTTGGAATGTGGCCATCATCTTTATTGTGAGAGTGGCAAAGTGTTGAGAATGCCCTTCTGGAAGTGCTTTCCAATCATGTCTGAGGGCTGAGCATGGAAGAGCATGACCTACTTTAAAAATTTGGCCCATGGCATAGAGAGAACAGAGAATATGATGAATGCCAAAGAGTGCATGAAAGCATCAAGCAATGTAGAGTGCTGTAAACATTCACTATTGTGGAAGATGTTAGATTGAAATGGGTTCTTAATGGAAATATATTAAGGAAATTATATCTACCTGGATGTTGGTGAATTGTTTCCAACGGGTATCCAGTGTCAGAGAACAAATAACTGTTGCAAACTTGGGGATATTCAGGTTTTTGAGGATAAGTTCATCCAGCGCATTTAGATATTTGAGAGGTCAGAGCCTTGTCACGTTGCACTGACATGACAGATACTGATACTCATGCCACATTGCTTGTGCAGGCATGTAAAAGAAGCTGCAGCTTTTGGCTCCAATCAATAGTACGTGCATCTTGACACATTACTTTTGGTTAGGATTTTGGCTGAGAGCCCAGCCTTTGGGACACTGAGTCAATACTTTACAGAAGATATTTTCCTGTATTTGGTAACACCAACTATTCTCACAAACATGTCAGTAGTGCTAACTGCACATTTCATTTTTGTGTTCTATATTTTCATATGTGCATCTCAGTGGATAGACTTGTGTATCAGCTACATTTGCTCTCTTGCAAGGGCTCCACTGACCTCTCCTAGTTTTCAGCACTGTGTGGAAGGAATTTGCTGATGAATACTTGTCCCCCGATATGCACCTTCACTCTGTAAAGAAGTTTTTTTGCAGTTGTTTATGTTTTGCTCGGAGTGTGTTTCAAACCACAGTTCTGAATAGGTAGCCCTGCTCCTCAAATCTCCTCTGGATTTCTCCTTACACTTTTTTATCCGGAAGAATCTTCATCTTTATTGGGGTACTTTGGCATCCTCTTCTCTTACTACAATATAGTTCCATTCAGTGTCATAGACATATCCTTCTCCTGTCTATACAGGAATATTCTTCTAATGATATAACACTTTCATAACTTCAGTTTTCCCTGAAAGAAATGGGGAAAGAATTGAGTCTGAGTTGCCCACACAGAACAAAGATAGCCAAAGGGTGAGCAGAGTACTCTAAGTCATACATAAAACGCCTGAAAATGGGGCACAAATGATTCACCTGCAATACCTCTTTTTAAGAAACAGGAGAATTAACATTGCAATATACATATGAGGCAGAAGTCTGCAGCAGCTTCCCTTCAGTGCAGTGCACACCGTAAGACTGTAAGAAACATCACAAGAACATCACCACAGATCCAGTACTGATCTCGCTGTCTGAGATGAAGACATATCTTGTGAGATCAAGTCTTTTGTGGCAGGCTAAATCCTGCCTTGTTAATTCACATTTATAAAATATAGTGGTGAGGTGCAGCTCAAGAAATCTAAGATTTCTTCACAGCTAATTTGGCTAGGAGTTTCTAGGTCACTTCGCGTAAAGCCCTTTATCTCCTCAGGCTGAGAGTGCTGCGAGGCTGAGGGGAGGCTTTATTTCTCTGTGCAACTACCTGAAAGGAGGTTGTAGAGAGAAGGGTGCTGGCCTCTTCTCCCAAATGACAGGGGACAGGATGAGAGGCAATGGCCTCAAGCTCCTTCAGGGGAGGTTCAGGCTGGACATCAGGAAAAATATTTTTACTGAAAGGGTCATTGGGCAATGAAACAGGCTGCCCAGGAAGGTGGTTGAGTCACCTTCACTGGAGATGTTTTTAATACAGGTGTATGAGGCGCTGAGGGGCATGGTTTAGTGGTTGATAGGAATAGTTGGACTTGATGATCCTGTGAGTCTTTTCCAACCTACTGATGCTGTGATTCTGTGATTCAGACTTCAGTTTCACCATCCCTGAAATATAACTAGCCATGCTTACTTATCATGCTGGAAGATCAACTGTTGAGATGTTTTACTATTCTTTAGTTAAAAACAGGTATTAATTCGTGGGAGCTCTGCACACATACAGAGAAGATTAATACTTTCCCTGAAGTGCACATCACAGGACACAAATGTCTCTGAGGTACTGAGAAATACTGTTACCTTCCCACAACAGGCAGGGAACTGATCACAGGCGACCACTGCTGCTAGACATCCACATCTTCCTCTCATTGCCTCACACCGGCAGACATAAATGTGAACTTCTCTGTACACCTCACCTACCTCCAGCACCCTGCTACAAAGCCACATTGCTTCACAGCTGAGACCTGGATGAAGGTCTGAACGGTTACAACCATGGGCTGAGATGGTTACCACTGGTATCAGCGGCCCAGCCCAAAAAGAACATTTAGTTTGTTATGCAAAACGATGCAGTTCAGAGAGATCCATCAGCCATGGTCTGTGTGCCAGACTAGGACATGGAAAATGGGAGGCCAGGTTATCCATCTAAATCAGCCAGCTAAAGGATTTGAACTGAAGTCTCTCACGTGGGCATCCTACAACTGGCTGACACGTCTTGGCATTGGGGTGAAATTTGAAAAAAAAAGAAAGAAATAAAGTAGCTTATTTAGATGCCTTTAGATAGAGAGTTTCAGATGGAAGGCTCTACTTCCCAGTAGATAACTGATGCTGAAAGCAACTCTCCTCAGCTCTTTCCCTCACAGGCTCAAAAATACAGCATGCTGACCTTCCCAAGTTTTATTTTGGGTGATTATTTTTCCCCTGGGAAGAGCCCAGGGCAACTCTGGCACAGTGAGTGCACTAACATTATTCATACACTAAAACTGCTTACTACACCACCTGAAAGTTGCTTGCAAATCTAACCTTCAGTTAGCTTGGTTGCATTTTAACATGACCTTTTCCCGGTAAACCTAAGCAACATATTCAGCAGCAGTCTATGAAAACAGAAGAGATAAAAATAATACGAGTTGTTTGTTGTTGTGGTTTTTTTTAAATTCTTCAGCTTTCTGGCTATTCACAAGCAGTCAAAAGTTTCTCACACCTCTTCTAGGAATGATGTAGTATAGCTAAGTCCTCCACACAGCTAAAAATGCTATAGCTATAAATTGGCTCTTAGTCCTAGTTACTTACTTGTGGGAAATGGAAAACAGCATTATGTCCCACAGCATGGTAAGCAAAATATAATCCATTTTTGAGTAGACTACTATAAAAGCAAATACCAAAAACTGCTACATGAACACCTCCAGGTATTCATCAAAACATTTTCTTTTTTTTTTTTTTAATAAAAATAGTTGTGTTTTTCTTCTGTTTCTATATATAGCAGACACTTGTTTCCCAGGATACCTTCCTAGGAGTAAGTTCTTTGGATGGGGTTAGAATTTAAAATTAGGCTAATTTATTTATTCTGGCTAGTTACATGACTGGTACTTGCTTGCATTGTTTCCCCTTATAATAAGAAATCAACATTTTTCTTTCTCATACATTATTTCAGTCTTCATTTGGCAGTAGTTTAAACATACTAGTATTAGCATTTGTAAGCATACCCTGAAATAAACACATTGAAGCCAAGATACCTCCAGGTCTACTTTTAATTCAATTAAAGGTTTAGTAGAAACTCTTCTAGGAGAGAACGTAACCTCAAGCAAACTATTTTAATGCTCTAAGGACAAACAAACTCTCAGGCAAAGCTAAACACAGCTCACTGTAAATTGCAGGGCAGTCTTTCTCAGAGTATGAAAGGACATAAGCAGACTCCACTCTCACAAATGAGAAAAAACCACATGGAGTAGAGTCAAGTCATTTGTCTGATCCTGAAGTTAAGACCCAAGGTAATATTATGATCACAATTGTGGATATATTTGGTAGTATGGCTCTGTCATTGCAGGGAGGTGTCAGGCGTGCAAGAAAAAGGGACAACAAGCTCCCTTACAGAAAGATCTGCCATAAAAGACTAGAAAATATGAAAAAGGGGGGAGTGAGGAAAAGCTCACATGTAAATTATCTAACAGTAGGCAGGGATGTTATAGACCTGCAGCCTGACTGAAGTCAAAACTAGGGGAGAAAGCAGTCTCCTTAGGGCCACTACTCCATGTTTTATATAAACAGCTCCTTCTGTGTCCTGACCTCCACACCCAAGAAGATACTTTTGTTTAAGGTCACAAGGAAAACAGAAGTGAATAGAGCTCAGAGCTCGGCAGTTTGTGAAGGAGAAATGCCTTAATTATATGGAGACAAACAGATTGCCTGCCTGTGGAAAGCCAACTTTGCTAGCTAGGCTTGATGTAAGCTTATAGCCTCCTGAAGAGCTTTCTAGTTTAGTATTCACATACAAGACAGCTAACAAAAGGAAACTATCTTGTATTTCATTAATAGATGTGGTTACAAACAGAAACATTTTCCTGGATCCTTTTAAACAAAGCAACCAAAAATAGTATCATATCACTGCCAAAAAAGCTAATGTAGACCAAATTCTCATGGAAAGCATCAATGTGTAGTATTTCCTTCAGCTGACCAAAGGAAATTACATATGCCTTACCTGGAGCTCAGGAGCCACTGCCATCACCCATAAAAAGGAGGCTGTGTGCTGTGCTATACCTTTCTTTGTATGATGTTGAAAGGAGGAGGCTTATAATAATGATACACTTAAGGCAATGTTGTACTATCAGGGTCATTAAATAGATCAAATAAAAAATGCACGGTGTTCTAAAATTATATTTGGCAATGGCTCTATATCAAGATTAATAAGGTCAACAGGAGTATATACAGAAATCTGGAGTCTGAGGGCCAAATCTTATGACATGCTGAGTGATCTCATCTTAGTCACAGTATTATTTAATCTCTGTAACTAGTCTCAGGGACTCAATAGAATAACTTACATCACTAGAAAGATTTTTACTGATTCTTCTTATTCCTTCAGTAGGAAAAAAAAATCATGGTTCTTACATATTTTTAACTGACTCAGGCCTCTAGTTTACAGTTAGAGGACACTACTCCTTTAACTAAGAACATCAGCTTTCATATGATTTTCAGTATAAGTCATCTTGGGATGCACTATATGAACCCAGGCAGCTCTTAAGAACTGTTTAAAAAAACAATACTTGTGGCTAAGCTGGTAACATCTGTGACATCTCTGGTAAACCCAGCAATTTGCTAGTGAAATAGTGATAGGCTATGGTATTAGTATTTAATTTCAGAATCTTTTATGAGCTTTGTTTGAAGCTCTGGTCTGTGCCTTCCTTTGATATAGGACAGGCTCAATATTGTTTCAATTATTATTTGATTCTTTTTGCATGCAAGACATATATGAAGATCTTATCCTTAACAATATTTTCCTGAAACACAACACTCCCCATTCTGACGGGAAGCTGGAAACACTATGGAAACTGGCGATGGTTAAAATCAGAAGAATGTTAATTATGTAGTGGGAAATTAGCTGGAACAATGCTTTTCAAACTCTTTCTGTTTGGAAAGCTCTAAAAATCTGCAAGTGGTGCAAACCACTTTTCAAAAAGAAAAAGTTACTTGCTAATGTACTTGTGTTTAGATTGTATTTCACAAACTGTTTAGAAAAGTGCTAAGCTATGATATTGGTATAGAGGTTCCCCCTTCAGTAGCTGGCAAATGCCACGGGTTCTTTATGATGTCTTGCAGTAAGAACCTACATAATGAGGTTTTTAACCATTGAATAGATATTTCTTTCAGCAATAGCATGCTTAAGCACCCTCTTTGTTTGAGAAAGGCTACATCGGTTTCTTCTGTCAGTTACTTGGATATTACTTGTTTAACTGCTATACAGCTTTAATAACACTTAATTTGTTGTTTCCTGTGATCATGTACTGAGATGATGTATTTCCAAGAGAGTCATTCTTAATTCTAACTGTTAGCTAGCACAAGTTCTAATGTTCAATAGTTACATAACTATGACCTTGCTGTATGATGTTGTACAATTTGACCATACTTACTGAACAATTTATGTCTTAGAATATTGATTTGTTCCTTTTTAATGTCTGCTTCTATTTCCTTTTAATTTTCTTTCCAACTTTATGTAGCAAAAGCCCTATCTACATTTCACCCCTTCGCATATCTGAAAACAAAGATCTAACTTCTAATCTAGCAGCCTGATCTAGTGGAACATATCCCTGCCTGTGATAGGGGGATTGGAATTAGATGATATTTAAGATTCCTTCCAACTCAAACCATACTATCATTCTGACTCTCTCAGAGGTATAAAACATAGATTATTATCAAAATGCCACCTATGTATAATCATTCCCAGCAAAAGCAAAAGCCTTGATCAGTTTTCATCTCTGTTCCTTTGTATCTAGAGGACTAAACTTCCAGGATCGTCATCACATATTTTGGAGGGATTTTATGTATTCCAGTACTATTTCTTACTCAAGCACACAAAGCATCTACTTTGTAGGCATTATTTCTTCCATAAATATTCAGTAAAGATTTATTTCTTGCATATGAATGCCTTGCTCCTCTGAGCTTTGGTAAATTGTGAAATCACACTTGGATGTAAATTGTGATTCCTTTCCAGGGGAGAAAAAGTTTCTTGCTAGAATGAATTTCCACAGAACCTCTAGCCTTCAGCATTAGTAATTAAGCTACGTTACTAAAATATTTGGTTAATTTCTGTTAATGAGAACTTTTGAACTTGCCCTTTAATATAATTTTTCCCTTTCACTGTATCTCAATGTTACTAACATTTTTCATTAACGGTTGTGTCAACAATGCCTAGAGAAACTGAAATGAAACAAGTTTGAAGGCTTTTAGCATATAGTCACATCGTTGCACACAGATACTTATTCAGATCATTAAAAAAAATTAAATACCTGGTGCGGATAAGAAAAGCATTAATAATTTCTCGCGATTCAAAATCTGCCTCTACTAAGCAGGCATTGGGCTCTGTTTGGAAAGAAAATTTGGTCATTTACTGTCATTTTGAATAGAAACAGTGTTTTGCATTTAGCTTCTTTGGACAGCCTTAAAATTGTGATTTCTATCTTTTTGTGTGCAAGACACAAAAGAAACTCGTCTTTGTAAGTATTTCCCTGCAACACAACACTGTTCATGGCAATTGGAGATTGATGTGGAGAAATGAGGAGAGGAAAAAAATTGTCACAAAAACTGTTCCAGAATTTCTCCATACAGCTTGAGTCTTCATCAGGGATGCAGGAAGGGATCACCAAACATTTTGCTGCTTTTGAGCACACACACTTGCTGCCACTTGCAGTCTCTGGGGAGTTCAGGTTTCTAGCATGATTTTAGTAGGATGATAGTGGGCTAGATTATTTAGTGTAAAATAAGGTGCTCTCATTTAAGCCTTGCTTGTGAAAGGATGGGGTTTGTTTTGACAGAAAATTGCTGGAAGTCTTCTCTTGATTCCTGATGGTAAAGCTTCTGTGTCACTTGGAAATGATCTAGAATGTGTACTGAATGGGCACAAGCACAATGAATAGTTATGAGATCTCTCTTCACACTGAAATATCTTTATGAAAAGAGGTGGCTCAAGAGAAATTAAATCTGAACTTCTTTGGAGAAATAATTAATCAACAAAACAGTTGATGAGCCGAATAGGTCACCTGAAGATTTAAGATAATGAAAGATAGATAATTTCTTAGAGGAAAAAGATGTTAGAGAGATCACACATTTTTTGAGATTAATTGTATCCAGAAACTCATGAGAGAAAAAAGATCCCAAACTCTTTGGTTAGCAAGGACCCTGATCTCAGAGTGCTGAACCCAAATTTGTAAAGATATGAAAGGAGTTGTTATTTGATTTACGTATTTCTTGAGCTGCTCAATGTGCTATGTGAGTCAGCTTTTGTTTGCCTGGAGAGAGAAAGTACTTGCTTGGTCAGACTCCTAGAAAGCCCAGGCTGCAGACATGAAACATTGGTGTGGGCACCCAGACCACAGAGTACTAGTTAATCAGCCAGATATTGAGGGACACCCCAGGAAACTCAGCTCAGCCACCTTGTGATGCAGGGAGCCAAGAAGTTAGCAGGGAGAACAGACACCATCCCAGTTCTTTTACCTTTGCAATCTGAGACTAAAAATGCTTTGGGGCAGGGATTGCCCCACTGTTTCTGGTAGTGGGACTCAAATCTCAGCTGGAGCCCTCAAGAACCACAATAAAGCAAATAATGACAGCCATGGCCCATAAATCTGCTGACGCCCTGATTATTTCATGGAAAGTGCCAGAATTATTAGTTCTTGGATGGGTAACAAGTATAAACACTCAAAATTTATTTTGCTCTCTATGTTTTTTATAAGCTTACTTTTTCTGTTAACAAAAGTAAACTGGATTTTAATGGATAGATTTTGTGAAGGTAAATACACAGAGTGGAATTTTTATTAAGAGTGAACCAGGTAATTCTTTCCTTGTGTCTTCTTTAAATGTACTTGGTCAGAAGGGGAAGCTATAAATAATGTAACCTTGTGTTTTCTGTTTGTAGGACAGAGAAATGTAAATGACAGTCTAGTTGCACATGTTTGAATGACTAGAACTGAACAGACTAGCGCATATTATCATTTTAAGATATTTAAATAAAAGTGGTATTATATGCCTAACTCTAACCAGAGATTTTCATGTTATGCATAATGCCAACTAGATTTTTAATAATCAGTAAAACACTTGCAAAATAATCTACAGAGACTTTTGTAATGGAGTTATTTTTAAAAGCAGGCTCTCCTATAAGATATGTGTCTTGAGAACTTCTGACTGTGAGCAATGCAGAAACAAAATAAATTCATTTTTAAGAATCAGGCTACTTATTTAATTGCTATGTTGGTGTATGAATGCAGACACATATCTGAAAATAATAAGTCACATGTTCTTTTCAGATATAGACCACATTGTGCTCAGCTAATCACATGCCTCTGTTACCTTCAGGGATGTTTGCATCAGTACTTTGCTTGAACAGTCCAGTGGGTGGATGGAGCAGAGGACAGATACTGCATAGGCCTTCAAGCCTCGCCTTCTAATCTCACTCCCGGGGTGTGATCTAGTCATAAAGCTGCCAATAGTTCAGTGCCCAGATGTGTTGGAAACATCTGCAAAGCCAGTGGTTTGACAGGCAAAAAGGCTGATAATGGCTGCAAAATATGGTGAATGTATCCCACTGAGCACCAGAGAGTCAACAACAAGCTCTCACATGGAATTCATTATACCTATATTTCCATAGGATACAAAGTCTTTTTTGCATGCCCTGCAATTATTCCCCGTGTGTACAAAAGGAGGCTGCCTCAAATTACTTTTAAGGGGACCACATGCTATTATTTTCACCTAATTACAAGAATTATTCAAAAATAATCATGAGGACTTGTTCACTTCTTAGAAGTTCATCCATTCAGCTGTACTGCTGCTGGATAAATTCCTCATTGCATTTCTTTTTCAAGGTGTGGCCTTGGGTCATATTTGTCAGTGACCCAATCATTGCCTTGAGACTAAGGGTCCCTGTCATTCCCAGGGGTGATGCACCTAAAATGTCCAGCTTAATCTCAAATACCAGATAAGATGGGAGACATTTGGGGGTATTTTTTAGGAAATGACAGATCTGCAGTTTTGGTCTGATTCATTTCCACACCATCCTTCATTCTCAGAATACAGCAAGGAATAAGCACTCCATGAGCCAACTGTCTGAAATAAGAGTTGCAATGGCAGTTCTTCTCAAATCGTAAATCCAAGAGATAGAAATAAATGTCAAGCTGTTGGGTTCCTCTCATTGATAATTTCCAGTTGTCAGAACATTTTCTAGCTGTTGTCTGGCAAGGGGCTGTTAAAAGCAAACATGACGCCTTTCTGAACTAATTTAAAACTTTCTTTTTTTTAATGGGTGGGGAATTGAAAAGATATTTTGAAAACCAAACAAATGTCTCTATTTTTCATCCTGTAAAGGCTGGAATGTTACTTTTTGAAGGGTACAAAATAGTAACATATGGTGACACTGTAGCAATAAGTCATTTCTATTACTGGTCACACGCCATCATTTTATCCCAGTTGCTCTTGAGGTACTGACAGCCCAGGATGAGTGTGAATTCTGTTTCATATTTACAACACACGAATAATCTCAAAGAAAAGAAATGCAAGACTGTCTCCATTTTGTGAGGCCAGTTAGCTTGCAGATCTTTAAAAAGGGCTGCAAGTTACAATTTCTATGAATACAGAATTCCTACTGCAGTTTGTATAACATCATCAGTCTTTAAATTAATGTGAAGATGCAAAGGACTGGTCTGAAGACATCCAAGTGTGTGGCTAATGTTTCCACAGCCAGTCACTGAGATTAGAAGAAATTCCTGCCTGAGATAGTTGGACTAAAATATTTCCGGCTGTAGGAGCTAAGTAGATCATTCTTGTCAAAGAAACTGGTATTAAGTGAAAAGTGCAAACATATAGCCTTTCATGTTTTGACATCCTAGCACAGTATGCTGTTTTCTCATATAATAAAACCTTTACAATTAATCAAAAGGATTATTCACAGCATGTTTTGTAGTGCAGATGACTTTTACTGCTGGTGCTCATAACAAAAGTTTCTGACACCATTTACATTTTTAAAAGACTTTCTGTGAGTTTCTACCACAGTTTAAATTATACATGGTGGTCAATCCTTTCACTAAATTCTGAAAGAGAAAATGTTTAACACTTTTAACTTCATCCTCTGATGAAATAAATATACAACAGATTTGAATAATGTACATTTTTATCTCTTTTTCATCACTTTTTTAGTGATGATTAGTGTTCAGAATTTGCTTTTCAAATTTGCTCTTCAAATTTGCTCTTTAAAGTGCAGGCAAAAAGCAATGTGAATTTTGTAAACATGTGTTTATGACTGTAGCATGTGGCTTCAAACCATGCAGAAAAATTACGTGTTCACTTATAAAAGACAAGACTCAGATATTTGGTCTGTCCACTTTCTGTCTTCAGCTGTGTGTTTTTTGCCTTTCTGTCTTGGCATTTTATCACCTTTATCTACACTGTGTTTTCCTCTCCTTTTCTTTCTCCTCGAAATATTTGGTGGCTCAAGGCACTGAGGTAATTTCATGTCTAAGGACAGAATAAGATGAACAGCAGAACACAGCACATGTGCAAGATCCTAAAGCTCAGTGCAAGCCTCTGGTTTACAAGGCCATCCCGTTTTCTTTGTGATCAGTGCACAACATGCTACTAAGTGTGCATGATGCCTTTGCTACAGCCTTGTGTCTACAGCAGTGTATAATCATGCACATCTTCAATTTAATTTTCCACAGTTTGGGTCCACAAGCCTGTAAAAATATAATCTGAAGTGTAACTTTGTAACAGATATACTCAATTGTGCTTCCAGATAACTTTTTTCATTGTATATATGGAAATGCAAGTGCATGGAGTTTCATAGGATCATAGGATCGCTTGGTTGGAAAAGACTTTTGAGATCATCAGGTCCAATTGAACCCATCTTGTTTCATTCTAAGTCAACCAAAGAATTAATGATACTTCATCATGCATATACATCAGGTAAGTTACAGTCCAGGAGACTGACTCTGTTTCTCTCAACTCACGGCTGCTAGGATCATGCTATACACAGATTAATTTGAAGTCCTCAGCAGTGTTTTCAGCAGAGAAACTTCAACTTGCTGGGAGTGTTGGGTTTCTTGACAGATAAAATAATCTGTTGCACTGCAATTCCAGCTAATCAGAGAGCCTTCAAATCACCTAAAGAAATCCAGATATAACATGCTCTGTAATCCTTCAGGACCTGGTAAGCTAAATCCCATAACTGAGTCATAGACAGTCCAAAAGATTTTCAGGATTGTGTTAAAATTTGCACATTGTCATGCGGTAAATACTTCCCAAGTAACTACAGTATGACAGTTTTCATGGCCAGTTGAGTAACCTACTTAACGCTGGGGACAGCAATGGGACAGCAGCAGGCATTCCAGCACAATTTTTACCATGAGCACCAGCTATTTTAGTCCATTCCAACAACATCATGCAGTGAAAAAAAAATTTGAGAAGTCATCTTTAGTATTTTGCAAAATACATCCTGGCCAAATGGAAGGTACACAACTGTGTATTATCTTTTTGAGCCCAGGAAAGTATGTTTCACCTTGAACAACCACAGTAATATAAAAAAGGTTTGTATTTAGATTAAGCACACACACCCCCTTGTCCCATGTCTATACCAATGTCTTACTTTAGGTTTTAAAAGGAAAATTAACCTTCCTCTACCTTAAGCAGAATTGCCATAAGAATATGTCTTCACATTCATTCCAATGTGAATTTTATTATAGAATTCGGAATGAATACAGATATTTCCTAACCTGTTCCTCTGCCCTTAACAGTATCTTGTGTATTATAAAGGAGTTGAGCTGAAGCCCATATAGGCTAACCACAGTGTTCAGACAGGGCACCAGGTTCTGCGTAGCAGTAGCATTTTGTAAGAACAATCTGATATTATATAAATTGTAAATTCCTTTCCCTGAACATAACTTTTTCTTCTGTGTCAAACAGCCTCAAAAAGAAAGCAGTTTCAAGTGCTTTCCAGGGAGATGGCTGGGGAGGGAACTCTTTCTTTGATTATTTAGTTTTCCTAGACATGATGATAATTATTCCCCTAATTTTCTGTTGGGGTAATTGATACAAACAAGTTGAGAAGATATGCATTGCGACTAAAATTTTCCCTGCTATGTCCAAAAGCCATTCAAAGTTTGGCAGAAAATAAATTACTTAATTTAGGCTCCAAATACACTGAAGCCCCTTCATGGTTTAACAAAAATACTATGTTATTGTGACAACTACGAAGCAGCAAGCAGTACATCATAGGTTGTATGACAATAATACCTATTTCTGAACATGGTGCTACTGCTGTAATCATTTCCTGCCCTGGAAGTCTCCCGACCTCTCACTTAGAAAGATCTCTTCTCCTTATCAGTCTCTACCCCATGCACGCAAAGTTATTTAACCTTCTTTTTCCCCTCTCTTGTAAGTGTGAGATGGCTTATTTCCATGGACTTTCTGAATAGGTCACTGAAATTATAGATCTCTAAGTGATAAAAATAAGTGAAATCAAAAGAAAACTTCCTACTCTAGTGTCAATAATCTTCCAATTTCTTTTAGAGGAATGTAGTGCTAGAGACATGTTTTGAACTCAATTTTTCTGAGTAGTTAGTCTAGAGAGACTCATGTGGATAAAGGATACATTATCAACCCCCTTGATAATTTCTTACATGCAGTGAAGTCAGCATGGTATGTAGATACAGTTTCATTCTCACATACTGTTAAAAACACGTTTTCCTTCATTTTACACTTCTAGGAGAGGGACAGCATCCAGCTTGTGAGTGTTTGTATAGATCATACAGATCTTAGTAGACCTCAAAACTGGCTTAATTTAAGCAACGTAGACCCAGAGCGTGCATACCTTTGAAACACTTCACAGAACCACAGAATTGGTTAGGTTGGAAAAGAACTTTTAAATCATTGAATGCAATCATAAACTTAACACTACCAAGTCCACCACTAAACCATGTCCCTAAGTGCCACATTTAACTTGTTCAGCTAATCTAAACACTTGATGATTCCTTTGCGTATTACTTACAAGATAATGATGGTTCTAAGAGACTCTATAATGTATACACCCTTTCAGACCTTTGAATTTTTATTTCAAAGATGTCTTTAGTAAAACTGTTCTTATCTTACAAGTTGTTACAATACATGAATGCACTGTAATTGAAAGAATGCTGAAATTTTGCACGGCTATTCTGCATTTACAAAGCACACAATTTGCACCGCTAAGTACATGCACTGCTGTATCCATATCATGGATATCCATATCCATGATTCATCTTCTGTGTTTATCTTAGCCACTAATTTTCTGACAAATTTCATTGCTGGCAGTCTTGTATGGTGTAAAGATTTGAAAAGCGTATGTGGTTGGCAATAATTACAGAAATAAGTTAAAAGATCTCAGTATGCTATTTATTTTTAAAGTGTCTGGACAGTTTTCTTTCTCACGTCAGTAGCACAAGTTGCCCCTTTTGTGGGGCAATTTCTTGGGCTAGGCTTCTTTCAATCGCTGTTTCACAACAACTGTTTCACAACACTGAGGCAACAGACAAATGAGTCTGCCTTGGCAATAGGCATTGCTATCTGTTTACATTTTCTTTTAAATATTGCTGGAAAATTAGGGAGGAGGATTGCTGCAAAAATACATTTTAATACTGTTGCCATTGAGTGAGTTACGAGACTAATGGTTATCTCTGACTATAATTGCAAGAATTTGATAGGAACTGTAACATAAAACTTGACGTGAATTCAAATGTCTCAAGCTTGTTTTCAGCCAGCAGAAGAGACAATCTTGTGGGAGGCAAGAAAAGATAGCTCAGGTGATTAATGTGAGCCTAGGTGACTGGGACAACATCACTGAGTCAAAATCCCAAAGAAGGAGAGATATAAGTGGAAAACACATATTCTCTGGCTGCTGCAATTGGCCTGTGAAGTGGCTGTGTTTGGCTCATGGCTTCCGAGAGCAAAAGAAAGTGTGTTATGCTGCCAGCAGTGGTGTCATAGGTCTGCAGTGAGGCACGTTTGTAACCATCAGTATGTTTGTAACAAGGACCTGCAAATCCTTTGCAGTAAGTTGTGCCAGCCCTTAGCATCCTGCTGCTGAAATGAACAGAGGTTTTTCCTCCAAAACACACAGTCATGGTGTTTTCTTTGTCCTCAGACATATAACTGGGTTGTTCTCTCATTATTATTTATAGGGAAATGTTAGAAGTCACAAATATGAATGGTGCTGTAGTGACAGTCATTTGTACTGCTTTTTTGAAGGTCTTTGATATTCTAGTCCCAGGTAAATTAATTTATTTTGTGCATCATGCTTCGAGTCAGTAAGACTTTGATCTACATTTGAATGCATGTAGTTGTGACCTTTATTTACATAGTTCTGATGTTAGGGAAGAAATTTTGCTTCCAATTTTGAAAATTATGCCACTATTAAAACTCTGCACATATGGGTCTTGCGTGACTGGCTTATAAAATGCAAGCAGACTTTCTGGTTTTTACCTCTGTTTGCTGATTATTGCGGTTGGATAGAAGGAGGTTTAAAACTGTTCTGGACAGAAATGAGGGTGATGTCCTGGTGTCCTACTGATCTGTTACAGGGCATACCTCCCTGCAGATAACAGTGACTGTGTATGTATATTTGTAATAATCTACCTATTCTTGTATGTATACATGCAATATAACAAACATATTTTATACATATTCTATTGTACATGTTACACATATACATAGCATATTGTATGTATACATACAATAATACTGTCATATTGGAGCAGGACTATGGCTGTACATCAGAACTCTGTCAAGACAGAATACTGATTTCAAGGTCAGCAGCCATGTCCCCTTTTTAATTCCTCCTGTGCTAGAAGCTGCCATCTCTTCTGTTGTGTCAGTAGCTGTTGCTGTGGCTGCTCCCTAAACCGGGTACGATTCAGAAAATAGCAAGCAAACAAAAAACTGGCCTTTGAAGATGTTTCTAATTCACTAGGGAGAAAGCATACCTCCAGATAGTTGACAAGGTCACAACTGACAAGTCCATTTGCCACTCTCCAGTCACAGGGAAGGCTGAAATTTACACAAACAAGCTGCTAAACCTGCACATTTTACAGTAAAATTTGAAGGCAGTTACCACATTATAATCTGCAGTATTTCAGCAGCTGATCTGTGAGCATCTCAGCTGTCCATACATAGAGAGCAGCACCCTGAGTCGCTAGACTTAGCCATGCCACATCTGCTCAGGAGTCAGTGCTCTTGGCAGAGGTTGTTGGGTTTTTAGGCAGGCTCATCACACAACTTTGGTTTCAACATGACATACAAGAAACTGAATAGACACAACAGTGGTGACAGAAACTTTTTCAATGCTGAGATCAAGATGCTGGGCTCAGAAGTTTGGTAACGTCTTGAACAGGTCTAGTCTCAACAGATTAGTAATGTGTAATGGGAATTCAGTTTGGACCCATCCAGTTTTCTTAATGGATCAAGTCATGTCAGATGCATGAACCAACAGTTTGCCAGCTGTTCTTATGTAAATGGACAACATATGATTTTTATGTAGCAATGAAAATCAGCAGAACCTTTGACTTAACATCTTAGAAAATGCTTAGCAAGCATCTGTTGCCATGTACACAATATTATTTTTCAGGACAAAAAAAAAAAAAAAAAAAGAGGGGGCACTCCAGGAATCTGGATGTGTTTTCTTAGCATCTTGCTGACTTTCTGTATCTGAAGTGATGATTCCAAAAACTGCAAAATAACCACAATGATTCCATGCTTAACAAGAACTCCAATGTATTCACATTGATATTGTCTGTTTGATAACTTTCACTCTAAGCAAAATAACTTCAATGGCTTTGATAAATGTCCATCCTAACCCTGCTTTATCATTGCTCCAGCAACTGTTTCTCATCAAATGCTCTGGGAAAACTCAGCAGTATACAAAGACTGCTCACAGTTGTAGTTATATGGAAATGTTTCAAACCAAATATATTTTAGGTGTCCCCAAAGAAAGGCCTTGAACATGAGCACCTCATATATTTCAAAAGTAATACTTCTACCCAAAGTTTACCACTGTGGCCAGAATAAAAACTCACAATGACTTAAAGGAAGATAAGATTTCTCATCTATAACTCTGCAGAAGCTTGCACATGTGACTAATGACAAAAATGAGCACAGGAATCCATCAACATTTCTCCATTATTTCTCTCATTCATTTATTCATTCATTCATTCATTCATTTCTTCAATTCAAAACCTTGCTTCTTTTGAATCAGAAATTAACATTCCAAGTGAAAAGAATCTAAGGAAAAAAAATTCATCTGAAATAAATACAAACATTTTGTTCTGATAAGGCATTTCATTTCAGGTCTAACTGCTATACAATCAGTTTATGGACTAATATATGAAACTAACAACTTAAAATATGCAGGAAAAAAAGGAAAAAGAAAATAGCTGTAAAGGACACTTTGACCTTATCAGAACCCTTAAAGTGCTTCTTTGCCCAAATAAAATTTAGCCAACTAACTATACGCCAAACATTGTGGGAGATGTGATTACACTTTCTAGGTAGAAAATTGTTCACTTTCTTTAGGGCTTTAATTAGCAGTGATGCATAGTATACATCTGACAACGGTAACGTCAGATAAGCTATGCTCTACACAGCATATAACATGGATGTTTTTACTTCTTTTGCTTTGACTTCTTCCCTGTGATGAAAGAAGTAAATGTTTTCTCAGTTCTAATAAGGTATTGATAATGAAATGAGACTGTGATACCTTTTCCATCATCATATCCTTCTTGTAAGTAACCTTTAGAAGTACTGGGCAAAACAATAAGACAAAGAAAAAGTTTATGGATCATAATGTCTATGTCAAACTGATTTTTTCTGTAAGTTATTACAAATGGAATGATGAAAAAACAGAGTCCAGAGAAGTGCTAAATATAATTTGTAACAGGAACTCACTTTCTTATTCATCTGTAAAACTGGGTTAATGACTGTGACCTATTAATAAACTTCTTTAGCATCTCTTTATACATAATATAAGACTTAGTAATATAAAAACCTGATTAATTCCTCTTGTAACAGAACAGACAGCATAACATGGCAAATCAAGTGTTTCCATTTTAATGAGAATTTTACTGACTTTGCAGTTCTGCAAGAGCTCATCCATTCTTATACGGTTTTTTTTTCAGATGCTACAGGCCAATTCGAATGTGGGATCCATTGCATTCACACCAAATTTAGAATTACAGAACTGTTTAAACATTGTTTGGAAGGGCTTTCTTGAGGTTGCCCAGTCCAGACTCCTCCTCAAAGCAAAACTATTTAATTGAATCAAATTAGTTGTGATGTTGCCCAACTGAGCCTTGGAAACATCTAAGAATGGATATGTTGCTACATCGCTCAGGTTCCAGTGACAGAGGAAGAACATTTAATAGAAAAAAATATCCACCACCACCTGCCCACTATCTGATAGCTTACTGCTAGGACAGGCTTACTGAAATGTAAGCCGAGCTTATCTCTACATCCTGAAGGCTGGATGGAAAATGAAGTGGTGCTTCAACATGATCATATTTATTGCTCCTTCCTCCTTGTTAGATTGGTTCTCTTCTCACACTTAGTCTGATTTATATTCTGCTATCGCACTGTATTATGGTCGTTAGATGGTGTATTTATCATCTGAACAGGATTTTGGAGTGAATTTTCTGTGGCCTGACTTTGACAGAGGAAGAGAGCCTCTACGCATTTCAAAGATTTTTCCAATAATTCTGCATGGCAAAATATTAGGATCTGACATTGTAAAAAATACCCATGTGAAGACATAGATTTTTATTCCCAGCTTTCCACTTGTCCATAGTCGACAAATCATTTCGTCTGTTCCTCATCTGCATAACAGAGTAAATGGTAGTGACCTGCTTTACAAAGTGCTTTGAGATCTATCGCTGAAAAAAACTAATTGAGAGACTTTGCTGGTACTGAATACAAGGTCTTTTCTCTGGGAGTTACTCAGAGGTGCTCCAAGTCTTCTTGCAAGAAGACTGCTCTGATTTAAATATGTTCTTCTAGAAATTGGTTCAGTTAAATCACTGCAACTTTTGTGCTACAGACAAGACCAAAGAAGAAGCCTGAAGCACTAAGAACAGGGGAAAGAGAATATATTTGTAGGTCAAGCAGTACAGAGCAAAATTCTCTAAAGCAAGCACTTCAGTCACAACCAGTCCCCACTGGCTTTCACCTCCTGTTTTAACCTGAGATCACACTATACAAGTGAATATAATAACAAACAAGTTCCAGCCCTTCCATACCAGCAATTTTCAGTAGATCATGCAGCCACAAAGGACAATTAAAAAGAACTAAGGAACAACCTGTGCCAGACATGGACTTCCTAGTATATTTTAAAGTAGAGATTATTACTTTTGGCAGCAGTTCAAAGCCTGGTGGGGGAACAGACTTAGCCTGAAGGATAGATGGTGTTGTCGCTGTCATCCTTCCTTCCTTCCTCATAGTTTTGTCTGGAACAGCTTAAGAGTGTTTTCAGCAGAGCATGCTGAATCAACTCATTCTTGACTAGCTCCGTTTGCTTTTTGCTGAGGCCAGTGCATGCAAAAAGGAGGGTGTGACCCCTGTGGCCTCGTTATTCTGCAGACTTCCTAGCCCCTTAGTCATGGTACCTGATACCTGGACCTAGAGAAAATTGAACAGTGTCTATTGTCCTGTGTGTCTTGTGATAGGAATAGCAATTTTTAGGAGTGTTCTTGAAGTTCAAAAAAGCTGTGTGATTCACTATGATGCTCCCACAAATCCTCTTACCTGATTTGGATTATCAAAAACTTATTGGAGCTTAAAGATATTACTGTGGGTCCTTTTGAATTTAAAAATAACAAGGAGTGAGTAATATAGACTGCAATGACATAGGCAAATTAATTCAGCCCTGGATAACTTTCTATTAATTTGCAGGAGAATTACATGTGTTAGAAGCAAAGATAATTAAACATATTCTGTTTTAGATGAGTCTTCAAGGATTCCAGTAAGCGTATGCTTGAATCCAAAAGAAATAGGATCTGTTACCTTAAATGCAATCAGTGGCATTTAGACTAAGATTTTCTATACAGAGCACTAGACTTCTCTCTTCAAAACATTCATTGCTGAGGCAAAGAGGAAACCGAAGCCATGACAGACCCATAAGTCCTTTATCTTTCTACATGATGATACGTCTCTGCCTAGCAACCAGAACAAATGGTCTCTTCCTGCTTCATTTCCAGCTTACCATCATTTTCTGTGTAATAGTTAGCTGTTTCACTTGTCTGTGCCTTAGGAATTGCTGTTATATTATACAAGTATGGATATTCAGACAATTACTGTGCTAAATATTTGGGGTAATCTTAACGCTTTACCTCGTAATGAATGTTTATTTTAAGATATCTTCGTATCAGTATAAGTAAATACGCTACACACGTGGCAGGATGACACATGATTTTTAATTTGTCTTTGCCTCATTTGGATAAAAATACCTTTGATTTTTTAAGAAGTTCTTCTAAACTCGAACTCCTCATAGGGGCAGGATTCAGAACCCTCAAATAGGGCTCTAGGCAAGAAGGACTGCAGGCAGATGTCGCCTTCACTGGGTGCAGGGACCCTAGCAGAAATGCAGAAATGGTAACAGCAACGCCCATTGTCACTGGAGTTGAACCATCTGGGCTGTGACTAGTCTTCTAGAAAAGCTTGGCTAAGATTGCAAAGGAGAAGTGAAGAGATTTTGTGTCTTCTCAGTAATTTTGGGGCCTCTTCTAGACCAATTAATGCCAAAATACTCAGGAAACCGTACAGTAAGCTTGGGCTTACCAGAAAAGTTTTCATTCATACTTTCCCATCTTCTGCAGAAAGACTAGTATGTGAGACATCAATGGAATTCAGACCTACAACTTTCCAAATATTCACAATGAGCTGGTTTTGAATGCATCATACACTTCTATCTCATGACAGCTTTCTTTGCCTTTGGTGCAGTACAATTACTAAAATAAGGTGGTTGGAATGCCCTTCCATGTGCCAATACAGACTGCAAACACCCTCACACAGTTCTGTATCATTCATCAAATCTACTTTTGGCTCTAGTTTGAAAAAAATAATTCACAGGCTTATAAAACTAGTCTAAGACACACATGTGAATTTTTAATATTCCAAATAGTAGCTATTTATCTCATGCTTTTTTGGGGGCAGGGGAAATAGAAATCTTTTCTTTTTTAGCTACAACTTTGGCTTTCATGACATCATACAAGTGCAATGGAATTTAGCTCCTCTTCTTTCAGGAAAGAAGCAGGAGTTTCTGCTACATACCTTTCTAATGTGCTGTTACTAGTAATAGTTTTAGAATGAAAAATAAGAACTAAATATAATTTTAAGGGAAAGAAATACCTACAAAATTTTGCATTTATTGACTGCTAAATACATGTTCACTTAAGTTAGAGAAGTAGTCCTGTTTTATTTCAGATATAAATAAGTTGTTTTATACCAGTTAGTTAAGGGGAGATTCTGGATTTAAAAAATGGGATTTTTGTCTTCCTGCAGATATTTCCAATTGGCCACATTCTTCCTTCACAAGCTTCTTAAATGTTGGTTTCCTGATGCCCCTCAGCTTCCTTCAAATGTTGGCTAACTTAGAATGGTGAAAAGATAAGCTGTGATATTCTTTGATATCTAGACTTTCAGCTAGTAATGTATGTACTACCCCACAAATATATTAAAGTATTTGGCAATAACTCAGAACATTTAGGGTTTAGGAACTTAAAAATTTTTAAGAGGAAGTGTGAATTTCTTTATTTAGCTGCATTTTATTTTTACATTTGGTGTCTCTCCATATACATGACTATGATCCAGAGGGTAAAAGAAATCATTAGAAAGGGACCTCAATAGCTCTCACTGTAGACTGAAAGGTATGTTACTGCCCCGAGAAGGATCCTTTGTTCTGGTTAAATAGAGCAAACAAATAGTTATAATCTCAAGACTTCTATACCTAATATGTAAGTGTGTGAATATACGTTCTTATCTTGGACAGAAATTAAAAGGAAGATTCTTCTCAACATAAAGCAGACAGTTCAGGCAGGTCTATGATCGAGATATTAGAGACTACCTATTGAAGTGAATGTAATGAAACTGGTGTTAACATTTGTAAGTAAAATCACCCTTAAATCTTACCTCTGGAAGGTGGGAAACAAAAAGCAGCAGCCCAGTGGTGTGCATTTGTTGATGACATTCAAGAGAAAACACTGACATGTATTTTTTAAGTGATCTGACTCGCACTGTTATTATTGTGCACAATGAACTTGATTCAGGTACGATGTTGAAAAGCACCTAGCAGCTCACTGGAAGTGTTTTTTGTGGTTAATACCTTCAACAGTAAGTGACCAGTTCTGCTCTTGAGACTTGCAAGCCCTTGTTGAAAACCTGAAAAGTTTTGCCTTAAACTACAAAGAAAAGGAAGAAAGATAATCTGTCAAAATAAACTATGTATCCTACATTGGCAAGTATTAAATTAATGCTCTCCTCCAAATCCACAAAAACATCACCCGTTAAGTTCATTCTTTGTTTCTCAAGGCCTTTCATAGTGAAAATATGTAGAGCATGTGAAGTCAGCTCAGTTTTGTACCCTGGTAATGTTTTTAGGTTGCATCAAGCAGGATGAAATGAAATGAAATGAAATGATCAAAAGTAAAAATGCAAAACATAAAACTAATCTATTAAAGAAATAGCAAATACATGTTATACCACCTATTTACAGTATAGACATGTATCTATATTACCTGCAAATCAATTTGTCAGGGATGATCAAGTCACACAATATCTATTTTCTGGCACTGGCACACAAGCAATAAAGTAGCGTTGCACATATTTTAATTGCTGGAGAGAATAACTTAAATGTAAAAACTTAGGGAAAAAAATGATAAAAAATTTTCTAAAAAGTTGAGTATGACAAAGTAAAGATCTGGCTGTTTGGACATAAAAGACCCAATAACTGTTTTTAAGAACTGTGGACTCCCTGCCATCATTGTAGCAAAAAGCTACTTGATTCAGTTCTGCTGTGGTGCCAGAAAATTGACAGGCTTGGCACAAATGGATCACATGATGAACTAGGCGCTAGTGTCACTGCTGAGTTTTCTTATTCCCTCTGACAGCTGTGAGGACCTTGGCAGGGTCTGCTTTCTGGATTTGGGAAGAGAACTGCACTGCCACCACTCCCAGCCATCATGAATGAAAGTATACAAGCAGCGTTAGTAGAGAGCCAGAGTGGGATGAACAGAAATAAAAAGGAAGGAGAGAATGTGTCAGGCTGGATGCCATTACTGCACCCAGAAATGATTATTCAGACACGCACTGGCTCTGGAGAGAGCAAGCAGGGTGCTCTGTGGAGAGTGCTCCTGCCTGTTCCTTGCCCATCTGGCAATTATTTAGGGAGGCAGTTATCCAGAGGTAGCTGCCAAACGGTGTCACTCTTGCCTGCTCCTCTCCTACAGGATCCTCAAACAGCCTGTGTACTGCATGATTCTGCTGCTGGCAGAAGGAGGATGACAGAGCAGTAGGCAGAGGAAAAGAATAACTTCAGGGTCCTCCTTCGTGGGAGTGCGGAAGTTGTCCTTCCATCCCGGCCCTTCACTCTCCCTTTCAGTAGGTTTTTATACAGTCCTTAGAAACAACAATAAGAGTTAAACTCTTGCATTCGTTCCCTTATAATCTAGAAATCCATAGCTTCCAGTGGAGAAAATCTTCCCAAGATTATTAATAACTGTGATTATGCCCCATGCCTTTGTCTTACAGAATGGAAAGAATAATAACTGCCTAGGCTGAAAGATATGTAGCAGCAGCCAGTGGCAGCAGTAGGGTAAAGGAAAACTGCTATTTCTGGCCTCCTGTGTCTTCAACAGTACAGTTGCTTTCCCCTGGAAAGAGGGAAAAGTGATGCTTGCAATAGATTCAAATGCTGAACTGGTTGAGAGTTATGTTGTCTGTTTAGTAGTCTGGAAGGATTTAAGAAAAGGAACTGACAGCTGCAATAATTTTGATAACTCTTCAGAAATTATTTACAAAAAGATGTTTAACAGGTCCTGCTCACTTCATTGTTATACTTCCTTTGGGCAAGAGTTCACCTGGAAACTTGATATTAAATTCCTCAGCTTTGTGTCAGGCCAGAGGTGGGCAAATGTTTTGTTACCCGGTTACAATAGGGAAAAAATGAGTCATGAAAGGATGGTGACTTATTTGAAGTCAGAAAAAGCACAGCCAGGAATAATATCCTAATTAGATGTCAAAGTATCAATATTTTAAAGAATATCTGAGGTCACAAATTTGACTAATCTTAGTAGTTAATGCAAGATATAAAAAGTAATGACAAAAAAGAATTGAAAGCAGTACACAGACTTCTGTTGAACAAGGACTGCAATCTAGCTTGCTAATTGCTCTGCTTCTTGTCTGCCTTTTATACTTAATTGCAGTTCCTTTGGGAACAGATCACAGTTTTACTTTGGATCTTTTGGTGGACAGACTAAATGGTTCTTTGTTTAATAAGCTGATGCTACAGAAAAAATTGATAACTGTGATGAATGTGAATAGACACCAAAGAGTTGTTAGAAGAATTGTTAGTTATTAGAAAGAAAGAGAGAACTATTATTACATGCTTTGGCAGGAAAAGGAGGTTTGAGAACAGGTCTTTTCTTACATAATGTATCTGACACCTAGGTTGACATGTAATCTTAAGGTTTGTGGATCCAAAGTACATTTTTAACTGAAATAAGTGAACTGACATGTGAGGAAAGAAATCTTTAAACATATTTTCCATGGACATCAATGTTGAAATTAATAGGTAAAGCAGTAAGAAAAGTACCAAAAGAGCAGTAAGACGAGATGTTCCCAGTGTCTGAATGAAAGCCGTGGAACGCCCTTTAACAAATTCTAGTTTTACCCTGCTTCCTCCTAAAAAGTGATATAGCATCCTGATTTTCTGAAGTGGAATCTATTCTAAATGATATATCTGTTATGGTATGAAGTAAAAACTGAGCATCAGCAAGTTTACAAAGCATTTCTACAGGCAGCAGAGACAGTAGCAGATTTTCAGCAGGCCCTAGAAAACAAAAATGAAAAGGACCTAAGACTCCATGTCTTCATTTAGTTGGTCGACTTCTCCATTACACAGAGGAATAAACAGGAAAGGATTATGGCTTAAGAGCAGGTTTGTCTTCAATTTCTCACAATGGAAAGAATGAATGAAAGTTCAAGGTGGGGATAAGTTTTACTGTACAGAAGAACACGACAGGGAGAATCTGGTTTGTATACAGTATTAAAGCACTTTTAACATATTTAGTTGAGACCAGAGGCTATTGACTTATGAGGAACGACTGAGAGAGCTGGGGTTGTTTAGCCTGGAGAAGAGGAGGCTGAGGGGAGACCTCATTGCTCTCTACAACTACCTGAAAGGAGGTTGTAAAGAGGAGGGAGCTGGCCTCTTCTCCCAAGTGACAGGGGACAGGACAAGGGGGAATGGCCTCAAGCTCTGCCAGGGGAGATTTAGGCTGGACATTAGGAAAATATTTTTCACAGAAAGTGTCATTGGGCACTGGAACAGGCTGCCCAGGGTGGTGGTTGATTCACCTTCCCTGGAGGTGTTTAAGGCACGGGTGGACGAGGTGCTAAGGGTCATGGTTTAGTATTTGATGGGAATGGTTGGACTCAATGATCTGGTGGGTCTCTTCCAACCTGGTTATTCTATGATGATGCCTAGGTTATGTATTGAGAGACATGGCAGATTCCTATCCAATTTCTAGCATGTTTTAAATTGTTTTTTATTCACAACACTGTTGCAGGTTTTGTGCAACAATAAAACTCCTTGGCTTGCAAAAACTTAGTGTATTCACAAACAGAAGTTTCTTTGTGTACAGCAGTTGATGTTCCAAATGTTGCACTGTGTTAATTTGAGGCCAAAGGCTTCTGTTTCATAACAAGCCCTGAGTGCTGCTACTTATGATGCAGGGGGAAACAGGCCCACTGTAAACTGCTAAAAGTCTCATGTTACCCTCCAGAGCTGTATTTTAGATAGACTGAGAAATAAACTGTGCAAGAGGCAACCCAAGTATCTTTCTGAGCTCTTCTGTAATTTTTATGGTTCTTTACAATTAGGACAACTCATGTTGATTAAGTGCAAAAGGGTTTTAAGAACAGATCACAAGAAAACACAGACGTCAGTCAGCATGTTCAGTTACTGATACAGAATTTCATGCTTCAAGTAGAGCCTCTATATTTTGCATAAATCCATGTTGTGTACAGGCGTTGTGTTACCTAGTATTCTGGAGTGAGGCATGGAAGGTGTTTTCTCATTTGCCACTGTGCTGCTCTGTTCAAGGCAGAGTGGAGAAGCATCCATTAGAAACAATAAGGTGAATATAAAGATCATAGGCAAATATAATTCATTAGAGTTAGATTTCAGCCAATAATTGGGGATAAACAGTCCTTATAAGATATACCATGTGTTCTTTAGTGACTAAATAGATGTTTTCCCTGTTTCCATCTTATCCAAAAAGTCACTCTAGACCTTGATAGTGCTGGCCTTACTCAAAAGGCAAAGTCATGTCTTAGTAGGGACAGTGACTGCAATTGTCCACACTTAATTATTTCTTACACTGGCTCCTCCCAATATCCCTGGATTTCATGTTTTGCCCTGTTTCTAGCTGCTCTCCAGAAAGCATTTCACCTCTGTGCACATGCACATTCCTCAGTACCCTATTGCCACTCTGACATTGGCCTTAAAACTTCCCAAGTTTCTTTTTTCTTTTAAGCCTTGTCGGAGCCTTTGCACTATGGGAAAGTTGTCCCCTAGGACTCTGTCAGATCCAAAGGATGAGTATGCATCCTTTTTTTCCTAGGTTTAGTTTCATTAGAGATTTGCTCTTTCTTTTCTGTGTTCTTTTCTAATCAACTCCTATTCAAAGCTGTATTCCTCCTCCATGTGACAAATTCCTAATGCTGTTTTCTTTTTCTGTTTACAATACTTCTGGGGGGGAAGCATATGTGGCTTTTTTCTTTGAATATGATTTTATTTGAAAAGATGTAATTGTGCACACTTTGTTGGGTTTGGTTTGGGTTGTTTTTTTTTTTTTTGAAGACAAGAAGATCCTGTATACATGCAGGTTACACTGTCAACAACTGGTAATAATTCGAGTTCATTTCAACTATCTGCTTCGGCAAAGCACACAATTTTCTCTGTTCTTCCCTGCATGTAGTAACATCTTCACCTTGACAATAAGGCTTGGTTTAGGCATCTTCCAGAAGACTGTCTATACATACTATATTTAATGACATTCAGAATTAATTCCTCTTTAAACGTGCACCCCTGGGTTGTACATCACACAGGATATTTAAATGACCCGCTTACCCCAAAGGTACCCTTCTTACAACTTGACAAAGGACACAACTGCCTTTCTCACAGCTTTCTTCACTGAAAGAACTTCATACGGGTAGTTACGGTGTGGCATCTTGACAGACCACCTGTGTGATTCATTCACATTACCTTGAGGCCATGTGAGCATGGATATTACTCTGTAATTTTATATAGTATAAGAAAAACACCCTCCAGCTTTTGTTCTCTCAAGTCTAGAGGGAAAAACCTCTTTAATGCCTCATCACATTCTTCAGTGAAGATTCTACATTTAGGTCAGCATCTGATCATATATGTAAGGCAAGAAAGAAACTACTTCTGTTAGAAGGTACTTCTCACTCAACTCATGCTTCAGATCAAAGCAGTGATCCCAGTGAAGTGTCCATATTAATAGTCATTGTCAGTTAATGTTATGGTTGGGGAATACCTAGCAAATTCTGAGAAATAAGCCTAAGATATTCAGCTAAACCAAAAAGCTCTTTGTACTGTGAGACTCCTACTGTATCTAGAATCGCACCGTCCTGAAAACACCCTGGTATGCATAGCGACATTAGGGTTTTAGCGACATTTAGGGCTTTTTATCTCAAGCTGGCGCTGAGAGCGGGAAGGCACCTTTCTAACAGCCCTGTGCGCCCCTCTGTTCTGGCAGAAATTTAAGCCTCTTGCCTGCAGCTCCGAGTTTGAAAGCACAGCCACCCAACTGCGGTCGGGTGGAAATCTAGACCAAAAGCAAATTTTACTTGGACCTCCCCACGGTTCTGATCATGTGATGCCTCCTGCTTTTTCCCCCTCTCCCAGCCTCCCGGGGCACAGCCGCGGCAGTGGGTGTCGGGCTGTGAGCTGAACTGGATGCGCGCACGGTCGCACAGATGGAAACGGGAGCGCCCCGACGGGACGGAGACGCTTCTGAGTAGCTGCAGACATGGAGCGGGATCCGAGGAGGGGCGAAGCGGCGCCTGCCGAGTGAGGGCAGCGCGCAGAGGGACGCGCGAGGGCGGCAGGCGAGGACATGCACGGAAATTCGCACTGATCCCCGCGAGGAGTCGGCAGGTAAGCTGCGGCGCAGCAGCGATTTCCCAGAGCGGCCAGGCGGGTCCCGGGAAGGACGGGGAGACGGGGCAAAGGCACCGCGCTGCGACAAGAGGTGCTGCGGGCTCGGGGGGTGCGAGACGGGGGGCTGAGAGATCGAGGGATGCGGGACCGGGGGCTGAGAGCTTGGGGGATGCCAGACTGGGGTGAGAGCTCGGGGGATGGGAGACGGGGCTCTAAGAGCTCGGGGGCTGCTAGACGGGACTGTGAGGGCTTGGGGCATCCGAGACGGGGGGCTGAGAGCTCGGGGGATGCGAGACGGGGCTCTGAGAGCCCGGGGGATACCAGACGGGGAGCTGAGAGCTCGGGGGATGCGAGACGGGGAGCTGAGAGCCCGGGGAGATGCGGGACGAGGCTCTGAGAGCTCGGGGGATGCGAGACGCGGGGCTGAGAGCCCGGGGGCATGCGAGACGAGGCTCTGAGAGCGCGGGGACTGCGAAACGGGGAGCTGCGAGACGGGTTACGGTGTGAAGCGGGGCGGAGCTCGGGGGATGGTGTGAGAGAGGGGCGCCGCGAGCTCGGCCGCGGTGCCGCGAGCCGGGGGCGCTGCGAGCGGCGGCCGGAGCCGCCCCCGCTGTGGGGCAAGGCCCGGCCCTGCCGAGGCCCCCGCCGAGCGCCGCACGTGGGCAGCGCCGCGCGGGGGCGGGGCTCGGGGCGCGGCTCCCTCCGGCCGCGGCACCTGCGCGGGGGCGGGCGGGGCGCTGCACCTACGGGCGGCCGCTCCGCTCCGCCCCGCGCCGCGCGCCGCCGCCAATCGGCGCCCGCCGCCCGCCCCCCTCCCTACGCCGTTTGCGCAAGGCTGCGCCGCTTCCGCAGCGGCTCGGAGCGCCGGCCCTCCCGCCCCCGGGAGCCCGAAGTGACCCGCCAGAGAAAATGGCGGCGACGGCGGGGGATCGCGCCTCGTCGTCGGGATTATCCTCGAGCAGCGGCGCGGCGGCGGGGAGCGTCGCCGGGACCGGCGGGGGGCTCCCGCGGGAGGAGCGCGAGCAGCGCTCCGACTGGAGGCGGAAGCAGCTGCGCAAAGTGCGGAGCGCGGAGCTGGACCGGCTGCCCGAGGCGCCCCCCTTCCTCGCCGCCGCCTCCTCCTCCTCTTCCTCCTCCTCCTCCTCCTCGCCGGAGCCCCCCGCGCCGCCGCGGTCCAGCCCCGCCGCCTCCCCGAGCCGCCGCGCCGAGCTGCCGGAGCCGCTGCCGAGCGACCCCGCGGCGGAGCGAGGGATGGAGCCGCCCCCCGCCGCGAGGTGAGGGGCGCGGGGGGCGCCGGCGGCACCTGGCGGGGGGGCGGCTGTCAGCGCCGGGGCGGGGGGGGCTTTGTGTTCGCCGCCCTGGCGGGCTTTGAAACGCGAGTTGGCGGCGGGGCCGGACGGGGCAGCCGCTGGGCGCCCGCCCCGTCCGGCCCCGCTCCGCCCGGCACCTGGGCGCCGCCCGAACCCCGCGGTTCTGCCGCTCAGAAAGTGCCTCGCTCGAGTCTCGGCGCCCGTTTGCAGCGCGGTGATGTTGCGGAGCCGAGTCCCTTAATCCTTAGTAAGGGGGAGGGAAGGCTTTTTAAACATAAACGCCCCCAAACTTTCAAAGAGAAGGTGATTTTTGCGGTGGTTTAGTCTCAGTGATGCGTTGCAGGGTTGCGTTTAATGCCCTTGTGTCTGTACCCAGTATTTGCCTTCCGTGTGTGTTATTCGATCATTCCGGTTGCTCGAGGTTTTACAGAACTGCCTGTGTTCTGCCTGTCTGAGATGCGTGGAAGAGTTCAGGATAGAAGGGAACTCGCCTCCATGATGAAGCAGCTGAAGTGCTTCAGAGCACATTTTAGCTTTAACGTGCGCTTGCTGGGTCCGACTGGCTGGGGGGGAGGCGTTGCAGCAGTGAGGGTGTAGTTTTGATGTTAACAATTCCATATGGATTTCTTGTAAGGTTTTCTGTGATTCGGACTGTGTTATTAAAGGGCTTCATACTAGCATACAAGGACCTACTTTAATGCTGCCTTGCAGTTCATCTGGCTAATTACTTCAGCCTCGTAAGAAATACAGTTCCGGTCTGGACGGATGACTTGTGTTTTCTTTTTAGTTGAGTCTTATGTCAGTTAAACTTCAAGAGGTTTTTTTTTTTAAACGTTTGCTTATCTTGTCACTACTTTTAAGAAATGTTTTCTGTGTTTCCGGTGTCTCGTTTAAGTGAATTATCAGTAATTCAGATGTATTGTGGTCTATTCCTAGGGCAACATAAAAGTACTTGATCGGTGTGGTCATGACAGATAGGAAATGCCTCTGTACTTACAGGAGTAGTGGGAAACCTTAAGTGGGTTTTGGGGGGAAGTAGTGCATGAATTTTAGGGTCTTTTTATGACTCTTAACTCCATCTTCGTAGTGTTGTTACTTGAGAGAGGCAGTTTACTGTATCTGGTAGTACAACTGTAATCAGTTTCATGCCTTTCAAGGAAAATAAAGAATCTGTGTCGGATCACATTTAAAACAACTTAGTCTCATGGGAGTTAGGTTTGGTATTAGAGGATCAGAAAGGTCAATTTATGTTGCATCGATGCTGAAACACAGAGTCTATCCTTGCTAATCAGTGCCACAGCAGCAATGACAGAGCAACTGTGGAATTTTTTTTCTTTTCGCATAGACAGTTTGCTTACTTTTAAGTACCTGCATTTCGACAAGTTAGTGTTTTTAGTATGTGTACAAGCTAAAGCCCTCCTAAATGCTGTCCCACATTTGACTAGGAATGTTAACAAATCATAGAAAATACTGAATGGCAAATGCCTTTCTCTTTGTTTTTCAGTAGGATAGTCTACTTTGAATTTGTTGTGAGTGCAGTTGAACATACATGGCAGCACCAGTAGTGGTTGTTCTTCAGAAATGTCCTGTAAATGCTCATGTAGACTATGTCAGTAATTCTGTATGTTGTGTTACCAGCAAACAGATGTTAGACAAAGTACTACTTTGTCAGGCCATATGAGGAATCTCTCTGCCCTTATTGCAATATTAATTACTTGTCGTAGCTGAAGGAGGGAGGTTTGTATGTGAGGAACTGCATATTATGCTTTGAATTGGTGCATGCAGCTGTTGCTCAGACACTGATTACGTCCTTCATTTTGCCTCTTAATAGAAGTAATGTATTATGTGAAGGTTTTCTATTCCAAAAATATGGTAGCTGTACTTTTCTGCAAGTATCTATTCTTAGATAAAAGATACCGTGCTGGTCCAAAGTTCCCTTATAATTCTCTTTGGTATTAGTTGCTTTCTTTTTAGGTAGATTTTCTGTTTATGCTGAAAGACCTGCATGAGCCTCAGAATGAAGCTGAGAAGGGAAATTAACCCTGCTGTTAAGTTCTATATGCAAATACTACCTTTTTTTCTTTAAATGTCTCAAGCATTCTGCTTGTTACGGCAGTAGAGCAGATATTCTCATTAGAAGCTGTGAACATTGTAATTTATCTTTTTATATCGCTGTAAGAGGAGGAGGGAGTTGTTTTACTAGGAAATGCAGTTTCAACATAAAGCACTTCAGACCTTTTATCCCATATTTATATTGACAGTATATTGATATGGTTTGTATAGAGAGATCCAAACAGTGAGTTCAGTGGTAACTGAACTGATTTCTTGTAACTTGGGGGAAATCCGCGAAGGCAAAATGCACCTTCTTTGCAACCTTAACAAAGTTCTTCTAAAACATTCTGACTCTTTAAGTGATGTTTATGTATGAAATTGGTACAGGTGACTTACTACATTCCCAGATACAGGATTAGTTATACTGCCGTAATCCTGTTTTTATAAAAATGAAAAGCAGGAAATGCTGCAATTCATCTCCTCTGCATACAGTAACCACGTATTATGTTAGCTGTGTGAAAACTAAGAGTTTGAATTTGAAAATGTATGTGCTAGATGTGGCAGACTTGTCAGACGGTCCAGCAGCAAGACAAACTTTGTAGGTATTGATGCTGTTTTCTGCAGTTGCTGTTTGATGCTTGCTAGAAACGCCAAAGATACACTGAGAATCTGTGAAGCTCTGACTTCTGTGTGTACAAGTGTACTGCTGAAAGTGTACTTTCCTCAGTTTTAGCTCTGCTTGTGAATTTGTAGCACCTTTGTTTGGTGTGTTTCAGAGGAATGTCTGAATGATTTAACAGAGCACTGGAGTGTGGGCAGTGCAGTGGGAACAGGGAGAACGCATAAGCACAGCGTGGCTGAGGCTTGACTTGCTCCCTTGTTTTTTTTTTTTTTGTAACTGAAATGAAAACTTTCTCTATTTGTGTTGTCAAAATGCAGCTAAGGTAAGAAAATAGCTTGTTATTGATGTTGACTATACTTAGCTAAAGTAAAATATAATTTTACATATTTTAATCAAGTCCATGATGCTGGATAACTTTTACTGGCTGCTTAGATAAGCCACCAAATTTTCTGCTTCCAGTTTAGCGTGGAAACTACTGTGAGAGAAGGTACACGACCTACCTTTTCTATGCTTTGTAGCTTGAAAGTACTTTTGGAAGAGGGTCACCCTCTACCATGACTGATTTTTATCACTCTTAGTTATTGCAAGTTCTGCTCAGATGATCTGATCTGGTATGGCAGTTTCTTTGTTCCTATGCAAAGTAAATAGATTGTAACTAACTAATCTGGAGCTTTCTGTCTCATTGGATTTAGTGATACTAAAGGTTCAGTCTCCACTGTCATTCAGTGGAGTCTCAGTACTGCTCAGTGTGACACTGATACCTGTGTGTAGCTATGTGGAGTTCTGCCTTACCCAAAGCTTGAACATGCAGAGAACAAGATTTGGAAATTACTGTTTCTTCTGCGTGATAGATTTGAACTTCATGAGATCTTTTAGTGTGCTAACGCATTTGTTGTTGTTTGAAGTTGGAGTAAAGGTGATGTTGCAGCTGTGCAAAAGCTTATTGTGGTGCAGGAGAGGGTGAGGCAGGAGTGGAGACAAGTAGCTGGAGGTGGGTGACTATTGGGAATGCTTCTGCTGTCTTTAACTGGCTTCCAGTATAGGTGAAACTTGGCTTAAGCTTGTCCAATATAGAAATTGTATGTTGCCATGTAGCTATTCTCTAATGAAGCTTGTAAAGCAAGTTTTCTGCAGCAGTGGTGATAAGAGAATGGATCAGGTTTGATTTCGGAGTTTCTAGTGCTAATTGGTGTTCTCAGGATTTTCTGCAAAGGCCCAGCAGTCATCTTATTTTACATTTTATTTGCTCTGCTCTCACGTAAAACTCTAGAATTACAGCTCATTCTTTTTCTTGAGGCAAAGTGGACAGAAAGCCTTTAAGAAGGCTTCATTACTTGCCTCTAGGTGACTAGGAGAAGGTGGTTAAATGGAAAGTTGCTGTCCGTTGCTTCTCTCCCTTTTTGTTTTCACCCAGAGGCTGAGTGTTGCCTGCAGGGCACTTCTGATTTCCTGTTTCACCACACTGCAGAACTGGAGGATCCTGCTTGGTGGTGAACAGTCTTATTATTTTTCTCCTCTAAGTTATGTCTGGGGGAGGCTGGGTGTGTCGGGAGAGAGGGGGGTGTTTGTTTGTTTCTTGGCTTATGGGTTTTGGGATTTCATTGGTTATAGTTGGGTTCTGGGTTTTTTTTGTTGTTGCTTGTGTCTGTTTTTGTGGTTTGTGGTTAGCTCATGACTGGAAGAAAAAAAAAAAACTCCTGAAGAAACAGCACCTCTCTCTACTTGATACTTGAGTCATTTGAAATAGGGAATTGTTTACCTTCTGTCTGGAAGCTGATTAAATACTTTTCAACCTGTCTTAGTAAAAGCTGATAGAGCCATCAGTCCCTCTTAATTTTGCTCAGAAATATCCAGTTGTTTTGATAATGCTAATCATCTGATGACTAAGGATTTGAAGGTGTTTGCAGAGAGTGTGGGGGGTTTTTGTATCATCGAATTTGGAATGTCCTTCAGTATTATTGTTCCTCTGCTATGAGATTAAACTGGAATTAAAGTCAGTCTACCTGTGTTTCACACTATCTCCACGTATTTCTGTTGTGTCCCTGCAGGGTAAACTATTCACATCATTCATGGAAGTATAACATAATGCTGTTTGTTCTAGTCTCTCTTGTCCTAATATTCTAATTGGTAATGGAATCACTGCTAATATACCTGTTGGGCCAGATAACCTCAATTCTTCCCTAGTATTTTTCATCAACTAATTTCACAGCTCCTTGTGTCTTACCAGGATCATTCTGTAAGGTGGGAGTAGAATGCTGGAAAAATGAGTTTTCATCTTCTTAAGCATCTAGTTGTCTTGCTTTTGAGGAAACTGAAATGAGTCTTTGCACAGGTGTCAGCAATGATGATCAGGCCCTTTTGTGAGCTGGTAGTTAACCTTCAAAGGTATACAACTACTATTTCTTGGTTTGGCTAACTGATATGCATTTAATTTCACTAGTTATTTCTGCCAGATACCCTCTTGCACCCTGAGGACTTGTATGTCGTGCATGACCATCATGCTTTTGTCTTCTGGATTGTTTCTTTCAGATGCTGACAGGGCTTGGTGTAAATATTTCAGGTGTTAAAGGAAAAAAAATCTATTTGTGATAATATAAATTGAGAAATGGTTTTGGTTTTTGTTTTTTTCAAGCAGTTGTCAGTGTTACATCCCATTCTGCTGATAAATGCCTGCAGAATTTTATTTCAGTAATTCTTTGTATTCTTTAAAAGAGAAGCTTCAAAGATCAGTGGCTAATAGGGTATCCCCTTTACCTTCAGGTGGTATTTAGTTGTTCTGCATGTGGAGAGGCATACAAAATACAAAAATGTGAAATGTTTGAAACTTGCAGTGACCTGTAGTTTTCAGTTTATGTAGAGTTTGAGCTTTTAAGACTAATATACTCTGACAGGCAAGTGTTATTTTTATTTCATGGTTAAGACAATATTTTAATTGCTTTGAGTTATGGTAGTACCTTGATTTCTCTTATCTGAATATTTACTTTGAAAATGCATGTGTAGTCAGTGACAGTTTTCTCAGTTTATCAATATTTTATACTTTTTTTACTTTCATGCTTTTAGACTGCAGAGTTGCTGGGTGTGATACTAATATTCCTTTCATTTTTGTCTCTTTTTGCAAATTTAAACTTGTATCACCAGATCTAATCTGTATCTTAAATATTCACATAAAAAACATAGTCAACGTTCATTATTTCACTAAAGTAAATACCTCTAGAGATGCTTATCTGACTAGAGACTTGTTTGCTTAATGTGAGAAAATAACTTCAGTTGTGAGTAGTTAATTTACAAAATTTTAGGAATACGTTCTCTCCCATATTAAGGATCTGGATTAGTCATAAAAATAGAACATAGGTGTTGGCTTTTATAGTTATGTAAAATTCTTAAGCAGTTCACACTTGAAATGGAAATGTGAACAGCTGTGTTTTAAATGGAGCTGGATGGAGTTTAAAATTAAAACTGCATTAATACACATAAGTTTATTTTTTAAAAGTGATTTCAATATTGTCTGAACATAGTTCCACAAAACCAGCTCTTCTGTAAATACAGAGTTTCTAACCAATTTCTCCATTTATTTGTAACGAACAGCTCAATAGAGTAGATTTCCTGACCTCAACGGGCACATCAGATGCCCCAGCCAGTAGGAAGCTCCAGGGCACTGGGTTTTCTACTGGGTTCTCTTGCACTTGTACTTGTGAACAGCCTCACACGGAGCAGAACATACATTTTCTTCAAATGTCTTCCTACAAATAACTTGAGAGTTCCAGTTTCTTCCTCTGACAGGAATTTACTCGGAGTTGCAGTTGGATGTTTCTTAGCTGTCCCAAAGGCTCTTGGGAGGAAGAGCAGGGGTACGTGGGGAAGAGGTCTTAAAGACATGCAGATTGTTCTCTGTATTTATTTTAAGCCAGTGTTGCAGGAAGAGGGAGGAGTTGTTTCCACACCACCCCAACCCCCTCCGCCCTTGTGTACAAGAAAGCATGAAATTAAACTCCTTAAGCCATGCAGATCTCTGGCAGACAGCAGTGCAGATAGTCTTCAGGGTTTTTATTTTAGAAATGCGTTGTTCCAAACTGATATAGATAAGATTGGATGACTGATCTGTTTAGGTTCTCTCACTGTGAAGACTGACATGGCGACTGACGATCAGACTGGCTTTTTTTGTGGGAAGAAGGCAGATAATCTCCATCAGGCAACTGAGTAATAAATATTTTGACTTACACTAAGACATCTTCCATCTGTACAGAGTTGCAAGGTGCTTTCTTATAAGGAGGTGTTTAGTAGCGTAAACCAAGGTACAGCGATACTCTTCGCAAGCTGAGTGAGGAGAAATACTAACACTTGGTGAAGTGTTTGACTTAGCTTACTTATACAGGGCAATTCAGAATTGCTGCAGTGGGCTACAGCTGTGTAACACCTGACCATTGCTTTTGCCTTCTGCTGCTGGTCAGCATGCCTCCATTCAAAATGTTTACCTTTGTCACTCATTGCAGCTTTATTTTTGGTGGTGAGGGATTCAGTGCTTAAAAAGAAAGCTTGGTCCAAGTGACTGGGAATGAAGAATAAGGGGGAAAGGGTTAGAAAGCAGCAGATCATTAAAATAAATGTGAAGCATTTCCTTGTACCTGGGGAGCTTGTCATTTCAGCCCAAAAGGTGAGGCTTTTTTCTGTCTAAGAAAGAAGTTGGGGATTGCAGACCACAGTCCTAAACTCCTACAAATTCTTTTTCTTTTCTGCAGTGGAAGCCAGACTTCACTTTCTGAAGGAAAAAAAATATATATAATTGAAAGGCTTTTACCTGAAAGTTGCACAATGAGATATCAAGGAAAAAGTTCTTGATGGCATCTTCTTCCAGTGTTTACTGGCTGTACCTAATACATAAGTGTCAGTAACTTTCGTTGGCTGTTGCTCTTAGAACTGTATGTAATAAAAGTTAACATGACAAACTCTTATGAAAACCCTGACCTTTCTCAGAAAGATACTGTCTATTTTTCTCCAATTTTCACTAATTAATGATATTAAACTAATGAAACTGTTTAGTGTACATATTTCGAAACACGTTTGGAGTATGATTATACTTGGTCTTGAAAATGTTATTTAATATCAAAATTTTTGAAGTATATATTGGGTCTTTCAAAAATTATATGTATATATGGAAAGAACAACAATGCTACTGTATCTTCAGCTTTGTCTTTTTAGCAAGAGGTTAAGTTCCAGCATGTTCAGGTACAATGGTAAACCATCTTGTCCCAGTAAATATGCTGAAGTATATAAATCCCCTTAGTACTTCAGCAAAAAATTAGTATGTGCTGCTGTTTACTTGTCCTGCCCTGCTCTGAGCCTCATGTTCGTGGAAGTATTTTACAGTTTTGCCACTAGTGAGGGTGCCTAGTGAAGCCAATTCAGGAAGGACAATTGCTTCAGCATTCTGAAATCAACTCTGTATGAATTACATTCTTGTATTTTAAAATCGACTGCAAATGGGAATATAGGTCCAGTGCCAGGGCAGGCCACTAGTAGACCCTGGGAATCGAGGCTGCAAGGGAAAGCACAGCCAGAACTTTTAGGCTTTTGGCTTCCTGTCAGCCCACAGGGTGGACTGCTGAGGAGCTAGCAAGGGGAACTAGTAGGAAATCTGCCAGTTTCTACCACGTAGACAAAGTCCGTAGGAGCTTCATCAAAATGTGTCTGACTTTTTCTGAATTGACAAATCATTTTTTTAAAAATTATTTCTTTCCAAGCAGCAGCTTCACTGTATGCATAGGTCTTTGAAGCACTCACATGTGCATAAGTAGCTGAGACTTAAATAACCATAAATATCTGGGACTTAAACAAAAATACAAGTTTTAATTTTGTGAGTGAGCCTCTAGTAAAAGCTTAAGAAATGGTGGAGCTGTATAGGCTTTATTGTTGTTCTTGCTGAGCAAGTGTTCACTTCTTGTGAACTGTCCCACTTGTATATTGTTGCCTTCAACTGAGGTAAAGTGAAGTTTATTACTGAGTAGGTGGAACTTCTCTAATCTGGGTTTCCTTCAAAACACAAAACCCAATTCAGAGGCAAATTGGGACCCAAAATAACACTATCCCCACTTTGGAGTTACATGGGACTCTTGCAGGGTTCTGACTGAAGCCTCTCTGCTTGTCAACTCTGCTAAGCTGCTGGCAGCAGGGTGATGCTAGCATAAAACCTGCTGTGCTCACAGTGAGTAGGTAGGTGCTGTGCATCTTGTGGTGCTCAGCCAGATAAAACTTGGTATGGGGCTTGTAAGCTTAGCAAAGCAGGCCATCTCTGATGCTTCAGGCAGCAGGGGCCGACAGAGCTTGGGAGAAAAACAGAAGATGTGGTAGTGCAGTATGTATTACAGGCTGGAAGACCTCCTGGTTCTACTGGAATCTCCACATATGTAAAATGAAACACATTTATATGTTTAGGACACTTAGGTTGCTTCTGCCTAGGCCATGCTGATAATGTTTTGGTACTTACTGATTTATGAAATAACTAAAAAGTACAAGTTTCTATTATGATTGATTAAAACCCCTGATTCAAATGATGTGACAGTGAAAGTTGTCAGAAGTAAAAACATGACTGTATTTCCTCTTTTCCTTTTTTCCCCTCTTTAATATACCTAGGACCCTTAAAACTATAAATTGCTACATTGAAGTAGCTGTAAAATTTTGATAAAACCACATGGTTTGCTTCTTCCACGTTATTGGGAAATAATTCAGCTCTATTCTAATTAATCTTTGCAAGGGAAAGAGTACCAAACAAATTAACCATCTCTGGTTACTGTGGGGACAACATGTACATTAAGTTTCTCTCACCATAGAGCCAAAAGAGCTACAGGTCTCCCTGATTTGCACGGCTAGGTAAATGGGATCGGAACAAAGCCAAAAGCAGATGGAGGACTTAATTATGCAATTGCAGCATTTTCAGATATGTGAAATGTGTCTGTACAAAAGAGCTCTACAGCTTATACAAGTTGAGACCAGCTGTGCTCTGTCTCCCCTCTGTGGGGAGAATACAGCTTGTCTTATGGAAGCTGGTACCTTAAGGAGGATAGGCTTATTTCCATGAAGTGTTTTCAGTTATCTCTGGAGAAGACACTGTTGTCTCTGGATTTTGTTACGCTTTCTTGTGCAGCAACATGATAACAAACAAATTTGATTTTGTGGAGGCACAAAGCAGCTTTATGGATTTTGTCCCTAAGAGTTTTTTTGAGACTTTTTTTTTTTTTTTTGCTTGAAACCACAAACAATTAGTGGGTAAACATAAGTGCAGTCAAAGTTGTCATTGTAGTTACAATTGGGTAAGTTTTTGGTATTTCTCACTGACAGTCTATCTAATCCTTCCCCAGGCTTCTTTACAGTCACTTTTGGGAAATAAAAATGCTATGTGGAACTTGCTCCAAATTCACTTTTGGAGAACCATCATCTCACTTTCTCTGCAGTTTCTGCTTCATTGCATTTCTGAGCCTTATTATGACAAGGTCTGCATTTTAATACCTAAAAGGAAATGGGAAATGAGAGAATATGGGTCTACTACTGTTAACTCCCTTTCCATATTAAAATAAATGACATGTTTTTATAACTGGGAGGGGATAAAGCTGGCTCTCACAAGGGAAGTGGTGTAGCTGGTTCTTGCCACAGTGACTTTTGATAAGGATTTGTTGGGTTACTGTATGCTTTTTGCAGTCACTGAAGTAGTCTATAATTACAGTATTTAAAATGTTTAACTATTTCAGTTTAACTGTCTGAGACCTTCAGAAGCTGCAGAGAGACAGTCAGGGTATAAGAATTGACAACTGTGCTATTCTGTATTTGTACAGCAGCTAGCTTCTAACTCTGTGTAGCTGTGTGGCTGGCTGGCTAATGCTTAACCCAGACATATTAAGCAAGCAGATGGGAAGGCTGTCTTACGAAATTATTGACCTTATCTGGCTACAGCGTTCAAAGAGATACAGTCTGGGTCCTGTATTTGAATGTTAACCTAGTGTTTATTGTTAGAAAAATGAGTGAAAATGGCTATGCAAACACCCTTAGTTTTCCAGGATAGGATTACATGACTCTGTTCTTCACTGGTCCTGTGCAGTCTGGGCCAAAGTCAGCCGTGTTCCATCGCCCTTTCAGAGGTACCTCTTCCTTCTGAGGTCTGCGTGGACTTGGGGCTCTGTTGCCCTTGTCACAGATTGCTGTCAGTTTACTGTGGTAATTAATTCAGTGGGTAACATCAGTCTTCAGCTTCTAGTTCACAGCCAGGCCACTTCCAGTACGTAGTGTAAGATTAACTTGTTGAGGAAAGTATTTCCATTAACAGTTCATTAGTAAGGCACAAGGACATGACTTGTTTAGCTCACAGACTTGCCCCCAAGTTTCCTGGAAACTAGTTTTTGTTTCTGGTCTTTTATATGTGTGATGCAGTTTCATAGTGATTTGGAAGGTGTTTACACACCTGTTGAAAGAAGTGACTGCTTTTCTTAGCTGTTATCTGATTTTTGAGAGGTTGCTGCTGTGATACAAGTCCTCATGGTGAGAAGTAAAACCAGCCTGACATTTTCAGTGATCACAAATATTTGTTTAATCTTTGAATATTACTGAAATTTAATAGGGAACTTACTGTATCTTATAGCAAATTCTTACAATGGCATCTTGGCTTGTGTCAGAAACGGCGTGACCAGCAGGTCCAGGGAGGTTATTCTCCCTCTGTACTTGGCACTGGTGAGACCGCACCTCGAGTACTGTGTTCAGTTCTGGGCCCCTCACCACAAGAAGGATGTTGAGGCTCTGGAGCGAGTCCAGAGAAGAGCAATGAAGCTGGTGAAGGGGCTGGAGAACAAATCTTATGAGGAGCGGCTGAGAGAGCTGGGGTTGTTCAGCCTGGAGAAGAGGAGGCTGAGGGGAGACCTTATTACTCTCTACAACTACCTGAAGGGAGGTTGTGGAGAGGAGGGTGCTGGCCTCTTCTCCCAAGTGACAGGGGACAGGACGAGAGGGAATGGCCTCAAGCTCCGCCAGGGGAGATTTAGGCTGGAGATTAGGAAAAAATTCTTCACGGAAAGGGTGGTTAGGCATTGGAACAGTCTGCCAAGGGAGGTGGTTGAGTCGCTGTCCCTGGAGGTGTTTAAGGTGAGGTTGGATGAGGTGCTTAGGAGTGATTTAGGGATTGGTGGGAATGGTTGGACTCGACGATCCAGTGGGTCTCTTCCAGCCTGGTTATTCTGCGATTCTTACATTGTCTTTTTTTCAGAAAGTAGCCTTGTAAAGGGCTTTCAGAAGAGTATGCTTTTCATTGACTTTAAAACCAGCATATTGCAAATGCATGGTTTCAGTGATAGTGGTTAAACCTGTAAGACATCTGATCATGCATTGACTTGGCACAAGATTCTTTTTGTAATCTCTTAATACGTGCAGTGCCTTAAACCAGAGCACCCTCCAGAGCTGCAAGAGGTGTGAAAGTTTATTTCCCCATTTTTTTAATTCTTTCAACGTAAAACTTAAATTGTGTAGCAAAGTAAAGAAAATGAAATTGGACTGTGTATGGGTTTAGGAAAGGCAAATCCTGCTTGACTAACCTGATCTTCTGTGACAAGGTTACCCACTTGTGGATGTGGGAAAGGCTCTGAATGTTGTCTGCTTGGACTCCAGTGAAGGTTTTGACATTGTCTCTTGCAGCATTCTCCTGGAAAAGCTAGTGCCTAGTGGCCTGCATGGCAGTACTCTTCGAGTAACTGGCTGGGTGGCGGGGCCCAGGGAGTTCCTGTGAATGGAGTTCACTCCAGTTGGTGGCCGATCTCAAGTAGCGTTCCCCAGGGCTCGGTACTGGGGCCAGTTCTGTTTAGTATCTTTATCAATTATGTGGATGAGGAGATTGAGTGCTCTGTCAGTGAGTTTGCAGAGAATACCAAGTTGTGTGTGAGTATTGATCTGCCTGAGGTTAGGAAGGTTCTACAGGGGAACCTGAGCAGGCTGGATTGATGGGCCCAGGCCAGCTGTATGGGGCTTAACAATGCCAAGTGTTGGGTCCTGCACTTGGATCACAACAGCCCTATGCAATAGTGCAGGCCTGGGGAAGTGTGGCTGGAAAGCTGCCTGGTGGAAAAGGACCTGGGGGTGTCGGTCAACAGCTGGCAGAATACGAGCCAGCAGTGTGCACAGGTGGCCAAGAAGACCATCAGGATCTTGGCTGTATCAGAAGCAGCATGGCCAGCAGGAGTGAGGAATTGATTGTACCCCTGTACTCTGCATTGGTGAGGGCAGACCTTGAATCCTGTGTTTGGTTTAGGGCCCCTCACCACAAGAAAGACATTGAGGTGCTGGAGTGTGTCCAGAGAATAGCAATGGAGCTGGTGCAGGCACTGGAGCACAATTCCTGTAAGGAACAGCTGAGGGAACTGGAGTTGTTTAGTCTTCATAGGGAGGTGGTTGAGTCATCATCCCTGAAGGTTTTTAACAGATGCATAGACATAGTGCTTGGTGACATGCTTTAGTGTGAGCTTGGCACTGTTAGGTTTATGGCTGGACTCAACTTTAAAGGTCTTTTCCAACTTAAATGATTCTATGATTATATGATGCTGTGAAATTGTAACAATTGGGTAAATTCTGGAATGGATTCTTACTATGTCATATTTAACGCCAAGTTGTTTTTAACAAAGGTTGAAAGTCCCTTCAGAGGAGTTACAGCACAGCAGTGTGGTCACAAATGGGACTGTAAACTAGGGCTGGTCAAACCATTTGGCAATCGCTAGTTTAATTTGTTGCTGCCTTATCTTTGGTATGCTGAAGTACAGCTTTTGGTAGCACCTCAGGGAATTAGTTCAGATTCAGTTTTTATAATTGATTGACTTTGAATGAAAGATATTTCTTCCTAGTAAGGGGGGTAATTTCTTCTTTCTTAAGTTGATTCATTGAAACCTTGTACTCTTATTTCCCACATTTCTATGACTATTTCATTAGTAAAGCAGGTATTACTGCTTCAAGTCACAGTCCTAGTTTGTGTTTTCTGTTCCCTATATTTAAATGTGTTGCTTAGAACACCCACCCATGAGTTAGTACTGATTTTTATATGGATTCTGATTTTTAAATCCTTGGATTGTGTAACTGTGGACAAGGTGTGAATTATTGAGATTTTACTTATGACTGTTTCTGCAAAAATACCTGTGAAACTTCTAGAGAAATCCCTTATAAGGCAGATCTGACAGTTTTGTCTTTCCAAGTAAGATTGAATGTTCTTGAAGATAATTATCTCTTCATTTTTGTTTCCCTTAATTTTTAGTAAGGCAGTTATGGCTGCTTGCAAATAAATGAAGTCAGTTTAAAAACTGTAGTTTGGTCTAATAAGCCTAGTATAGAGAATGAGCAACTAATAACTTGCTTCAGAAAGAAAATGAAGTGACAAAGACACTCTTTTGACCTATGCAAGTTCATATTTTTACAATGGGAAGATTATTTTGCCTATTTGAGTTTACAGGGGATTATAGCAATCGGTACAAATGGAAATGAGTTGTGCTTCGTGAAATCCGACATTCAAAAAAAGTATTGAGTTTGGCCTCACCTGTGCTGGTGCTTGAATCAAGATCACAAACCATACCAAAACCTACCTAGCGACTTTGGTTTATATCCAGTTGAATTGTAGCATCATTTTGCTCATGGTTGGGCTTTTTTTCAAAGTAGCTGTTGTATCCCTTATTCACTTCTTTAACACTGGAGTTATAAAACATGTTCTTGTCTTCTTTTGCTGCTTTCTAGATTGATATACTTCTGTCTGAATGTTCATACAAAAAACCCACACTCAAGTTACTCAAATTTTTTAAGTTTCAATTAATAGTTCTTATTTTTCTTGCTGATAATTGATTTATGTGTTTTCTGGAAATAAATGCATCATTGTTCTTTCTACTGTGCCTCTTTTGATTAGAATTCCTTATTCAGAAAGTGAAAGTTGAATTTTAAATATAGCTGAAATATAGAGTTAAATTTGAAGCCTATATTTGGCAACAGCTTTGAGAGGCTTGGCATTTTTTTAGGAAACCAAATTGCTCCTGTATGAATTGAGAAGCTTTTGTAATGTGAAGGCAGGAAGCAGAACAGTCCAGAACAGTGGTCACTGGTAGTCCTTCACCTTCTCCAGAAACATAATGCCATCTTTTTCTGAAGAATTGTACAGATTAGCAGAAGACTGTTTATCAACCAGTTTACTCCAAGTTGTGAGGACTATTCTGACTTTTTTTTAGGACTGAGTACACAATATTACATGCTATTTGCGTTACTGATTTTAAGTTGAAAGTGGTTAAGAATCTTCCAGTATTAATGCTGAAATTTTACTTTCCTCAAAATAAGTTACTGACTTAATGTGCCTTTTTTTCAGATGTTTTTGAAGAGAAACTAGCTGACTTTTTCCACAAATTTCAAAACCAAAAAGGTTTTAGAAGTTGGTGCCTCAATGGACCAGGCTTTATTGTTACATGAAGAAGCTGTAATGTGATTTTAAACAGAAATACCAGGTTCAGTTGATGTTGGTTTAACCTTTGCCTAGACCACTAAAATAAAATTGGAAAAGCTGGAAAAATGATTAAGACACACTTTAAAGCACAGGCTCACTTACTGCCTTTCTTATTCTACGGCATTACAGTGTTCAAAATTACTGTAGAATCTTCATGGGAAAGTGGTAATAAATCAAAGTAAAAACTTGCTGCAGGAATGTATGTGTTAGTTTCAGAAATTCCTGTTAAAACTGCAGTACAGAAAGAGTATCTTATTTGATTAATTTAGTGCTGTGAAGTGACTGAACAACTCTCTTATTTAGTTCCATAGTGAAATGCCAACAAACGATCAGACCTTTGGAACTTTTCTAGGAGAAAATAGTTTCTCAGCCAGTATCAAAACTTATAGTCTGTGTTGGTGGGGATTTGTGTCTGACACTAGGGTGTGAAGAGGAAAAGAGGCAGGTGTTTGCTTTACTGAAACTGGAGCTGGTTCAGCATTGTCATTTATTCTTCTGGCTTTGCCTTTGTACACATTTGTTTTGTGTGCTTTCCATTTGTTGTTTTTTACTGTACCAAAAAGTAGGATGAAATTTAAGGAAAAAGTATTTTTTTATGATTAGGTTCTGCACTAGATTTGGGGAGGTGGGTTTCTGACTTTGGCCTTCTACCTGAAAGCACAGGCACTCAAGAGTGCTAATTTAAGTAATACTGTTCTTGTGGATGCAGAAGTGTGTCAATGGCTTTATGCAGTTTATTTTTTAATCTTATGCTTTAGTCTTCCTTAATTGCACCCATGTCTAGGTCTAAGATTGTTGGTTAAAACTCAAATTTTTGAAGTATTTTTGAATAACGTCTCCTACCAAGGAGGTCCTGCAAAGTACTTAGCTTTATTATTTTGGGAGGGGTATTTTCTTAAGGTTTTAAAATCAGAGAAATTGTAGAATTATTGCATTTCATGTGATTTAGAAAGTTGCCTACACTGGCATAAAACCACACAGTATTTACTACTAAGTGAAAAGTCTGGAAGCCACTTTTAAAAAGTAATGGCTAAAAGAAATGTGAAACAAATATGGGAGATGTAATTTAAAATGATTCCACAGATTTTATTTAGTTAGTACTCCTTTTTATTAATTTTTGAAATGCTTTATTCCAAATGAAAAGGGGGGGAGAGAATAATACAGATGTCTTTTGCTGCCAGGAAGCAACATAATCAGTGTCAGCTGGGAAAATTTTGGACCCAGAGGAATTTAGCAGGCCTGAAAGGCATTCTTTATAGATTTGCTTCACAGGTGAAATATTGCCAAGCAATATAGTTCCAGAATGAGGACTAGTATAATAATTATGATAGTATGGTGTAATTGTCTGTATCAGGAATTACTTCATGAAAATGCCTAAATAGTGTCAAAGCATCATTGTCATGTCTGGTTTTCAGCACTTGCTGGAAAAACAGTGCTCCAGTCTCCTCTCACAAGCTATTTCATTGCCTGTTAATAAGCAAGGAGGTTTACCAGCAAACTTGGACATGTAACTATATGGCATAAGTGACAGTTATGAGATTTGTGAATACACAGAATAAAGTGCAAGGGGAAAAGATACAGGTTGGTTTGGGGTTGTTTTAAAGCAGAAGGGAGTATTGAAGTCATAGCTTTTAACTTCTGTGATATTGTTTCAAAGAGCTTTTTGTTTGCATTTTTTTTTCTTCCAGATTTACTGTTAATTGTTTGCCCGCTTGCTTAGATGGAATTGATAGATTGATTTGTGGGGCTGCCATTGATACTAACATAGCTCTCAGGTCTTTTGATCTGATTGCAAGTTAACAGTTCACATCTCAAGCTTTATATTGAGAATAATTTTTGTTGGGAATGCATTCATGCACAGGCTAAATTTCATGTTTTTTTCTCGGTAAAGGACATTTGCTTAGCAACAGCTTAGTGCTGTTACAGATGTGAACACCTCTCTATGCTTATATTGAGTCCTAGGCTTAGGAGAGAGTACAATATGCTGTCCTGTGGATAAGGAATATTCATATCCTATGGGTATATAAGTAGCTTACGCTCCAGCACTCTTTGAAACTGCAGCTAATAAATAGCAAATGGCACAGCCAGCTGCCACATCTCCCAAATTACCCTTTTGCTTTACTGTACCACTTTCAACTGGATGTATTATATGTGAATGGCACAAGATTTCTTTTGCTGAAGAGACAAAGCAGATACTTATCTTACAAAATTATGATGAATGGTAAAACAGCTCTTCCTGAGGAAAAGGTAGATGTGGATTTGTTGCTCCTAGATGAGCATTTAAAATACTTCTACAGAAGTCTTCTGAAAAAAATTGCAGGTAGCAAGTGCTTAATCTCAAGTGGGTGGTGAATTTGCTCTGAACTCAACCCTAAGAAACCAAATGCTTACTGCAAAGAACAGTCCCAGCAAGTGAATTCTGCCATGCAGGGAAACAAAGTCCTGACATCCAGCGAAACACTTCCTGTTATGTTCTTAATGGCTTTATTGTAGTAAATTGTTTATCACTTAAACAAGTAGTCACAGGAGAAGCTGAGTTGCAGCAGATTTTATAGTGCAGTTAAATTCAGTTCTATACTGAACTTATCTATTATATTTATTTAACTATTGTGTACTTTAAATTCAGTTAGCTGTTTAACGTACTGTTTGTAACAGTTCAGTGCAAAAGTCAGTAAGACTGTAACACACATTTCCCTTTTTCTAATTATTAAAACAAGCAGCTGTTATTTCTGCCTTGTTTTTTTAATGTCTTGATCTATAGAAAACTAGCTGCTTCATAGACAAGTAGTTGCTTCATAGGGCCTGCTGAGGTGTTAGGACAGCACTAGAAAGTAACTTTTGTTTTCCAGTATTCTGCCTCCCATGAGCTGAGTTTCACTGAGATTTTTGCATGCTACAACAAGAAAGAGAAGGGGGTTTATTTAAGCCAGATAAGAGAAACTGAACGCATGCAACTGACTGCAAAATGCTGGTTTTCTCCTTCTGCAGAGGAAGGAGTCCTTATGAAGCCACTTTTAACTTCCATTAGTAACTGTCTTTTGTTTTCATGCTGTCTGTGCTATGGCAAATATAGCTTTAATGCATGTATTGAAGTTTGTTGTTTTTGTTTTAGAGAACATAAGAATTCATCTTTCTCAATTAACATCTAGTCTCTTTCTTGGGAAGAGTTTGCCTTTTTGTCTTTGATGCCTTCAGGAGTCTGAGGTTGTTTTTTGTTATCTTAATTCTGCTACCAGCGTTCTCTGATAGCTGATGTACCATTTTCAGCATTGTAATGAAACACTGTCGACATTTATGTACAGAAACTTGTTCCTGATTGCCTGGTAAATGTTGAAAAAGTGACAGGCATTTTGATAGTTTTGCAAAGCAGGAGGTTAATGACTTCTTAAGCTTTGTCAGAGACTTCAGTCCCTAGAGCAGAAAGAACTACTGAGATCCCTACGAATGTGTTCCAAGATACAAACACACATTGTTTCTATTTTAGCTTTACTGTGCATGAGGAAACTGATTTAACTGAACATTTTTTTCATTTTTTAATAGTTTTTATTAATTAAGAATCATCTTATTTGCTTAGGTATGACTTAAAAGCAATTTTTTAACAAGCCATGGTGCAACCAGACCTTATTTCTAAGAATTCATCGCTAGTATAGTTACTTCAGGGAAAGTTTTAATGAAGTAGAACTTACATTCCTTCTTTTATTCTGGGTTGGGCTGTACGTACATGATAACACTGACAGATCTGTTTATTGAATGTCTGCTTGCATGGACAGCTTATTTTAAACAGAAAATGTATTTTTACGGTTTCTCCTTATTCCGTCCCAAAAAGGTCAAATAGGTTGTTTGGGATTTTCCCTTTGCCAGTTTGATTTGAGTGAAACTTACTGCACTCAGTGCTTAATCTATTCAGTGAGTATTGAGTATGCTGACCTTAGAGTATTATTTCTCTGCCCCCTCATCTACTTATTTTCCCAAAAGGGAAGGATGTTTTAAAGAAAGCTAAGGTAGTAGATTACATCTATTGCTGCATAATGCTGTCTGTGTAACTCCTGGTAATATATATCAGAATCAGTAGTTCTCTGCACTGAGAGAATTATTTGGGTTTTGTAGTTTAGATGTAGTTGTATATAATAACACTTCGGGTGTAAGATTTTTCTAAACATTGAAACAATGGATTTCTTGTATCATTCTTATGTATTAATGATGACAGTGTGACGTATAATGCAGAACATGCAACGTCTTCTAAACAAAGATCTCCTCCAGAGAAAATTATAGCAAAAACTTGCTTGGACTTAGCAGACCAATTAATGTTCTCAGTACTCGGGAGGATACATGAATACCCTCTTCCTTTCTGATTTATCGGCAGGAGCAGATTTGATTATTACAACTTTTTTTCTAATTGCCTCAGGATTTTGAAAGGAGGGGGTGTATGTCTTTATGGGAACTGTTTTATAAGTTACTGTATTCCTGGGCCTTAAATCTTTCTGTTTTCTGACAGTTGGTTTTGTTCCTTGACCTATACTTATGGCATATGAATTGGAATAAACAGTGTGCGCTTACGTCTAATGTGTATCTAACATAACTTTCTGTACTACAGTTAATTTCAGCTGTCATCTTGCCTTTTTTTTTGTCTTCACTAGTATTGTGGTGTGCTGAGTAAACATCATATTTTCCTTTCCCCTGAGGTCAGCTCAACATTTTTTTAAACATCTTGGGTCACTTCACGTCACATGCCTTCATGTTTTAGACTACAGTCTTCATATAAATCAGCAGATGGAGGCTTTCAGTACATTGAAAATCAGTTGGGCAAATTGCTGTGGAAGCATTCTCTTCTGATTCCCCCTTGAAACCCCACATTGCTGTTGAACGTGAGGAAGAAAGTGGGGGAAGAGGTGCTCAGATGTTGTTCCTGTGGTTTTACTACAGCATGCACAGGTAGTTGCTGTTTAGCAATAGGTTACTGGGCTGGGTGGACTTACGGTTTGACCTTTTAAAGGGCCCTTATGGGGAGATCCTGTGGAGTCAACTGTGCATTTACAGGCCTTGTGAATGCACAGGATCTGCAGTTGCTGGTAAGCTTTGTTGTGGTATGTAGGTCTGAGTCATACTGCCATGCTTCATTTCTGTCCTGAAAATGAAGTATTTTCTTTCTGTGATAAATAGGAAACAAACGACCTAGTTATCTTTTGGGACTAACCTAGTCTACAGTGTGGTGAATTCTGCTGCTGCATCTGGGGCATCTTCTCTAGTGGAATGAATTTGTGTCACAGTGCATGTGTACAGTGAAAATGGAAGACCTTAGTATTATATCTTAAAAGAGTGACTAAAGCTTTTTCATTAGAAGTGCCGTCCTGTCTGTTTTCCTGAGAAGTTGGTACAGAACTGCGTTATGAATTGGTTTGAAGATAACATCCTATTCTGTTTTCCAATTTTTTTCCATTTTTCTTGCTCTCCAGGTTTCAAAATATATGGTGATTTGTTTTTTTTTTTTTTTAAGTTGGGTGTACATCATTAGGGAGTGAATATTAGAAGTGAATAATTGAGATGCGAAGTAGGAACTTCTCAAACTGGCATTGTTGCAGAGAAGATGGTGAAAGGAACTGTTTCAACGAGTTACTCACCCTATTTAGGATAGCTTCTGAGCCCTTCTTCCTCTGTAGAGGCATAAGTAGCTGTTTACTCAAAGCCAAAGTATTTAAATTACTTGATCTATTTCTAGGCTTGTTATCACCCTAGTTCTAGTGTTAGTACTTGATCTAAGAGTATTCTAGCAGCAAATTCAAGATCCTGTTTGCATATGTATTTTATGGGCTCTTTACTGTTGAAGATTTTTTTTTTAATATGTTTTCCCGTTTAAAAAAACAATTGTTTGTGACTGAGATTTAGATCCATAAGCAAACTGCAAAGCTTGAAAATATCCACAGCAGCAGTAACTTGGTTTTTCTGTAATGCATAGGCAGTGGCAGATGGGAGAGTGGTAAGAAATACAATTTACATATATTGCTTAAAGTAGGCTTGTTTTCAGATTAATATGCCGAAGAAGTGTTCTAACTTCTTTTGCTTTTCATTCCTCATAAATTTTGAAAAATACTTAGTAAAGAAACTAAAAAATTGCTGTCGTATTGTAGCCCTCTCCTGGTCTAGTTAGCAGCTAAACACAGGCAGTTGTGAACCCAGTTCTGCTGACACACAGGTAAGAGAGAAAGGGAAAAGAAAGAGACACTTGTGGGTTGGAAACTAAAACAGCCTTAATGAAACAATAAAAATAAAAAGGAAAATAATAAGAAAGTAATAAAAAATATACAGATAACAACACTGGCTATTGAAGCCAGCCTGACCCTTATGACTCCTGAGTTTTATACAGTATAACATATATGGAATGAAATATACTGCTCTGGTTTGGGTCCTCTGTCCTGTCCATTTGTCCCTGTAGGTGTGATCCTTTTTCACCGCTTTGACTTGTGGCATTTCATGAACTCAAGAGTAACTTTGGTCTTTATGGGGATAAATATAAGCAATGGCCTTTCTGTTACTTTGGTGATAATCATAAATTTTGATTGTTTTCACCTCTGGAGAGAGACTGTCTTAAAAATATGCAGTTAGCTTACAGAAAATGAAATTACTTAGATGGGGCTTAGCTGAAAAGTTAGAAAATTAATTCTGCTTTAACTCAAACTGGAACACTTGCAGTTTGCACTTCTGTGTTGTCCTGTGGAATAAATTTTTGCTAGCCTCTGAACCTCCAGTTTTAGAATGCTCTATATGACCTTCAGTTTGATAGCATTCCCTGGGATTCAATTCAATTAATTTTAAAGACTCCCTTATAACACTAAAATAACTTGATGTCTGTCACATGCTGCTGGTTGATTGGAAGGTTTTAGAACTTTCTTTCAGCCTACTGTGAGCTGATTTATGTTGCAAAAAAAATGTAGTGCTTCTGATTTTCCTGTTTTATGATCTAGTTCAGCTCTGACCTATAGAGTATGTTTTATGTCCAATTTCCCTGTTGGATGAATACGTCCTTTAGTTGGAATATTGGAAGTAAAATTGTCAATGTTCATTTTTTAAGCTAAAATTCAACATTTATTGATTTTGTGTTTTCTAATGTGCTAACTAGGGAAAATGTTGCATCTTCTGTTTATGCATGACAGATTTTAAAAGATTAATTACACTGGTTTTTTTCTTGATAGATTAACATTAATATTTCTTAACAAATTTTACTTCGGGAACTGGAATTTAAAAATTGCAGTCAGGAAGTAGTTGGTTTTGACTGAACTGCATAGAAAACAAAGCTTTCAATTGAGGCTTCAGTTTGAAATATGCTGCTTTCATGTCACAGCTAGCTCTGTGCTGCCAATATATCATCTTTCACTGTGCTTCTTCCCTGAAAACGGGAGCACAGCAGCTTCATGAGTCTGAATGTCTATCACATGCTGCCGTAACTGCATTTTCTCATTAAATCTTGAATTGAATTGTAAGAGTGGCATTTTACAGCAGCATGGATTACTAGTCTGTGTGCCTGTACATTCCACTCAGTGCTTGGTTTTATTACATCAGTTGCAGTGACGGTGTGAGGTGGTAAGTCGAAAGCCAGTCTGCCTTAGGAGACAAGGACTGCAATTTCCTTGTATCCCTCTAGAGCAGGTAAGTATGGCTGTAAGCAAGACCGCTTTTTCTTACCTTTTTGTCTTTATAGTGTTTGTGTTATGTTTTGCCATTGAAACTTTGGAATCCAGAATTACTGGGGGACACCATTAAAACTTAATATGTAGGCAGATACAGGTAATGGATAAAACATAGCTGTGCATTAAAATAATATTGATGTTAAAGTTTACTTATAGGCAAGGAGACATGATACACTTGCAGCAGTGTCCAAAGCTCTGTCTTGCTTTTGAAAATCGTGACAGAGCTATGGGAATATTGTCCTGTATGTAGGGCTTAGGGTCCTCTGCTTAATGCAGTGGTGGCAAAAAAATGTATGGCTACATGTGTTCATTTCATGATCCTCTTATAAATGAGATGCTCATACCAGGGACTGTTCATGTGCTTTTCCCACATACCTTTAACTTGCTCTGCAAGACCTTTCTTAAAAATCGTAGAATCATAGAATAGCTTGGGTTGGAAGGGACCTTAAAGATTATCTAGTTCCAACCCTCCTGCCATGGGTAGGGACACATCCCCCTAGGTCAGGCTGCCCAAACCCCATCCAACCTGACCCTGAACACCTCCAGGGATGGGGCAGCCACTACTTCCCTGGGCAACTTGTTCCAGTGTCTCACCACTCTCACAGTGAAGAAATTCTTCCTAATGTCTAGTCTAAATCTGCCCCTCTGTAGTTTATACCCATTCCCCCTCATTCTGTTACTACAAGCCTTTGTCAACAGTCCATCCCCAGCTTCCTTGTAGCCCCTTTCAGGTACAGGAAGATTTCTATAAGATCTCCTCGAAGCTTTCCCTTCTCCAGGCTGAACAACCCCAGCTCTCTCAGCCAGTCCTCATATGGGATGTGCTTCAGCCCTCGGATCATTTTCGTAGCCCTCCTCTGAACCCGTTCCAACAGTTCCATATCTATCTCATGCTGAGGATTCCAGAACTGGACACAATACTCCATGTGGAGTTTCTCAAGAGACTCGACCTGAAGAAACCTCCCTGCCCGTCATGTGCTTTAACATAGCTTCTAGGAGGATCTGTTCCATGATCTTCCCAGGCACAGGGTGAGGCTGACATGTCAGTAGTTCCCAGTCATCTTTTTTACCCTTTTTAAAAATGGGCACAATGTTACCCTTCTTCCAGTCACCGAGGACTTCTGATTGCCATGACTTTTCAAATATCATGGAGAGTGGCTTGACAACCACGTCAGCCAGTTCCCTCAGGAATTGGATGCATCTCATCAGATCCCATAGACTTATATATGTTTAGGTTCCTTAGGTGGTCACGAACCTGATCCTTCTCTACTGTGGGAGGGCTTTACACCCCCCCCCCACCCCGCCCCGGTCCCCATCTTGTTGTTCCATGACCCAAGAGGGGTGAGGAGAGCTGTTGTCACTGAAGACTGAGGCAAAAAGTTCAGTACATCAGCCTTCTCCTCATTTGTTGGTACAAGTTCACCATTCCAAACCATAAGTGGGGATATGCTTTCTTTAACCTTCTACTTCTGGCTGACATACCTGCAGAAGCCCTTCTCTTTGGTCTTCGCTTCCCTTGCCAAGTTCAGCTCTAGCTGCACCTTGGCCTTCCTGACCTCATCCCTACCCATCTGGGCAGTGTCCCTGTACACGTCCCAGGTTCCCTGTCACAGGTTGCAATGACTGTGCAGTTCCCTCTTGGTCTTCAGTTTGACCAGCAGGTCTTGACTCAGCCATGCCAGTCTCTTCCTTTTCCTGCCTGCTTTGCTGCATCTGGGGACTGAGCGCTTTTGTGCTTCACAAAAAGAATCTTTAAATATTTGCCAGCTCTGTTCTGCTCCCTTGCCCCCGAGGACCATGTCACAGTGGGTCCTACCAAGTAACTCCCTGAAAAGCTGGAAGTCTGCCTTCCTGAATTTTTGGGTCCTGACTATACTCCTCACTTGTCCCATATCCCTCTGGACCTTGAACTCCACCAGTGCATGGTCACTGAAGCCCAGGCAGCCTCCAATCCTACTGTCACTGAGTTCACTTGTATTGGTGACCATCAGGTTCAGTACTGCATCCCCTTGGGGTAGGAATCTCTGTCAGCTGGACTAAGAAATTATCTTCAGTGCACTCTAGGAGTCTCCTGGATTGTCTACAGCTTGCCACGCTCCTTTTCCAGCATGTAAAAATGTCTAAAGACAGTGCCTGTACATGTGATACTGAAATGTTGTCTTTCAGGTAGATGATAGGAGGTTTCTCTTTTGTTTATACAACTCTTAAACACGTATGGCGAGAAGCTCGAGAAAACTGTTGAACTTCTTTGCATAGATTGAACATTCACTTAGTTACACATATATGAGAAATGGTTTTAGTTATTTTAATTCTGACATACTGGATAACACTCATCTATATATCTAAATTTTTATTAGTAATGTTACTGTTAAAAGCATTGAGCATCCTGGTTTTGTGATCTCTAGCACTACGCTGCTTTCACTTCACTGTAAAACTCTAGTAAGCATTAATGCTTCATGATAGCCTGACAACATTTATATATCATTTTTGAAAATTAATTCCTTTAAGTGGGAGGCAAGGATGAAGCAAGGAAACCTTGTCATTATTACACAGGAATACTGTGAACTTCATGTGGGAGCATTCCAATATTCTTCCTTATATTGGGAATATTCATGAAAGGGCCTTGCTGTTGTTATTTCAGAATTTTTTTAATGTGAGTTTATTGATAGCATCAGAATTCCAAGCAACTGCTCTCTTAAATTTCAGAGTTGATTTGTAGAGCGGGGAACCAATTTTGGACAGAACATTGATGTTTCAGGATTGCACTGATAAGCTTATGTGAGTAGTCCACAAAACCCTAGTGAATAATACTACAGAACAAACACAATCTTTGTCTTTTGGTCTGTGTGGGAGAGCAATTAAAAAATCTGAAAGTACACTGGTGTTTTAGTGTGGTTCTTTGAAGGCAAGGACTTCACTGAGTGCTACTGTCTCAGCTGAAGCAATGCTTCAGGGTACTGCACAAATGGTTAATAACCACTTCTTATCTATACTTTTCAGGATTCTTAGCATGAAGGAACTGCATGGCAATTCCTAATTAACTTTCCCTTGATTGCTAATTCATGCTTGCTGATTTTGACTATCTCAGTTGAAATGCTTGAGTAGGCCCCAGGCTTATTCTGTTGGCCACCTGAAAGATGGTTTGAGTAGTTGAGGGTCATATATGCTTGAAGAAAAATGGGAATTACTGATCTGAAATGGTAACTGATATCATAACTTTGTCAGTGTTAAATATTTAAAACAAGTGCTAATTAAAACCAAACTTAGTAAGTGCATCATTGTAATTCCATTTCTTAAGTTCACTTTGTAAGGCATTCTGACGTTCATGAGGGAGAGATCCTTGTCATTGAAAATGTATCTCCTGCCTGAAGTATACATAGATGTATATATTCCCATGCTTCAGGTGGTTATCTTAGGTACTTATTTGGCATGCATCCCACCAAAAATACCTTTTATGCTTATTGTACAACTGATGTATTGAATAAAATTCTGTCAATAAGCAGGTTAAATGCTTTTTTTTGTAACTATACTTATTTTGTAGCTTCAGCAATGTAGGAGTAAGACCTTTAAGACAACAGTAGTTTCTTTTTTGTGCTTTTGAGTTAGGATAGATGAGAAAGTTTTCTTACAAATCAATTTAATGTGGTACTTATCCATGGCAATAAAGGAAACTACTTGAGTGGTCCTTTTATTTTTTTTAATAGGGTTTTTTTAATAATGGGATTTTTGACAGTTTCAGTTGTTTGACTTTGTGTAGTTTTTTGAACTCCCTAGCATGTCCACAAAACTTATGTACTATGATTGCCTGTGGATATTCCTGTTTATAAATTTAATGGGTTTCACAACTTTTTTTCATCCTTCCCTGATTCTTTTGGACCAATAAAATGTCATTGGTAAATTTAGCTACTCTGATTTTATTTAACAGTAATATACCAAAGTTTGAGTTGCTCTTTGGTGCAACTCCTTCCCAGCCAAAATCCATTTGATTTCCTCGGGGAGATCTTGGAAGGGAGTTAAGAACTGCAATTACTGCCTTATTAAATTGTGCTGCTGGTTAGAAAACACAGTGAAAGAGTAACACTCTGGTTCTGGAAAAATTCTCTCCATACCTCTTCAAAGAGATTTTTAACAGCAGTAAGAAGTTGTTCATCCTACTGCCGAACATAGATACGGTTGATATGATCTGGAGTTCTGTACTTATTTTAAACTATTACTACTTATTTGCAATATAATTTGTAGCCTCCAAGTCCCACCTGAGGTTAGAGACGCATTTGTTCCAGCTACCATATTAGTACATATACCAGAATATTTGAATAATGCAATAATGGGAGGTTGGAGATAGAACAGTGTAGATTAGAGATTGTTCCATGGAGTGTTTATTTTGTCCTGTTGGTTATATCTTTTAATCTGCAGTTCCTTAGACGTGAAATTACTTTCAGTATTCCCAGTGGTGTGGTGACATAATCAGTACAGTGATAATGTGTTACGAAATTTTACAAAACAATTTCTTTATACAACCTTGGCAGGAGGAGAAGATTTCTTGTAGCTAGGTAACATGCTTAGGATTCCCAAAAAATGCTATCCTTGAATCAAAGATTACTATTTAATTTCAAAATTAAATGTGAGGAATGACAAGTAGCCAGAGCATTTCTAGTACAATGCTGAAAGGCAGAAGTGAAAACACCACCCCATCTCCCCAACAGCATTTACTTGATTTGAATTAAAAATATTATCTGATAACTTTTTTTGTAGGAACTGTGGGCTTGCTTTTTATTTTTTAGTTACTACTTTCTCTGTAATGGCTACTGAAACCACTGGTTTAGAGGACTCAGGAGTATGGTCAAAGTGGGATGCATGGAGCTGGTATGTAGAGCTGTGTATACTGAGCATTGGTTTTAGCGAGCAGAGGGATGGCAGAGTGCTTAATGGCCCACAAAACCTGCTGGAGGTTGGCACTAGTCCACTGGAAAAGTATATCTCGATGAAATTAGATTATTTCTTCTTGCATATTATAACATAATATCTATCTATGTAATTCCATGTCCGTGCATCTTTCTAGGTGTAGGTAATATTTTTGTCTTCTGTGGTGGAGTGTCCATGGTTTGTGAAACTTTCCCAGGTGCTTGTTTACAGGAAAACATTTTGTGCCTGGGAACCTGGCAGGGAATGACTATACTGGAGCTTGAACACCAAGCCTTTCTGATAAAACTGCAGTCACATGGAACACTGTGTCCTTCTTCAAATCACTGTGACAAGCTGGAGCTCTTGTCAAGTGACACTTCTCTGGTGTTATGCTTTCACACTGCTATGTGAGTGTTTCTGCAGTTTTTTATTTCAATTTTGAAGCAGATGTTGAAGATGCTGCTTTTCCTTAATCCAGGCCCCTATCAAAGGGATTTCAACTCACTGTGGTTTTACTCTGATATTATGTGATTTGTAATCAGTATCAAGAATTACATTTTTAAATACATATGCATTAGTATCAGTTAAAAACTTAAATGACATTATTATGAGTAAGGTGTGAATGCAGCAAAGATTTTAAATAAAATCTCAGCTTGGAATACGCAGAGGATATAAAAAATAGTATATTTTAAGGATTAGTCAATAAGGATATATATATTACATATGTATCCTATATATAAGGATATATTTTAAGGATATATATTAAGGATTAGTCAATATACTCTCTGACCTGTAATTGGTTTCCTTGCTTTATTATCACAGACTTGTTTGGTTATTAAGAGTTTGTTTGTATTGCTTGCTAACTACAGTTATTGATTTTTTTTAAATTATTATTTCTAAGTTACCTCACAAAATACTCCTCCCCGTCAGATAAGGTTCCTGCATCTATTTTCTTTTTATGCTTTGGATTTTAAAGAAGCTGAAATAGAAGTTACTGAAACTATAACCATTTTTAGCTATACGCTTGCAGAGTTTTTGAATGCCTTTTCCTGCTTTTTTTTGTCATGCTAGCTTGTTGTTATCTTACAAAAATAAACATTTGTAATAGTAGCTGCTATTGTTAAAGTGGGTGTAGTTACTGTGTGCTTGGCCTGTGGGTAGAATAGCTGACAGATTATAGCCAAAAGGTCTCCTTGTTGCACAAGGAGGCAATTTTCTCCCTGTACAGTGCAGAGCACTCTTAATGCATGGAAGGGCACTGGAAGTTTGAGAGTTAAGAGAATGAACATCCAAGTCTGGGTCCTCGTGGTGAGAACGAGGTTGTCTTTCTGCTGATATAAAATGTGCTGCCCACTATGGATCTTCTATAAGTGGGTGAAGGGTTATAATATTTTGCTCTAGGGTTGTATTTTTTCACCTAGAAGTTCCTCAAAAGAGGATTTTTTTACTTCTGCACCCCAAGGAAGGTTTTTTTATGCTAGGATCAGAAATACATACAGAAATGTTTAGTCCTTTTTGGCTTTTGGAGTAAAATTCAATATATGCATGGATCTCTATAGGACAAGGCCGTCTTGAATGAGTGTCTGAGCAACAGTGAGCAAGATGGATACCTCTTTAGTGCTTATGTAGGACAGCTTATTCCTGTATCATAGGAAATTATATTAATTATATAAATTTCTTGTATAACTGAGTTTACTTTTTGTCTTCATATTTCTTGTCCATATATTTATTAAAGTAGAGCATTAGCTTGGAAAGATTAGTATCAAGTAACAAAACCAGACACAGGCAAAAATAAATAAAAGATCAAATTGGGATTATAGCAATACTAGGGTCCTATTTAATGACTCCTAAATTCTACTTTTGTACCACTAGTAGATGACAATAATAATTTGTTATAATTGTCAGCACTATAGGCTCAGAAACAAATGTATTCTTTGTGAGAAATAATTATTTTTGTCATGGAAGCATGGCAGTAAATTCATTCTTCAGAAAAGAACAAGAGCAAACCTGTTAAAAATCTTTGTGTCTCTGATCTCCTTCTGTAAGGCCAGAGACTGTTGGATTTTAAAATGCTTCTAGTTGAGCTGTAAATAATTGAAAGACTTAATTGGTTTGAAAAGAGTAAGTTTAATTCTCCATTTATTTACATTCCATTTACAACCTAACCAATCATTAAAACTTAACAAATTTTTAGTATGTTATGTTCCTTTGCTAGAAACAACATATTTATGAGCCTTAATTTTTTTTTTTGCTTCCTTATGTCATTTATTTTTATTAGAATTTTCTGCTGAGAGAACTTAAACTCCCTTTCTAGCAGCAGTCTTGGAACATTTGGTATCTGATGATAATTCTGCTGGTTTAAACAGTGCCAGAATGGTCTAAATTCCCTTTCCTAACTCCTCCAGAAATTATTTAATACATTACAGGTTTTGAAAATCTACACAGCTTATCCTATCCAAGTTACTTGTTTGTGTGCTGTTTTATGCCCACCATTCAAACTGGAGGTGGAGAGTGTAAAATGCACAGTTCTATCTGCCTATCCCTGTAATGTTGAGCTGACTCTAAGTATAAAGTTTTTTTATATAAAATATCTTACATTCTTCTCTGGGCACAGGGGTGTTAAATTGTCTAAGAAACTAGCATGTGCATTATGTGTAGCGATGTCTTGTGTCTGACAGTCATCCAATATCCAATAGGCAATTTCAACCTTAGAAGTAGGACGAACACTAACTCAAAAGAGTATGAGTGTTCTCATATACCAAATTATGGATGTATAAAAATCTGCAATAAGTAGTTCAGTTTAGGACTTATGTTTTGGATTTTATCATACTTTTAGTCACATCTTTCTGTTCATGGCTTCAGACTTTCACATCAGCAAGGACCATACCCTTTCTGACTTGATGCTTTCTGTGTCCTAGCCAACTGCATTTCACCTAACACCCCTTTTTGGGGGATATGACAGACTTAAAGAATCTGAATGCAAGGTTCATTTTGGTGTCTAAGAGATTAAACTGTGGACTACAAGTGAAGAATTTTATTCTGTTAAAATGGGAGTTAACTTAGGTGATACATGACCAAGTAAAAACTTGGTCTTCAGCAAAAGGTAAAGGAGGGCTCTGGTGGGCTAACCTAGGAGTGACGGAAACTCTTGTTCTGTCATATATGTTTGAAATCATCTATCCTGGTGCAAATAAAATAATCACATAGTTAGCTGTCATTGAGCACTCACATTTTAGTCTTCCTTTTTAATGATGTTACTGCTGTCCTTTGAGTAAGGCCCAGTAGTGTGGTGCACCGGGATGGGAAAAGGACTTACGTATTCTCTTCATTTGTTGTAATGTGAACTGGGCATACTGGATTCTGTTCTCTGAGATATTAAAGTTTGTCATACAGTAAAAAAATTACGAATCTTTGTTTTAGCCATATTATCACAATTTGTAATTTTATGTGTTTCCATATCTGGAAATCATTAAGCTCCACAATTATTAGTGGCTTTGGGTCTTGTGTATCAATATAAATTATCTACTTCCTGTAACTTCTAGAAACTCTGCTCAGGAATGGCATAACATTTTAGTTTTAGGTGTTACCAGATTTCCCTCTGCAAACTTTTTAGTATGAAGGTTAAGAGTCTGAGACATCACATAATGTAACTAGAATTTGTGTATATGATGGATCAGAGTTGGTATGGGGAGACTAAACAACAGCAGGAAGGATTAGAGAGTCCTAGGAGCTTTTGTAGTACTTGTTTGAGATGTCTGATAGTCTTCTTAAGAAGCATGCAGAAGAGAAAAGCCCGTTTCACTAGCTTTGCTGCAGACAGAGGCTGGTATTTCTTGGCTTGTTTTGTAGGAGGACTCATTTTCAGTGGCTGCTGACTGAATAGTGCCAAAATCTCAGGACGAGGTGGCTTCACAGCAAGGAGTCCAAGCAATGTTTGACATATTTCAAGAAGGTGGATTTTACTTCATAGGAGCCTGAAAATCCAATTTACCTCTAACTTTAGACATCTGGTTTTGAAGATTTGAGTCTTCATCACTGAGCAGGATTATCCTACTTGACCAGAGCCTATGAGGTTCCACAAAAGGTGATTGATCAGTCTGTGGAGTTAGTGCTTTGGTTGTGAATATTGTCCAGTTAGCAGTGAAATGTTCTCTTCAGCAAATACACTTGTAACATGTCATTCTTCAAGAGAGATTTTTGATAAAAAAGGACTTTATAGGAAGAGAATGATGTGTCAAACTGGGACTGAAAAATAATTACTGCCAAACTAGTGGAGGTATAGACTCGGTAATTCTCATTTTTAGAGTCAAACAACAGGAAGATTTTTCTTTCATGTTTTCAAAATATTTACAGGTTTATTTCCCATTTGCAGAAAAATACTGGAAGAAATAGTATATGACTTAGCTTCTAAAACTACTTCTATGTAAAGATGCAGTGGCTGTCACCTGATGTTGTTCTCAGTAGGGGCTTTTACACAGTAGCCTGGATGCCCAAGGCAGCAGAGGTTCCACGAGAACCTGCTAGGTGTTATGTCTCTGTTTCATTACATCTGGACACCATTTTTTTGTTATTTTTATAATATATAAATGTATTTATGATTTATAAGTATAGTTCAAAATATATGAGAACATACAGTCTTATCTGAGGTAAATGGGAGTTCGTAATGCTGAATGCTTCTTAGTGATTCATCTAAATGACTTTAAGTGGGAGTTTTTTAATGTGATATAGAGGGCCATTCAGAGCATACTCCTTTTGTACTTCATTATGTTCATATATATGGTGAAGAGCTGTTGGAGAAGCTGAGTCAGCTAGGAAAAAAAAGAAATACATTTATTGTTTTCCCTTTTGTGTTTGTCAGGTGCTCTAGTGAAAAACAGAACTTAATTTCAGGCTTACATAACATTTGGCTAATATCTCTGTAACTATTTTAGGAAGCCTGATTCATTAGTGTCTATGAAGTGCTGCATTCAACGCTGTCTTTTAGTGGCGGTTTCTGCCATTTAGTACTAGGTTGAGAAAGTTCCCTGTTAAGTTTTTAATTTTAATCAAATGTGCCATACCTGATCTTTTGCTTTGTTAGGATGGATACAGAAGGTTAGGTGATAGATGCCAATGTAGTGGATCAGGAGGAAGGGGAATGGTGCTTGCTCATCTTGGTTTTTTTTTATTTTTTACTGACCTCAGTATATGGAGTGGCAAAAGAGAAAATGTGAGCACTGCTGGAATTATTAGTGGCAAGAAGTCATCTAAAACACTATTAGCTGACCTCTTCATTTCAGGGAATGGCTTAACTCTTTTCTCCCTGCCCTACCTCCCACTGAGCACTGCTCATAGCATTCCTCCAGGCCAGTTCATAAGCCCAGCATTCTCAGAACATGTTGAGGGTTGCATTGCAGGTGGCTGGGTGCCTACATTCTTAGTTCTTGCTTAAGTTCCCCAAAATGAGCTCTATACATCCTATCTAAGCTTGATTCCAGTATTGATTGTCACCATTTGGCATTTGCGCTGAGCAGAATGTTGTTTCTCCAATATTTGTTCCCTCTTATTCAGTGCTTTTTCCATCAAAACTCAGGCTTTTCTCACAAGCTCTTGTTGCTAAATGCACTGAATGTTCTGATAGAGCTGTTGTGTGACCAATTTTGTTAATTAATTTTTTGCAGTCAGACATGGTTTCACCACTGCAGGTATGCAAGTTTACCTTTGTGAACTTGTTTCAGACAGACGTTAAAAAAAGAAAAAAATTAGACTGTAGCTAATAACTTTTCTTTTCCTTGTGATTGAGTATTTGTGGATAGAAGAGACAGAGCTTCCCATTTCTTGGTGAATTGACTCCTACTTCAGAATTTGCTTTTTTCTTTTTTTCCTGCTGCTACTAAAATCTGGTCCAGCATGGCAGTTGCATAAAACTGCCTAAATAAGAAAGAGAAGCCAAGACATGAACTATTTCTGAGCATTGGGAAGTACAGGAAAATGAATTGGAGCTACAATTCAGTTTTCATAGAACGTTATACGCTCTTCGTAAATAAAATACTAGCAGAGAATGAATATGAAATTGACTGAGTTATTCAGTAGTAAATCTTGCCTGTCTATTTCACAAATTTGCTAAGTAACACCTATAGTGCATACCTTGTGCTAAAGTATTGAATCATTGATCCATACAGAACAAGTTCTTAACAATCTGACTGTTCAGTTACTGTTTGCAAGCCTTCAAAATTAAGACATAGAAACAAAGGACAGTGTTTTGCCTTCTCTGCACAAGATGTTGCAATAAACTGTTTACATGCAGTACATTAATCTTATTGTATTTAGTTTTATAGTTCATGAAGCAAATAATCCAGAGTGAATGATGCAATTATTGATGTGCAGACCACTGAGCTTATTCATTAAAAAAATAGTCATTGCGCTGTTGAGCTGGGTCAGTACTTCAGGATTACAATTTAGATCTGTAGCTTTGGAATTTCTTGACTAGCAATACAGGAGCTCTTATCTGTTGGTTTAAAACTAATGATAAAAAGAAATTATAATGCTGCTGTTGTGGAGGGTGGCAAAGTTTAGAAGTTAAAATTTTTCTGGAAAAAGAAATCTTTATGTCTTTTCTGCTTGATTGATGAAAAGCTGAAACATTTCAGAGCGAAGTCCTTGCTTCATGATGAAGCAGAGGGATGGGCTGCTGAGAAATGTCAGACTCCCTGGTTCAAGCTGTTGGCCTCTCAGAGATCTGTGGGGTTTGGCCTGCTCCTTTGCTTTGTTATGACTGTTCAAGTAAAGCACCACCTGGTAGTCGCTTCAGTACATTATTGCCTTGACTTAGGGATAGGTTTTACTGTATGAAGTTCAGAATGCTCTGTAGTATGCAGGATTGAGTCCTCTGTGGGCTATGCTCTGAATTTATCGTTTGTTTTTTTTTTCTGATGAGGTACAATGACACAGAGGCCAGCAGCCTGGCCAGTACCGTGTAGGAAAACTTCACCTTGCCTGGAATAGATGAGAGGGTTTGCTTTAGATTAAAAAATAATTTTTTTTTTAAAAAACCCTACATGTTCAGGGCCACAAAATGAGGATGTCCTGCAGTGTGTGGTGCTTTGTGCATTCACAGGAAACATGATTTTTCTGCAAACCCAACAGTAGAAGAATATTTAATAAATATTTTAGCCAAACTTGAGTTAAAATGTGAAGTTTTCTTGAGCACTGCAGAAATTATGTACTATAAAAATACATAAAATACTTAAATTCCACAAAAAGATAAATGTGGTTTGCTAAGCATAAGCTTTCAGACTCGGCTGGTCCTTTCCACCTGCATGGAGGAACAGCACAAGAGTTCTTTGTGCAGACAAGAGTGGATCGGTTTAGCTGTCACATGAGAGGATAGTTGCTTCTGCTTCTTAGAGAACAAGCGGAGATTGTGAAGCCTGCACTGTTGTATTACATTGTTCATGAATTCAAGTCCAAGGGCCTCTAAAAGATTTTTTTTTATCTGTTGGGAAGTTCATCATGGTTATATGAACAATTGAAATACTGTTCACTGCTGGGATAGTGGTTTTTGTCCTGTATACAAAGTATTCATGTAACTGAGATGGTTCATGCCATGGAATAACTGATATTAAAAAAAACAGAGTGACTATTTTTAACTCACACCTATATTATTGTGGATCTGCATTGTTATGTCAAGGTTTTTGTCTTTGAACCATTTTTTTTTTGACTCCCAGGGAAAATGCAAAATGGAACCTTTTTACCCAATAGTTTTCCCCCAATTTTAAACTTCTAGGTGCATTTTCCATTTGGACTCTACCTGCTGGTATGATGTATTGTTTTGCATGAATTATCACTAGTTTTTTAGTCTCTGTTTCTAGAAGGCAACAGTATAGAATTCAGTGCTGGGACAAAACTAATTTTTATGCTATTATTACATCAATTCTGAAGTTGAGAGAGTATAAATGACGATTTTATTCTAAGGTGGATTGTGTTTCTATTTATAAATATTTAAGTCTTTAATCACTGGCCACAGTTGTGAGTGTCTAAAGTCGGCTATTAACAGTAATTTTAGATGTTGCTTGAAAGAAAATGTATTTTGTTTACAGTATCCATCTGCTATTACCTTTCAGTACTGAACAGGAAGAATAATTTCCTGCCTCAGAATACTTTGTTTCCTTTGTCTCTACAATAAGAAAAAAAAAAAACAAACGGGAGTGCTTTTGACCAGCAATAGCTTCTCTTTTTTCTATGTGGGGATTTGTGATAAATGAACCTTAGTAATACGTTGCTTATGAAGATAGACATTGTAATTTTAATGTCATCTTATTGCAGTGCATGTGATATGGAATATATTGTAGGTCATCGTACAGTATAAATCTGTTTTTAACTGCATGGCTACATGTTTTAAAAGCTGAAAACTGCATGCATGAAAGTAGTGTTTGGAAATAAATTAAAAAGCCTTATCTTCCACTCTGGGTTGTGATTTTATTTTTGAAATAATGTTTCATTTTGAGAGTTGGATTAATCAAGCTTTCTTATTCTTAAGGACTGCTGATTTCAGGAAAATGGATGGGGATCATGTGCTGCTGCTTAAGAATGTGGTTTTCTCGGTGATTTAGCAGATAGCTCAACAGAATCAGGAAATCTTGCAGACTATTCATGTTTGGTTTTCAGTGTCTGATGGTATTTTTTGCTTTTTTATTATTGGCAGCAATCACAAGCAACTACTTTGCTGTAGGTCAAAAAAGTACAAGCCCAGATGGATTGCGTTTTCTTTTTACTGATAGGAGCTTGCTGTGAGTTTTGCTGTAATCATAGCTAACTTGAAGAGCTTTTGAGTCATCAGTCACTCAAAAACTACTCTCAAGGCTTTCATGAATTCTTTGTTGAGTTTAAGCATACTTACTTTGCATTATTTTGGACATTCTCCTTTTTAAGTAAGGGTTCATGTATAGGAAAAGCCACTGCATGCGTGGTTTCATGCTTGTGCATCTTCTGAAGATGGAAAATTTTCACGCTTTATTTATATTTTGTAAATTGTTCTAAAATAGAGATTGCAAGTTTTTAATTGCCAAGGAATGCATGAACCATAACATTGCTTGTAAAACTCCTGGTGAATGATATGGCACAAGGTGATTTTTTTTTTTTTTTAATTGGTTTAATATTTGCCAAGGCCTTCATTTTTACTGTGTGTTCGATGCTACAAGCAGTACACACATTAAAGAAACAGCCCTCCAAACAGGAATGGTGCAAATGGCAAACTAGTTGTAACTCTTGAAAGGTTTGCTGCAGCCAGTTGGAAGTAGTGTTTAGCAGCTGCGTTGTAAGGAGAGGGAAGAAAGGATGGCACCAAGTTAGAGTGCTGTAGTATTATACCTTCAACTAAAAATAATCGTGTTTATGACTATTTTTCTTTTGTCTTTGCTATAGTCGTGACATGGAGAATAAAGAAACCCTCAGGGGGTTGCAGAAGATGGATGACCGCCCAGAAGAGCGCATGATCAGGGAGAAACTCAAGGCAACGTGTATGCCAGCCTGGAAGCATGAATGGCTGGAAAGAAGAAGCAGGAGAGGCCCTGTGGTAAGTGGTCCTGATGGAAGGGCAGTATTTGTAACAGCTGTTAGAAATAAAAATTCCTTACATTTCTTTCTGTTAAAAACTTCTTCATCCTAACAGTTTACATACTCCTAATAACAGTGCTCGTTTTCAGTTTTTGAGCGTTTAACAGGAAATTGTGGCTGGCTTTCTGAATTGTATGCATTTATTAAGCCTCGTTTTTCAGGAAACGCTGTGCAGATGATGGTGTGGTGTAAGGTAATACCGTGACAATACTGCCCTCTAGAGTCAACAACAAAAGTAGCTCCCGTTCATTAGGTGAAAACTGGAGTGCTTTGTACTCTATTGATTCTGAGGTGTTTTATGGCTTCAGTTTTCGTTTGAAAATGTTAATTTATATTAATAGGTGACGTGTACAGAATTTTTGCTAAATGAAAAACAAATTACAGTATTACCAGAATCAGAAAAAAACAAAGCTGAGTAACTTCTTCATGCACCTCAACTCTGCTAAACTTTGCTGGAGTATTCTATTAGCCTTTCAGTTAATGTTTTTGTAAGTGGCTCAGTAGTTTTAAGAAATTGCAGGCATTTCAAATCAGAAAATTATCGTAATTACAGTTCTATTCACCGTAATGCTGGTTAATTACTAGCAATCAATTACCTGTAAATATGGCTCAATGTGACTCCTGTGTACCACTTGATGGGAGTGCTAATTTAAAGCTAAGATCATCTGATGCAGTAGAAAAGTGTTTGGGGGACTGCTTTTCTACAACAGACATATAAGAGGATTCTTTGGTAGCTTTCTGTCACAAGAAGGAAAATTGAGAATACTTAAAATTGCATCAAAGTAATACCTCAATGAGTCAAGTAACAGGAACCAGTTCTTGCTTTAAAATTTTTTAAATTCATCTTGTTTACTACATAGCTTGAAATTGTTGCCCTGCTCAGCCCACTTCTCTTGAGGTTTCTGGGGTTTTTAATGCAACTTTTATGCTCCAGACTCTTCGCTTACTACCATTTTACATTTAAAATGTTTTCAGACACTTGCAGCTGTAACTAACTTGTCTGCAGGCACATAAATTTGCATTCTGACCTTCTAGGACAGAAAAAGCATTGCATTAATCACTAGAGGGAAAAGAAGGATGCACTGCTTTTTGTACTTCTCCTTTGTTCTGTTTACTTTCATAATCTGCTAGCAGTATGTTTAAAAACAATAGCAACAAAAGTTTCTGAACAGTTCAGATTTGCAATACATTAAATATGGTGACTCCATAAATTCAAATATATGGTGATTGGATAAAGGCTGTAAGTCATAGAATCGTAGAATCACCAGGTTGGAAGAGACCCACCGGATCATCAAGTCCAACCATTCCTACTAAACTCTAAACCATGTCCCTCAGCACCTCGTCCACCCGTGCCTTAAACACCTCCAGGGAAGGTGAATCAACCACCTGCATCAATCATGTCCAGCCTAAATCTCCCCTGGCGGAGCTTGAGGCCATTTTCTCTTGTCCTATCCCCTGTCACATGGGAGAAGAGGCCATCACCCTCTTCTCTACAACCTCCTTTCAGGTAGTTGAAGAGAGCAATGAGGTCTCCCCTCAGCCTTCTCTTCTCCAGGCTGAACAACCCCAGCTCTCTCAGTTGTTCCTCATAAGGCCTGTTCTCCAGCCCCTTCACCAGCTTTGTTGCTCTTCTCTGGACTTGCTCCAGAGCCTCAACATCCTTCTTGTGGCGAGGGGCCCAGAACTGAACACAGGATTCGAGGTGCGGTCTCACCAGTACCGAGTACAGAGGGATAAGACCCTCCCTGGACCTGCTGGTCACACCATTTCTGATATAAGCCACGATGCCATTGGCCTTCTTGGCCACCTGGGCACACTGCTGGCTCATGTTCAGTCACTGTCAACCAACACCCACCAGGTCCTTCTCCTCCAGGCAGCTTTCTAGACAGACTCTCCTAGTCTGTAGCCCTGCATAGGGTTGTTGTGCCCCAAGTACAGAACTAAAACCGCCTCTGCTTAACGTGACTGCTTTAATATAGTTCTGTTGGGTTCTCTGTTGGGGCCATATTCATGCATTATGTGGGTCTGAGGTGCAGGCAGCTGGAAGTTATCTTCAATATTCCATACCTCAGTGTCAAAAATCAGTGTTTTTGCAACAAAGCAGTGTGACTGTACTCACTCTGCTTAGGCACATGTGTTTATTTGTGTATTACAGCACAATAGTTAGCTCAGATACCACATGTGGTGTAGCCATTTTACTTGTATAGAAGGCAGAAAACCTAGGCATGGCTCTTCTAGAGCGCAGTTTGCCCTAATTCTGCTGAATTCCCTCTAGGTTTAAAGTAATTTTTACTTTGCCACAAATGTTATGCTGTAGAAATAGCAACCTAGTATTTCTCAACTAATATCAAACTCATGGATCCAACATTATTGCTCTTACTACGCAAATAGTGCCTGTAGAAATTCTTTTGACTCCTGTTATTGGAATGGGTGAATTGCTGTCCTTTGAGATATGAATGACAGCTACAGAAGTACTTTGAGAGTCAGGTCAGTTGCTGCCACAAGTCACAAGCAGCACCAATGAGGAGGAAAAAGGGTTCTTACTCTTGTGGTGTGTATTGATAAACCCCATTAGGTGTTAATATTAGAACATAATGAGCATGCAGACTTTAAATACCTGGATAATGGCTGAATTTTATAATTCTAGCAAGTCAAGTTTTGGTTAGATAGTTTTGCTTTAGTGTAAAATTATCAATTCATAATTCTAATGTGTGGTTTAATTCCTGTAAGGTGGTGAAACCAATCCCTGGGAAAGGAGATGGATTGGAAGTGAACAAACTCTCTATAGAACCTCAAGCTGAAGGACAAAGCATTGCTTCTTCACCTACACAGAAAGGAAGACGTAGTCCTTCTCCTAGTAGCTCCTCTTCATCATCATCTAGGACGATTAAATCTGAATCACCAGGTGTTAGAAGAAAAAGAGTATCTCCAGTGCCTGTAAGTTTCAGGCTGTTTATAGAGTTTTTAATTTAGCTATATTCTGCAGTCCTTTGCCTATAGCAGCAATTAATCCTTCATGTGTGGGGTAAGATGCTGATACAAAGGGTTTATGACAGGGTGTCACTTGAGTAAGATCCACAGAGTATATCTTATGTTACATTTCTCAGGTACAGAATTTTATTCTCTACTACTTGGTGTGTGTTTTAATTTTAATTCAGTCCTGCTTTTAATTTTTATTTCTAGGAAATAAACAAAGAAATATAGATAACTCAATTGCAAAGGCATTTATGTTCTCTTAGTTTGAGGTGCTAGTAGTCCGGGGTTTTTTTCTGTCTAGTTTTACATGCGAGTTCTCCAAGTATTGCCTTGTGGTTAGGGCTGGTGACTGTATTAAGATACCTGCAGAAAAGTGTTGCTGGTATGCTGTTTGTGATCCTCTATTCAAAAATTGATCTTGATGTACAGATTAGGGAGGATTAGGAATGTGCATTGTTAAGACCAAACTGTCTGTCATTACACTTAAAAAGGTCAGGAACAGAATATTTTGAGCAATAGTAACTGGTTTCATAAAAAATTATAAAGAATATAATGTTTCAAGCATAATCTTTTGAGCAATAGTATCTAATGGATTTACTTGTTGTAAAAATGTTCAGTTGACTTGTCTACAACTTCACAGTGCAGTTAGGGTAAGAATAAGATCTAATTGCTTTTATTGTCCCATTGCTCTCAACAAGTCTTAGAAAATCAATTAAAATATGTACTGCCATTGCTTTGAACTAGGGACAAATCACAAGTTGCAGTACAGCAGCAAAGCTTCTTTCCTTTTGACAAGAGAAACCGAAAGGTTAAAAAAAAAAAAACAAACTGAAACCACAACAGCCAATGAAATTCTAAGTTGACCTTTGTTAAATTTTTACTTGATTGTTCTTTGGTTTATATTAAACTTTCACATGAAAAAAACTTAGAAGTTCAGGCTATCTTTACTTACCTGATGGACAATGAGTCAGTTATAACCTAGAATCATAGAATAACCAGGTTGGAAGAGACCCACCAGATCGAGTCCAACCATGCCTATCAAAACCTGCATCATAACATAAAATATAACATGGTTATAAATTAAAGCGGAAGACCTTAAATTAATCCATCTCATAACATTAGAAATGTGAAGAATTTTAATTAAAAACATCTTCATGGAAGATTTGGGCCTTTGAATTTTTGATCACAGGGAAACAAAATGAAAAAATCTCCATCCTCAGCTGAAAGTTGCTTTGATTTATGGAAAGGAAAGGAAGCTGTATCCTTCTCCCTTTTCTCTAGAATTTCTAAAATTTTGTTCTTCATTGATAATGTATTCACTTGTGTAAACTTTAGTCATAGTATTTCTTCATTTATTAAATATGTTAGCATTATAACCTTACATAAAAATGTGATTATTGCTAATTCAGTAGTAATATAGGGTAAGGCAACCAGTGAAGGCTTGAAAACAGAAGCAGTTTAAATCTCTTGTTCTGTCATAATGTCAGACAAAATATCAGTTACAAAAATACAGTTTTTACTCTGCCCTTGAGTTCTGGGTATGGAAGAAAAGTAATTATTTTAAAGTCATACAGTCTAAGCAGGTTTTAGTATTGTAAGGTTTTGGGGACTCTAATCCTACCTCATTTGGAGGGAGGAAAAAAAACCCACATAATTTAAACTTAATTCTTGTTGTCGAAATGCTTATGATGGAACTGTTTATGTAGTTTCAGAGTGGACGAATAACACCACCTCGACGAGCACCATCTCCAGATGGCTTTTCTCCATACAGCCCTGAGGAAACAAGTCGTCGTGTCAACAAAGTTATGCGAGCCAGGCTGTACTTGCTGCAGCAGATAGGACCCAACTCTTTTTTAATTGGAGGAGACAGCCCTGATAATAAATACAGAGTGTTTATTGGGCCTCAGGTAGAGAATGTTTTTGTGTTGTCTGTAGCTTTTATTAATTTGTAGTTAACGTTGCAAAACTATTCAAAAATTAACTAGATCTAATTAGTTGCCAGCCCGTAATAGTGGTTACATAAAGTAACGTTAGTTGCTAATCTCTGCTTATGTAGTAAAATGATCAGCTTGTATTTTGTAAAAAATGTGGCAGGTGTATTAGTTTGTCTAAATTTTCTCTTTAAAAAAGAAAACAAAACAAACAAAAAAACCCAAACTCATGCACACTCTTGTTTGGAAGTAATTGCTATTATCCTGTCAACTTTTCATTCCTAGAAATGGTTTCAAATTCTGACTTATGTAATTTGGCAAAAATTTTCCTAGTTTCTCCCTCTGAAAAAAGTTTATTTCCTCAATTCATGGGTTACATATAACTGGCAAGCACAATATAATTCCTTTAATGGTGTGGTAGTTCCATTAGTATCCGTAGTGAGGTCCTTTTCATAGGCTTTCATTGAACTAATGTGATGTTGCAGTGGAGCCCATCTAGGTTTTTGAGTAAACCGAAGCATCTTATTCAAGTTTGATTGCTGTCATGTTTTGGGTGTATATGTGCTATATGCATAAATTCCTTCTAATATGAAGCAGAGCAATAGTTTCAGTTGATTTTAAAATAATTAAAAAATGGGGGAAAACATCAACAGAAAACTGCTGTAATAAGCAGTGTCTGCTTTTCAGTATATATTCCTGAACAATGATTTGGCAATTCTGTAAGGCCATCTAAGAAAGTATTTATGCCTATATAAGAAATATTTTGCATAAACTACAGCTTTTTCCTGAGGGTTTAGTGGTAGTGTGTGTTCCATGATGCACTTCAGTGTGGAAAAATTGTCTATGTAATTTTCAGTTCAATAAAGCCATAGCATATACTTCCCTTTACAGACTTGTAGCTGCGGCCGTGGCACGTTCTGTATTCATCTGCTGTTTGTTATGCTGCGGGTGTTCCAGCTTGAACCCTCAGACCCAATGCTCTGGAGAAAGACTCTGAAGAACTTTGAGGTAATTGATTTCTAGTAGATCTAATGGCAGATCTGAAATGCAGTCCAGGTAAAAGTCTTTATGACATTTTCTTAAAAGTGCTTAAAACTGTTGCTTTGTAAAGCAACAAGAAAATATGGGTTTATATCTTTAATACAGTCTCAAGAGCTCTCTAAATAGGAAAAAAAAACCCTCCTATTAAAAGATATAACTAAAATAAGGGTAGAAGGGTAGAGAGCTGTAGTTTAGTGAATGATTCAAATCTTGGGTTTCCTACTTGCATTTTTATATCTGTCTCACTGGTTAGGTGAAAGGTAAACAGAAAAATTGTCTTCAGAAGTAGATGCATGTATATTTAAATCTATTTAATAAACAAATACATTTTTCTTGTAAAGTGTTTCTTGTGATCTGTTAGTAAGATTTCTCAAATTGCTTTGCTGTGTGAAACTTAATAGACCTTTTTTAGTAGTAGTTAAGGATCAGTAATATTACTTCTAATTACAAGCTAATTATAGCATAAATTCGACTGTTGCTGTCTTTTTCTGATGTTAGGTTGAGAGTTTGTTCCAGAAATATCACAGTAGGCGTAGCTCACGGATCAAAGCTCCATCTCGTAACACCATCCAGAAGTTTGTCTCACGCATGTCAAATTCTCATACATTGTCATCATCTAGTACTTCTACATCTAGTTCAGAAAACAGGTTGGTATTATTTTAAAGGAATTTAAAGCTTTATTCTGTAGTTTTCTACTAATTTTGGAGACTTAGAATCACCTACATTCCTTTTGTTCAAAGCTGCCATCATTTCAAGCCACGTTAAGTCTCAGTATTTGTGAAGAATGCAGTCAAGCATACATAAGTCACTGTGGTACCAGGAGGGTGTATTTGCTTTATAACTTCTGTTTGAAAAATGTTAAGCAGTGAAAGAATTTTTTGACCCAGTAGGAATTCGAGGAAGAAACTTAGGAAATGTAAATGCAATACTGAAGCACATATTAACTTTGGAAAACTATTTGTGTCTGTTCAAATACAGCACTTATGCAAATATTAACAAGTGAAGAAACATGATTTTTCTTTTTACTCTTGTCCTGTTTTGGAGAAATGCTTGTCCCTATGACAATATACTAAAAATTTTTGGGTAAATGAAATATGTTTGCATAAACATAAATGAAAAAAAAATGCAAGCATATATTTTAAAAAACACTTCATGTAAAATGTTTCAGGAATTTTTTTAAGGACACTATTAAACTGTTATGATTTTTATAGTTTATATAAGATTATTCAATGCCTTGTTCATTGGTTTTAAATGATGCTTGATTCTTACTTCCCCAGCTTCCATTAATTGAGTGCTTTAGCATGTTCTTTTTCTTGATTTTTGAGAAGGTCATGCTTAATTTTTTTAAACAAGTGGTCTGTGCATACATTAGTAATTGGATCAACTAGACAGCTTCTAAACAAGTTGAACCACAGAAGACAAGGAGGATTTCTTTTGTGTGGAGTTAAATCTAACTTAAGGAGTACTTTCAAGAAAATGCTTGAAGAGCTCTTATCTTCTGTTAAGTTTTTGAGTTTTACATATTTTCATCAAATAGTATTTACAGTTTCCTGTAATGTTCTAAAGACCACCTCATGACTCAGTACTCTGAAAGGAACATGATGGGAGACAATGTGGGTAGCCAGCAAAATATATAAAATTAATTAGTTTCTCAAGACCAGATGATAAGTCAAAAAAGCAAAGGTTGGTCTATTTAAAGAAGCCTTGGAAAATAAGTGCCCAAGGCTAGGTCTTTCAGTCTCTAATTGGTATCTGACTTAGTTTGAAAAGATGTCATGCATTTTGAAACTTTCCTTTTCATTTAAACAAAATATTGTTCTTACTCAGTACTTATAAAAATGTAGTTGCTTACTTATTCAAACCAAGCTTTAGGGGACTAATTATTGAATAGCCTATAGCTTATTCAGAAATAACTGTTCCAAAGTGGGATTTAATCTTTTTTCCCTGTTAAGGTCTGTTCTGAATTCTCATATGCTGCTTTTACAACCTCAAATATCTGTTTCTGTAGTATGAAGGATGAAGAAGAGCAGATGTGCCCCATTTGCTTGTTAGGCATGCTGGATGAAGAGAGCCTAACTGTGTGTGAAGATGGCTGCAGGAACAAATTACATCACCACTGCATGTCAATATGTACGTTGTCGTGTTAAGTTCTGATGACTCTAAATACGCAAAAGTATTATAACTTGGTGTGGTTTTATTGTTTTTTTTGTTTGCTTTAAAAGCAAAACAACAGAAACCTATTCTTCAGTGATGACTTGTAGCTCTTGGTTAGAATTTAGGATCATTCAGGTACTATTATTAGGCTTTATTTTATCAAATACTCACAAACGAAGTTTGTAATATGATGCTTTGAGATAAAGTGCTTTGATTCATAAATGCTTTGATTCAGAAGGACTTATTCTGAAACTAACATTCTTCAGTAGAACTTAGAAATAGTAATGCCATCTTTGATTTTATACGCTGTAAACTGAAGTACTTATCCTGTTGCTTAATTCCAGGGGCAGAAGAATGCCGAAGAAACAGAGAGCCACTTATATGTCCTCTTTGCAGATCAAAATGGAGATCTCATGATTTCTACAGGTAAGGAGTCTGATTATAACTGTCTACCTGTTGCTGATTTCTTAGTTGATTTTCCTAAATAGGCTAGTGTATTTACTTCAGCAAATGTTTCATTTGTTAATCAGTGTCATTTGTTATTAATCTATAGTCATGAGTTGCCAAGCCCTGTGGATTCTTCCATTCTCCGTGTGGTTCAGCAACAAACTCAGCAACAATCTACAGCTGGATCACAGAGAAGAGCCCAAGATAGCAATTTTAACCTTACTCATTATGGGGTCCAGCAGATCCCTTCTGTCTATAAAGATTTAGCTGAGCCATGGATTCAGGTAAATTTTATTTTATAAAGGAGGCTTCATATGTAAAAGCTGATTTTGAGCTGTTTTGCTAGATTTGTCGGATCAACAATTCAAAACTTTATGGTTGATTGTTATCAGAAAGAATTGCATTTGACTTTAGAAGAAAAGGTTATCCAGTCTTGTTTGAATAGAGGTTTCAGTTTTGGACTTTGTCTTGAGCATCATATTAAAATTCCATGCAATAAAAAGTAGTATTCATGACTAGTTTTGGTTGTGCAAGTGTCTTTTAAATACAAAGTTAGCATTTACCGTTACCCAAGTTTTGTTGCAGGAGTTGAATGACCTAAACTAGAGCCTAGAGTTCAGCTGAGCAAGGGTCACATGCTTAGAAGTGGAAGATCTTGTATTGCCTGTGTTTCTGCTGTGATTTTTGTCTGCTAGAGCCAGACCTTGGTTTCAGAGCTGTTTTTGTATCAGTGTCCAGAAACAAACTCCATACTGAATAATTAAAATTCAGAGTGTATGAAACCATCCATACAGTCATCCTCCCACTTCTCTTAAGAGAGTATTTGGATAACTGATAACTTGTCATTTATGATATTTCAGATCTATCACTGAATCTTTTTTTTAGATACCATACCTTCTGACATATTTTTGCTGTCAGACTTCTTAAGGTGACTTTTCACCAGAAACAGTCATTTGCTCTTTTTGGGTACTTAAGGTGCAATATTATTCAATATGTCTTCTCGAACATTGTTTTTTCCTTGGCAGGTATTTGGAATGGAGCTAGTTGGCTGCTTGTTTTCTCGCAACTGGAATATACGAGAGATGGCACTTAGACGTCTTTCCCATGATGTTAGTGGTGCGCTATTACTGGCTAATGGTGAAAGCACTGGAAATTCTGGAACTAGCAATGGAAACAACACAAGTGCTGTAGCTCTGGGAGCAGCTAGTGGGTCATCTCAGACCAGTATCTCAGGAGATGTGGTGGTGGAATCCTGCTGCAGCGTGCTGTCTATGGTCTGTGCTGACCCTGTCTACAAAGTGTATGTTGCTGCTTTAGTAAGTAGATGTTTTCTACTTATTGTATTCTAGGAATTTGGAAGTTATTTTATTTTTAAGGGGAGGGAAGGGAGGAAATATATGAAGTCAGGAGTCCTAGTAATTCTTGTTGAGCATCACTGATGACAACTTCTAACCATCATCTCAAAGTGGGATGAACAAAATCCCACGGTATTGAAACAGCATGATTGCGGTGGCCAAATATAAGAAAATACTTGCTATTATAAAAGTATTACCAGTACTTGTATAACTAGCTTCTCTCCAACCTCAAAGAATACATGACATTCTAACAGAAAACTTGTAGTGAGCTATTTATCCTTTGAACATGTCACTGATGTTTTGAATGTAATTTATATAAAACTATTTACAACTCTTAAAAAACCCCAAAATATTGTGTAGCTAATTTGATTTCATCTGTATTGCTTTTTTCTTTTCTCTTAGAAAACTTTAAGAGCCATGCTGGTATATACTCCCTGTCATACTTCGGCAGAGAGGACTAAATTACAGCGACTTCTCAAGCCAGTTGTAGAGACAATATTAGTTAAATGTGCAGATGCCAACAGGTATGATGACTCACAAGCTTCAGATTCATTTCAGATTGTTACTGGAATGTTCTGAACCTTTATTTGTTGCTATTTATGTGGAATTTGGAGGCCATTTATAGTTGACAGTGAAATAAAATGTGTGCATCCTGAGTACCAAAATAAGGGTTTGTTAAAGTCTTAATTGCTACCAATAAACTTCTCTCTTGAAAGATGCAAGTTTTTAAGGCACTGATTGTACTTCTCCAGCACTTAGATATTAACTGATACTTTGCTTTCACAAGGCCTTTTTTCTCCTTTAAAATAACGGAAGCTGTTAGTTGCAGTCATCAACTATCACCTCGTCTCAGTTGATACTGCTTTGGTTTAATTCTTGTTACTCACCTTTCGACAGTCAGCAAGTAATAGTCATGTATGTTTTCTATTTCAACAAAGGCTGTTGTAAATCTGTGTCATGAAGTGTTATTGTAATGCTTCTACTTCTTATTTCACAATTTAGTGTTAGGAGATGCCTGTTCCGAGTGAATGCCCTTGGAGTTTCTGGTTTGAGTAGGCCTTGTCTTCCTGTCCCAAGCTACTCTGTTGGTCTGGCAGGACAAACAGTTTCTTCACCAGTACTGTAAATTAGATGCATAAGCCCACCAGCTTGATTTATGTCTCTTGAGGTTTAGTTTCTAAGCAGCATTTTTACTGAAACTGCAGCTAGTGGTGCCCCAGCAGTAATCTAGCAGTAAAATATCTAAAATTAAAGGAAAAGGTGACATAGAACTGTTTCTTGTGTTGTAGAATTCCTGGATTTGGCCTGTTTTTGTAAGGAGATGATGTCCTATTTGGTTTTTTGTTTATTTTTTAGTGATGGATGTGTCCAGAAATGTAATCTCTGTGTTAAAACAACAAAACCACAAAAAACTATTGGTAGTTTACAAATAGAGGATTATAGAAATGTATCAGAATAAAACACTGTGAAATCATTTTCCATGCACAATTTCAAGCTAAGATTGTTGGAATATGGTAATTTGAATATTTTTCCTTAAAACATTTGCTAAAATAGTTATTTTTTGCCTTAATTTCTTACAGTCGAACAAGTCAACTTTCAGTCTCAACACTGTTGGAGATGTGTAAAGGCCAAGCAGGCGAGCTGGCAGTTGGGAGAGAAATACTTAAATCTGGTAAAAATAAGTCTTCTTGTATAATTTAATTATAATTACATGCAAATATATTGAAGTGTTTTAAATTTTAGACAGGATTTATCCTATATCAGCATGGCAAAGATAACAGTATTTCTCTCATCAGTTCGGGAGGGGGGTTATTTGGGCATATAATGTGTATTTCTGTATGATACAGTTCTGATATTTTACTAGATCAGAATTTAGGTTGTGAACAAATGTAATCTTTATTTTATCATTTTTTATAGGGTCCATTGGTATTGGTGGTGTTGATTATGTCTTAAATTGTATTCTTGGAACCCAAATCGAATCTAGCAACTGGCAAGCTCTACTGGGGAGACTTTGTCTAATAGACAGACTTCTGTTGGAATTTCCTGGTGAATTTTTTCCCCACATTGTCTGTGGAGATATTGTGCAGGCTGATACTGTAATAGACAGGTACTTGCTTACATTATGTGACTCCTACTCTTTGGTAGTTAAATGTGTTGTTGGTGATTTCTTAAAAAAAAAAAAAATATTCTAGTACCTGTAAACAAATAGACTACATTTATATGCAAAAGTGTCCTTACTTTATGGAGTAAATGATTGCCTTTTTAGAAAACTTCTGTGAATCAATTTTAAATTACTAGTGCAGCAGTAAGTCTCCTTTCTGTTGCAGAACTGACAGCTAAATACATTATCTTGAAATGGCTTTCTTAGAGCTAGTTAACTAGAGCATATCAGTGTATAAAACACCTCTTTTCTTTTTTCAGGTATAAGAAACTTCTCTCCCTCTTAACTTTCACCTTGCAGTCAATTGACAATTCCCACTCAATGGTTGGTAAACTATCACGGAGAGTATTTTTGAGTGCAGCAAGAATGGTGGCAAGGGTTCCCCATGTTTTTGTAAAGCTTTTGGAAATGTTGAGTATGACAAGCTCAACTCATTATGCAAGGATGCGTCGACGTCTGATGGCAATAGCAGATGAAATGGAAATTGCAGAAGCCATCCAGCTAGGCATGGAAGAAATGCATTCTGGAGAACATCAGCATGAAGATTTTTTGCAGCTGCCTGTACCAGATAACTCTCCAGAAGCTACAGAAAGTAATACTCCTAACAATACTGTCCAGTTATCAGGGAAAAGTGGGAAAGGTTTGAGCGATAAAAAACTGAGTGCCAGTCCAGAGGACATTTCTGAGACGCTGGCTGGCCTTGCTGTGGGACTTCCTGTTTCATCAGTAACCACTGAACAACCAAAGCCAGCCATTCAAACAAAAGGCAAGCCCCACAGTCAGTGTTTGAACTCTTCTCCCTCATCCAGTCATTCCCAGTCACTGTTCCCAACGCTTCTGTCTCCTTCAAGTCCATCTGTACCAGCAGGCACTGTAACAGATGTCTCTAAACTCAGACCTCAGGGATTCGTTCCCTGCAAAATCCCCTCACCTTCTCCTCAAACACAGCGGAAACTTTCTCTTCAGTTTCAGAGATACTGTTCTGAAAATAAAGAACCAGAGAAGCTTTCTCCAGTCTTTACCCAAGCCAGGCCATTGCCATCCAGTCATATACACAGGCCAAAGCCATCACGACCCACCCCAAGTGATGTGAACAAGCAGGGAGAAACCTTAAAAAACAGTATGACACTTGACCTGAATGATGTTTCACAGTGTGATGGCAATATTAGTAGTAGCAGCGCAGCTATACCAAGTGAAGAGACAGTGTTCACACCAGTAGATGAAAAATGTCGGTTGGATGTTAATGCAGAGCTCAACTCCAGTATTGAGGACCTGCTTGAAGCCTCCATGCCAATGAGTGATGGCACAGTTACATTCAAGTCTGAAGTTGCAGTTCTTTCTCCTGAGCGGGCAGAAAATGACGATACTTACAAAGATGATGTGAATCATAATCAAAAATGCAAGGAAAAGATGGAAGCTGAAGAGGAGGAAGCTTTAGCTATTGCTATGGCAATGTCGGCGTCTCAAGATGCCCTGCCAATAATTCCCCAACTACAAGTTGAAAATGGTGAAGATATCATAATTATTCAGCAGGATGTAAGTATACACATGGAAATTTAGCCTGAGTCTCAACTGAGGTTCCCTGAATTCATAAAGCAGAGCTGTTGTTTTTCCTATATAACACAAAGGCACTCAACACCCTCTCCTAGGAGTTGGAGAATAAACAATCTCCCAGCTGAGGGTGCTAATAGAATTCTTAAACTGTTAACAAGTTCATAGAAGGTATTTAGAAAAGAAACATGTCATATACCTTATCTTTAAATGTCAAAGTAAGAAGTGTAAAAGTAGATTTAAAGATTTTTAAACAGGAGAACAACTGTGATGACTCTTAATGCTGATTTACTTTGAAGGCAATTGTGCAAAACCAAACTAGATTCTGAAAGAGAAGACAAATGGAAGAGCTCTTGTTGCTGGCACATCTTGAGAGAGATGTGAGATACTTTAGAAGTCAGAAAAAATGTATTTATTTGCAAATAGACAAAAGCGTAACATATTAGAATACGGAGGGGAGTATTTTATTTGCAGAGTATAAAGAAAAATTAAGTGGAAAACAACGTGATTTTGGTTGTGTTTACTATAGGTGCTAATTAAACTCTTAACACATGAGATCAGGAACAGAAAAAATAGTCTCACTCATGTTTGTGTCCTTAAATCCTACCTTTCGTCTTCAGGTAGTAACACAGAGGAGGCTTTCTGTTCTTGCATTCAGTAGGAGTATGTGGATTATGGAATACACCGGTGTTCTAGTCTCAGCTGAAACATATATAACATACAGTACAAAGAACTGTCAGAGAAGAAGCATATAAGCTTGGGTATTTCTTAACCTTCCTGAATGTCAGCATTTTAGATGCACGTTAGTAAACATGGGATTAACTTGGAATTTTATTTGCAGACACCAGAAACCCTGCCTGGACATACCAAAGCAAAACACCATTACAGAGAAGATGCAGAATGGCTTAAAGGTCAGCAGATTGGTCTTGGAGCTTTCTCTTCCTGTTACCAAGCTCAGGATGTAGGAACAGGGACATTAATGGCTGTAAAACAGGTAAATACTTCAAATACTTGACTTTTTTAATATATTGTGTTTTATTTTTCCGTATTTCTTTGGAATAGTAAATACAATGTTCTTTACTCTCACAGACTTCTTGTGTTCTTTGTTTATCCTGCTCCCTGTCATGTATTCTCATGTAATGCATAATAAAAAGCCTTTATGTGCATAATATTAACATAATATTTTCAGTATTTTTCACTTCTCCTTAAAATGAAAAAAGCCACTTTTTATATGCTTATTTATTTTAAATGCTTTTTTTGCATTTTACAAGTTCATAGAACTCTGACAGAGTTAAGAATGGATCCCAGATCTCTTGATTCTAGATTAGTGTCCTATTTGCAAGGTATCTAATAAAAGTAGTTTCCCCTTACTTCTCAGGATTGATTTGGGGGGTTCTTTTCCTAAAACAGTTGTAGTGGAGGAAATGAACTTTAATGCCTGTTTCCTGTGATGCCACAGTGAACTTTGAGGCAAGTACTTTTAATATTTAAAAATATATACAGAAATGTGACTGAGAAAAGAGGCTGTAACGTACATGCTTCACTCAATATTTCTTGCAGGCTCTAGATTTGAGTAAATGTTTCACACATAAGGTGCCCTAGGTCTGAATTAGTCATACCAGCATACAGGAAACCTTATTCCTACCATTCTCCTATTAACTCATGAATGCACTTATACTAATGGAATTGAGCAATTTCAAAACATTTCATGGTGCAAAGAGTATTGGCTATTCCTCCCTCAATACTCTCTTGCTTGTGAAAGAGTAAGACTGTCCATGCATTCCTTGAGACTTCTTCTGGAGACATGACAATCCTGATGGCAAAGGGAGATTTTCTGTGGTATGCCATTGTTTCAGATTTAGTATGGATTGGGGCTGGGGTCAGCTTCGGTTCCATTACAGCACTTATGATCTCTCCCCTGCCCACCTGGCATAGAATTTCTGGGATAAGAGGCTTAGTTATGAAACATTTAGTAGTGTTAAATGGGTAAAAATCTTACAAATATCAACACTGTCAGAGTCCCATATTAGGCCAGGTCTTTCTTCATTTTCTTCAACAGCTGAAAAAAGATTGGGTTTTTTCCTAGTTTAAGTAGATGAGAGTGAAGATGAAATTTTCTCTGCTCCATTCTTGGGGAGAATTTTTGTTGTTATTTCCCTAGACGACCACTCTTAATTTTCTGTGACTGTCTCATATTGTTCTTAGCTGAAGGGTCTTGAGATAAAAGAACAGTTGGCATTTCTAGATGGTAAAAAAAGGGATGGAAAAACACCCATTCGTGTTACTACACTGAAGTAAGGATTACAGGACTGGTAATTATGTAAGATAAGTCTGAATTACATATATTTCAAAACAGGTGACATATGTCAGGAACACATCATCTGAGCAAGAAGAGGTAGTTGAAGCACTGAGAGAAGAAATAAGGATGATGAGCCATCTGAACCATCCTAACATTATTCGAATGTTGGGTGCCACGTGTGAGAAGAGCAATTATAACCTCTTTATTGAATGGATGGCAGGTAAATGACTACTTTACAAAGAAAATTCAAGTATCAGTTGGGCCTTGAACTGTGTAGTTTTATACTGCATTTTGCCTCACTTCGTTTTGCAAATTTGTATTTTCATTATTCTTCCTTACCAGTATGAAGATCAACGTACGGAACAGTGTAAGTGGTTGCATTAATATTACTGATACATCCTGGTTTTTATTCCGAGATTTCCATACCTAATAGGTCATATAGTTAAAGCACTTGAAAGTCTTGAAACAATCTTTCACTCTATTTCCTTAGTTTCTGAATGAGGAGCTAGAAACTTTGAGACAGGCATTTCCTTTGGAAATAGATCAGACTGTTGCATTTAACTTTGCTAGAAAGTTTGAAACACCTGTTGCTTGGTTTTGTTCCAAGCATTTTCATAAAAAATGTATGAGATGACATGCTAAAGCAGTTAAGAACTAAAGTAAATTGCTAAATAATGAGGTAGTAAGCAGGATGCTTTGGGAAAAATATGTTCACATCTTAAACTCAAATAGTAATTTAGTAACAAATGGTGAAATCTTTTCATTGTTGTATAGAGTAGGGACAAGAAAGTCTATCCTTTTTTTAAAAAGGAGCTTTATTAATTTTATGAATGGGATTATATGCTGCTGCTTGGTGCAGTTACCAAGACTAGATTTGACTTTTTACACATCAGTGTTTCTCATAAAAGAAAGCATTGCACCTTGATTTACATTCTTTGGTGGAAAACATATAGCAATACCAGAGTGCTAACAAATGAAGCCCAAGTATGTGTTATTGCAAGCAGTAGTGCAGAAAATATTTGTGCAAAACTATGGGTGTGCGACTTTTTGAAAAGTATAATTTTTTCTGAAATAATATTATTTAGATAATGACATGTCAAGAATTGTATTTACCTCACCAGATCCAAGTTATGTTAATACTTTAAGAGGCATAATTTTGAAAATCCAAAATCTTGAGAATCTATATTCCAGTTTTGGGAAACAGAGGAAGATACTGCTTTTCCTTGCTTGTCTACTTGCTTCTTTACAGTGATACTTGGATGATAACAAAAGTGAATTAAGATTCTCAGAAGCAGTGGTTACTGGTAGCTGTACATATCTAGTGCCCCAAAGAAAGCTACTGTACTGCTGTTTAAACACTAATGACAAATTGTGGATAACTATTTGTAGGGGGTTTTTATCAGCAGTAGTGCTTCATACACTAAGGTTTTTGTATGTTCTTGTAAGGAAGTATAACCTACTGGAAAGTGTGAGGACTTCTCTTCAGTGTATACAGTTCCAAGTAGAAAGTAACAAAGTATTACTTTTTGCCTTTGAAACTTTTAAATTATTTTTTTGGGGGGGGAGGGATCTAGTTATAAATTAGGAATACCAATTTCCAATTTTAAGAGGCAATGCAGCATTCTGCTAATATAAAATGTAAGTGTTGGTAAAATGTATTCTTTTGTCTTCCAGGGGGCTCAGTTGCTCATTTGTTAAGTAAATATGGAGCATTCAAAGAATCTGTTATTATTAATTACACAGAACAACTGTTACGTGGCCTTTCTTACCTCCATGAGAATCAGATAATCCATAGAGATGTTAAAGGTGAGAATTACTTGGAAAGCCTTTTAAAAAAGGAGAGTTCAGAAAGCATCTATTTTTGCTTGAGATCTTTTGCTTCTCTCAGATATCATCTCAAGAGTGGTATTTCTATTGTGTTTTTCTGGTCATTCTTAAGAACCTTTAATTACGGAAAGTAATCATTGTGTTCATTGCATTCTTGGGGATATTTGCTACCTGTGCCAACAGATTAGAAAAAAAATGGTTTTCTCAATTTGTTCAAATAAAATATCAGGTTCCCATATAGTTTTAAAGAACACTAGTTAAATGTTTACACTGAAATGATGGTAAAATCTACGTACAAGCTAAGATAAAGAGGTCAAGTTTCTAATGTATAGGAATATCCTTCATCCTAACTGAACATAAATACAATTCTACTGTGTTTGAGCAAATGGGAAGTAACAATATTACAAAACTTTTCCCTTTAATGTCACTATGGCTGTCCCTGAACTGGATATATATCCAGATAAGTAGCAACACAGTGATGGCAAATGTTTGTCTATAATTTCTTTCCTGAAAACAGGAAAACTCCCAGTTGCTATAATTCTCTTCAAGATTACTCCAAGTTGATTAAGGATTAAATAACTTCAAATTTCACAGGGAGCCTGCAGGCAGTGAAAACCTTCAGAGTTTTAGGTCACCATTTTCTTTCATTATTCCATCTCCAGGCATTGTTTCAGAATCCTGTGTTTGCCCTGTTTTGAAACTTTGAGTGCTTCTTTAAACCTCTTGGACAGCCTGAAGCTGTGTGTAGTAGCATTCAGGCACAACAGAAAAATGACATATTGGACTTTGTCCTTGATTCTTAGATTTCCTTGATATTGGAGGTGGGGAATGTCAACCTATTTATAGTTTTGAAATGGAAGGAGGAAGTGTGTCTGTTTGTCCTTTTGCCTTTAACAGAAAGCCAACTAGTAGTATTTTTATTATGCTGTTGACAGGTGCCAATTTGCTAATTGACAGCACAGGTCATAGATTAAGAATTGCTGATTTTGGAGCTGCAGCCAGGTTGGCATCAAAAGGAACTGGTGCTGGGGAGTTTCAGGGACAGTTGTTGGGAACTATTGCATTTATGGCACCGGAGGTAAGAAACCAGTTTTGGAAGTTACTTCATAAAGTTTGTTCAAACTCTGGGCTAAATCATACAGTCAAGTAACAGAAAATTGCTGTAAATGCTTCAAATATGTTAAATGTACTTTTTTGTCTAAGGAACAGGAATGACTATGATAGTGGCATTTCTTTTCTCACAAAAGTTGGTGTAAATAGTTTGTTACAATGTTTATCTATCATAAGTACTGTTACTGAAGGACAGATGACCCATTGGTTAAGAGCTAACTATTGCAAGTCACTTTGCCTTGCCTCTTGGTCAGGCATGTTATTTACCAGCTCTCTACAGCTGTATAAGTCTTGCGACATATACATTAATGATCATTCTGTCAACCTGATATGTTATTCAGAAAGCCTTTAGTTTGGGGGGTTTTTGCATCTAAATTATTAAGAGTTATGAGGCCTTGAAGTGGATAATCTGAGCTTTGGTTTCTCTGTTCAGGTTCTGAGAGGTCAGCAATATGGTAGGAGCTGTGATGTGTGGAGCGTTGGCTGTGTTGTTATAGAAATGGCTTGTGCTAAACCTCCCTGGAATGCAGAGAAACACTCCAATCATCTTGCTCTGATATTTAAGGTGAGGTATTTTGTCGTTACTAGTCTGCTACAAAAGACAGTGACAAATTTCCTGTGCAGTAATGTGGATTTTAGAAAAGCTTACAAGTAGTAGGGGTTGTTGCAATAGCTCTTCTTTATATTGGAGCTGTTAGTACCATTGCCAAAATAATCATACTTGCTGGTTCAAAACACAAAAGACTGCCAACACAGTAACAGGCAGAAAAAACCTCTGTTTTAAGATACAGGTACTTAGTGTAACAGGTTAAAAAAAAAGAATAGACTTGATCTTGACTCCAGGCAGAAGATTGGGTCTTGAACTCTTCCCTACAGTCTGCAAAATACAATGCCAAGAAGTTTTTCTACCATAAAACAATTGTGTGTATTTGTATTTCATAGTGGGAATGTTCTTTGGTAAAAATCCAATGTTCCATGTTCAGATTTTGCTGAGATATATTTGCCATTATGCAATGCTATAGATGAACATTGCCCCTCCCTTTTCTAGGTAATCCATTTTGTCATTCATGATTCTTACTAAAATCAAGTGGGTACGTTAAATTCTAACAGTCTAGTTGAACTGTAGGCAAGAATGGAGAAAATACTTGGCAAGTGAAGAAAGTGGTTATTAGTATCTTTACTAGTATGAGTGAAGAAAGTGTTTCCACAAAGCACAACTAGCACTTCAGTATTCAAATGTGTTCAAGTTAAGTACAGATGTCTTGTGGTGAGTTATGTAATTGTCTTGGTTCTCTGTCCATGTGAATCTGGTGATGCCACTCTAGTTTTCTCAGTTGTCTTACTTAATCTTGTGTAAGGAGCATCTGAATGAGAAGGAGGGCCTTTGGGGTGGTAAGCAGAAATAAAGACAATGCAGGAGAGCACACCCAGCATAGCATATCATGATGTAACATTGTGTACATTAATTTATCTACATGTTGGCTTTTGCCAGTTACTAGTGATGGCAACTAATAGACTAAAGTATGTCTGTGAATGTGAGAGAAGAGCATTTCTTACAGCCTGCTTGCAGAGGGTCACTGCAGTGCCTTGCTCTAAGAAGAAAACAGAAAAAATTGCACAGAGGGGCAGATTGTGAAAAGCGGTTATTTGTTATTGGGAAAGAGGCATAAGGGCAACTTAAGACCTGTTTTATAAGACCTATTTTATAAAATGGAAGCAGAATATAATATTCATACTGCAGTAGGAAATATGTTAAGTGGAGAAAAGCTCATAAACTTAACTTGTCAGCTGAAAATTATCAGTATGTGGAATGTTTTCAGGGTAGAAGAGGAGGCCTTAAGAATCACTGACTTCTAAAAAGTTATTTTGCTTTTGTTCAGATTGCTAGTGCAACCACTGCTCCATCAATCCCTACACATCTGTCTCCTGGCTTGAAAGATGTGACTCTTCGATGTTTAGAACTTCAGCCTCAGGACAGACCCCCATCAAGGGAGCTGCTGAAACACCCTGTCTTCCGTACCACATGGTAGCCTCTTAAGTGTAAGGCTGATATACTGAAGAAGATGCTACTGAATATACAGTAACTGTCTTGCAGTGAGTTAAGCACAGGAAATTCTTATTCTTCTGGCCATAATGACAGATCAAGGACTTAAGGCCAGTGGAGGACCCTACCTAAGCATGTGATTGACAAATCGAGATCTTTACCCAAGCTCAATATGCAACATTTCATAACTTGTGCAGAGATTTGTAAACTGTGCCTTTTCAAACATCTGGCTCTATGCGAACACAAAAGTGTTTTTTGTTGAATCTGCATGATTATTTAGCAGATAAGTGATTTTTTATTTTATTTGGAGCACTTTTTCAGCAATATTAGCAGCTGGGGGGCTCAGGATATGTTTTAATATAGTAATCACTGTTCTATTTCATACCATGTAGAAGTAAGCAAAGGGTTCTGCAATTAGTTTTCAGCACTGGGTAAAAGAAGGTTCTGTATCTGTCCCTTTGTATAATGAAATGTTCTCTGAGTAACAAACCTGAACAGTGATGGATACTTTGAAAATGCATTTGCCTTCCTTTAAGAGCAGGCACTTGTGGCTCACTGTGCATTTACTGCTGGCCATGTAATTTCTTTTGAAATTAAAGTTTGTTTTCATTGTATTTTTAACTTTGAGGAAAAGGGGATCTTTTTAAATAGTCTTTAGAAAAAGTTAGAAACTGTGTCATGGAAAATCCTGCTGACACAAGAGTTGTTTTAAAACCAGGTTTGCTGTAAATCTGAAATAAATGCCACTGTCAACAAGGTAGTGTTGAAGGCTCTAATAGTATAGTTTATAAAAACAGAACAAGATTGTTCTGCTTAAAACAACTTAGTCTGAATCATGCTAAGTGTTGTTGAGCCTTCTTTTCATATAGCAGTTTCTTCTGCAATCATGTAGAGAAGTTTTATGTCAAAGGCTCCAAACACAGCTCCCATTAAACTTTACAGGAGACTTTGTCCTGTATTTTAGTGGGAGTAGGTGCCATCTATGAGCAAATCTCATTCTTTGTGTAACAAAACTGAGATTACATTCTCTACTGATAACAAGTTTTATCTGCTGTTTTCCTTCTGCTGTACATCATCTATTTACTGTAACCATTAGTGATAATTAAATTTGAAGATGTTAAAAATATTACCATAAAAAAGGTATTTATTTTAATATGAAATAAACTTGGACTTGAAAAGCAAGATAGAGTAAAAATGTGAAGTAAAGCTTCACCCATAGTGCAAAACTTCCTTTTTTTTTTAGCAAGTGTGGTTTTTTTAAAACAAGTTTTAAAAATTATTTTAAAGGCAGAGGTTTAGATTCTGATGCATGTAATTCTGAAGGAAAATGGCAGCTTTTCTTTTGCTTTTTTAAGAATGGGGATATTTTTAAAATCAAATATTGATTGTGCTTAATCTATTTGGAATAGAAAATACCGTTCATGTTTTAACTCTTCAGAAGCCAGTTGGATTGTTGGACTGAAATAGAATTGGTTATTTTCAAAGACTCAGGAGAAACTAAATAAGCTATAGTACATTAAAAATGTACAATACGAATTGGAAGTAAAACATCTTAAAGACAAGTTTACAGGAATTATAGTGCTCATGCTAGTTAAAAAAAGCAGTGTCACTAGTTGTGAATGTGTTTCTTTTGGAAATTTTACATTCCTTTGTTTTGGAAGATTGGCAGATTTTGAAGAGTTAAAAAGATTATACCGAAATGTGAAGTTTGGTAGCTCTAACTGTTTTGTACTTGACTCTTTTTTGACCACTTTAGAATTTCTCATTCTAATAAGATTGTTTCCATGTCTTTCTTATGTGCAAGCTTTAAAGGGTGCACTCTTGCCAATTCCTGTACTGGAAGATCGGTTGTCAGATTAATACTATTTCTGGCAGAAATCTAAACTGTATAAACTGATGAACCTCAGCTAATCAGTATTACTCTGTAGATCACCATGCCTACCACATTTCAAACTCAAACTGCCTCTAGGTGTCCAAATGCATTTGTTTGAGTTTGTTTGCATTTCCCTCAGCTTGCTGGTAATTGTGGTGTTTTTAAAATGCAGATGTGATGTAATATTCTTATTTTCTTTGGATCAAAGCTGGACTGAAAATTGTATTGTGTAATTATTTTTTTGTGTTCTTAATGTTATTTGGTACTTAAGTTGTAAATAACTTCTACTGCTGTTTATTCCAGTTTCTACTACCTCAGGTGTCCTATAGAGTTTCTTCTACCAAAGTTCACTTTCACAATGAAATTATTTGCTTTGTGTCTGATTCCTAAGATTTCCAGGGCTTAAGGGCTAACTTCTATTTAGCACCTTACTGTGCAAGCAAATTTTACAGAAATCTCTGGGTTAAGAAATTTGGCTTCATTGTATCCTTTGTTATTTTAAATATATCAAGATATTTTAATTAAAAGTTTTTACCCCATTGAACCAATTTTATATAGTATAATTTGTACCTATTTTGGTGGGTTTTGTCTTTATAGTAAATAAAAGGTTTTGAAAAAACCCTGTCCTTTGCTTATTGTAATGCAAATTTGTCCAAAATACTTCTAGTACACTTCACTGTTAGTACACAATTTCATATGTAACACTCAGTATGTCAAGAGGTAGTTTCTAACATTAAATGACACACATAAATGAGTATAGGCTGACACGTGTATCTTAGCTTATCAATTAAGAAAGCTTAGATAAAATGCAGCAGCAAACATTTAAATTGGTAATAAAGATAAGAAATTCCCTTAACAATACTGTCTACGGATGTCACTTGCTTATGCCCTTAGATTAAAATTTTGGATTCTGCAAATATAGTATTAATAGCCAAGTCAGGTGAGTTGATTGGTTAGGCGGTTTCTGGGGCCATAGAGGTGCAATTTGGAAGTTAATCTACTATTTTGTTTTCAGTGAAATGATTCTGTTGCTTGTGATTAAAGCAGCAAACATAAGCCTTCCTTGTTTGGGCACACTGAACATGTGCTACAAAGCTAGGGCTTGTTTCAGTCAATTGTCTTTCTCTTGTTCTTTTGATTTTTTTCAAATTTGCCTACCTCCCAAGATGCTATTCTCCGTATTAACTTTTCTCTTGTGGCTTAGTTTTCCATGCTGAGCTGAATCACAAATATGACAGTCTTTCTTTTAAGAGTTGTAATATGCATATACTATGACAAACATGCCTGTTTTCTCGTGGAAGAAAGCCCCATTACCAAGAAAGCCCAGAAGATGGCAGGAAAGCCTTTCGAGCCAGCCGAGGGCTGAGGCTTTTTCACTTTAAACTATAGGTTTAAAGTGAATATGGAGTAAATCAAAAGGTGGTTTGTAAATACTGCAAGGCTCAGACATGGGAAGTTAATTTTACTGGTTTCATTGCTTGGATGGGGCTGGCTGACAAAATCCTAAGCTTTTTCTTGGCTCAAGTTGCAGGTCCAGACATAGAAGCATAAGCCTTGGCAATGTTTTGGAGTATTGATTTCTCTGCTTATCCCAAACCTAATTCTTAAAGAGTAGCTCTGTAGGATTTTTTTTTTTTTTAAATAGTTCCCTAAGAAAGTAAGGTATCTGCTCTTGGCATTGGTCTTATTTTCCCATTAACTTTTAACTAAAAAATGGATAAGGAGTGGCATGCAAAGATCCAAGTTTTATCAAAGTAGTTACCCAAGCGAAGCAGGAAGAAGGTGGCCAAGAAAATAACTTGACCCTGTTCTTGCTAACTCTTAATAAAGATTTGTAAAGAATTATTTAGGGGCCTCTGTTAATTTTTGAAGACCAGTGTTGAGCAATTGAGGGATTTTTTGCTAGATATATTGTTTGTACAGGCAGTTGATTGTAGAATGTGGCATCAAAAGAACCACCCAACATGGACTTGAGCTGAAAATGCTCATCCTTTGTAAGTATAAAATCATAGAATGGTTTGAGTTGGAAGGGACCTTAAATATCACCCAGTTCCAACCCCCCATGCCATGGGCAGGGACACCTCCCACTAGATGAGGCTGCCCAAGGCCCCATTGAACCTGGCCTTGAACACCTCCAGGGATGGGGCAGCCACAGCTTCCCTGGGCAACCTGTGCCACTGCCTCACCACTCTCGTCATGAAGAACTTCTTCCTAGTATCTAATACAAATCTTCTCCCTTCCAATTTAAAGCCAATACCCCTATCACTGCATGCCCTGTACTAAGTCCCCCCCCAGCTTTCTTGTAGGCACGCTCCAGGTACTGGAAGGCTGCTATAAGGTCTGCCCAGAGCCTTTTCTTCTCCATGCTGAAGAACTACACTTCCCACAGCCTGTCTTCATAGTGCCCCAGCCCCCTGATCGCCTGCAGGAAGGTCAGATCCAAGTGCTCCTTCTAGATAATTTTAAAGTGTCATTTTCTATTCTAAAACAAGCAGAAGCCAGCATGGCTTCGCTGGGGGCAAGTCCTGTATGACCACATCAGTGGACATGGGAAAACCAACAGATGTTATAGATCTGGACTTCTCTAAAGCCTTTGACACAGTCCCTACGACATTCGTCTCTCTAAATTGGAGAGATATGGATTTGATGGATGGACAGTACCGTGGATAAGAAACTGGTTGTATTCAGAGAGTAGTGGTCAATGGCTGAAAGTCCAGCTGGAGATCGTGACAAGTGGTGTCACTCAGGGGTCTGTACTGGGACCAGTGCTGTTTATTATCTTCATCAATAATATAGACAGTGAGATAGAGCGCACCCTCCACAAGTTTGCAGATGACACCAAGCTGAGCGGTGTAGTTGCCATAGCGGAAGGCTGGGATGTAATCCAGAGGGAGCTGGACAAACTGGAGAAGTGGGGCTGTGAGAACCTCATGAGGTTCAACAGGGCCAAGTACAAGGTCCTGCATCTGGGTTGGGGCAGTTCCTGACTTCAGTACAGGATGTGATTTGGAGCAGCCCTGCAGAGAAAGATTTGGGGGTGCTGGTCGATGAGAAGCTTGACATGAGCCAGCAGTGTGCACCTACAGCCCAGAAGGCCAAGCGCGTCCTGAGCTGCATCAAAAGCAGCGTGGCCAGCAGGGAGAGGGAGGTGATTCTGCCCCTCTATTCCTGTCTTGTGAGACCTCATCTGGAGTATTGTGGCCAGTTCTAGAATCCTCGACATAAGAAGCATATGGAGCTGTTGGAATGGGTCCAGAGGAGGGCTAAGATGATCAGAGGGCTGGAGCACCTTCCCTACGAGTACAGGCTGAGAGAGTTTGGGTTGTTCAGCCTGGAGAGGGCTCTGAGGAGACTTTATAGTGACCTCCCAGTACCTGAAGGGGCTACAGGAAAGCTGGGGAGGGACCGTTTGCAAAGGCTTGTAGTGACAGGACTAGAGTGAATGGCTCCAAACTGGAGAGGGGCAGATTTAAAAACCAGCCTTTAGCAGGAGCTCTTTCACCATTACCGTTGCGTCTCTACCTCCCGCCCCTCAGCACCGGCCAATGGGCGAGCGGCCCGCCCGCCGCGCTGAGCTCTGATTGGCCGGGGCGCGCGGGGGCGGGGACTGGCGGCGGCCATGCTGGGGGCGCTGCGGCGGCGCTGGGGCAGCTACAAGTACCGCTTCGTGCCTTGGGTGGCCCTGAACCTCCCCCGCAAGCGCAGGTGGGCGGGGGGGCGGCCGGGGGTCCTGGTGGGGCGCTGGGGCCTGGGATCCCTCCGACAGGGCACGGCGGGGCAACCGGGGAGGATCCTGCGGGAGTACTGTGTTCAGTTCTGGGCCCCTCACCACAAGAGGGATGTTGAGGCTCTGGAGCGAGTCCAGAGAAGAGCAACAAAGCTGGTGAAGGGGCTGGAGAACAGGCTTTATGAAGAACGGCTGAGAGAGCTGGGGTTGTTCAGCCTGGAGAAGAGGAGGCTGAGGGGAGACCTCATTGCTCTCTACAACTACCTGAAAGGAGGTTGTGGAGAGGAGGGTGCTGGCCCCTTCTCCCAAATGACAGGGGACAGGACGAGAGGGAATGGCCACAAGCTCCGCCAGGGGAGGTTTAGGCTGGACATGATTGATGGAGATCACTCCTTCGTGTTGCCTAGGCCTCATTAAAGTGTACTTACTTTCTAAACCTCCAGACAAGGCTCAGAGAGTTTATTTGCCAGCATTTTCAGTATCACTCCCTCATTGGCAGCACACAAGAGCCAGCTCTGGGCCTCCACTTGCTGGTGGCCACAGTGTGAAAGGTGCTTAGCCTCATGGGTTGCTTCACTGGCCTAAACCTGTCATACTTAGGTACTTAAAGTGATGTTTGGTATTAAAAGTAGATAGTTAGGTATTTTTTTGTCAAGGTGCTCTTACCATCTCTTTAAAGGTAAGAGTAGTACTTGAATTTGAGTGAGTATGATGTTGTTATAAGTAGCATAAATTAATATCTCCCTAGTACGCATAGTATTTGTCCTTGCCTCATTTAAAGTGTAATGAACTGTATGTATATGTATTTATAAACTTCGATAATCATATGTTTGATTTTTGTTGTTTTTGCCACTGAGAGCCTGTGGGGTTTAACCTGCTTGCCTCGCTGTAAATAAATTAGGTGATTTTTTTTAGTAAAACAGGTATGAAAAAATATTCTTTAGAATTTGGGTTTGTTTGAAACAATAATGTATATTACTTGCTGCTGTAAAATGGCTCTTCTATATTTTATTTAGAAAAAAAAATTAATCATAGAGCCTGATTTTTTTCTTTACAGGACCCTCCGGTATGTTCCTGAAAGCTCCCAAGACAAAATTATCTCTGATGAAGATGTCTTTGAAACACTACTGAAAGTGTTTAAAGCTCTGTTCATAAATGACTTCAACAGACAGACACATATTTTGGCCTTACTTCCAGAAATCAAGTGTAAATATCTGGAATTACTGACTGTTGAGCAGAAACAATCAGAAGTAAATTCATGTAACCATCAGACTCAACATGTGTTTAGTCCAGACGAAGTTCTCTTTAATACACTTGGGTTTGCTATTAGTCGAGACCGAAGTTCCCTGGAGTCTGCTGGAACTGGAGTCTTCGTTAGCAGAGGTTTTGTACCAAAAGGGACGGTTGTGTCTATGTACCCTGGTAATGGAGTCTTCTTTTTTCTGATTAAGTTAGATGTGAATTTTAACTATCTAATGATGGCATGCCAAAGTTTACACTAATTTGTATTTTACAGTTTTTGTTTCTCTTCTTCCTTAAGAAAATCATAAGTTATGATGTGTGAGAATATTTCTGTATGAACAGAATACAGGTTTTTTGGAAATAAGAAAATCCATACCGAGGAGGAAATTCTTTATAAAAACACCTTTCAATACTCCAAGTCTGTCTTTTCAGCTGTTAGAAAAGTTGTTTCAGATTCTTGAAACACAGATATGAGCAATTTCACTTTGATGAACAATACAGTTTAATTGCTTGGTGTGTTTGTTTTGCATAAAGATCTTAAAAATGGAGATCTCCACACAGATCAGCAGGCAAGGCTTTTCAAGGCACTAAAATATGAATTGGAGAATGAAAATTAAAACCACATGTTTGGTGGAACTCTCTTCCATAAAGCATGTTTGGAAAATGAGCCTTCTCTGTTCCTCCTTATTTCTTGGAACTGTATTTACTTACGTTCCTTAGAAAGATTATGTCAGTATGACTGACAGCTCTGCTGAAATGCTATTTGCTTCTCTTTCATCTGTCAACAGCATCACCCCCTGCATGCAGTCTCTTGCCCATGCCAGCGTTGGGCAGCAGTGTATGGTTTACCATGCCAGCTGCCATTACAGTTGAGTGGTAAATTGACTCACTGTCAAGTGACAATCACAGAGAATGACCCTGTAACTTCGTAGCTCACTTCAAATTTCAAGCACGTTCTAAGTGTGAATTTAAGTTTGTCAAGTGTCTCCTCTAGCAGCCCGTCTAGCAAAAGGGGCGGATGAGCTGTTGAAATGCGTTCCTTTTTCGGGGTGTGAAGGAACCTGCAGCAGGGTTGCTGACTGGGAAAGGAACCCTGTGGAGAGGGCAAGTCAGTGCTCTCCTGCCTGTTGTTTGGCAGTGAGTGCAGCCTGTCAGTGGGGGCTTTGCCCAGCACCTCGTGAAGATGCAATGCAGGATGGAGACGCTGTGGGTGTGAAGGATGCAGGACCACAATGTCATGAAGCTTTATGCCAGTCTGCTGTCACTTCTGTGCTTGGAACCCAAGGAGGTTAAATCACGTCCACAGGTTTGGGAAACTGTCTGCTGAAATTATTTGTCAGTTCTTGGTTTGGCACTTTGCTGTACCAAGCAAAAGCTCTGACCAGGGTGGTGAAAGGACGTATGTCATGTTCTTTGCGGTCTGTGTGTGTGCTTTGCAGTGTCCTGACACAGTAGTGCTTAGTATCTTCAGCTGTGCTTTCTTGAACAAGCATCACTTGACATTTTCCTCTCTGAAGCAGGCCAGTTAGCTGTAATGCTTTATCTACCTCTCACACGGATACTGCACACAGGCCTTCTCTTTAATGGTTTGCTTCAGTGGCTTCCTTCTATGGAAGATCTTCAATTCACATAGATTTTTCTGCTGTACCACAAAGTTGTGTCTAAAGTGTGTAGGTTTGCGAGTGTCAATACTATTAACTGAAAGAATTCCCTCCTACCCACTGTATCTCCTTTGAGTTTTTGTGTGGAGGGGAATGGATGGTATTGTAAGCCCATGCTAACGGTTAACTGATTTTCTTCTGAAATATTCATCTGTCTTGCAACAGGTACTGTTTACAGAAAGCATGATCCCATCTTTTTCCAGTCCCTTGGCAATCCCTTTATTTTTAGGTGCATAGATGGTGTCCTTATTGATGGGAATGATAAAGGACTATCAAGATCAGTGTACAGGTAAGCAGTCAAAAGAAGCAGGTGATTGTCACTCAGCTGATTTAAAATGGTGATACTAATAGTCTCGGTTCTCTGTTGTCATACCCTAAATTCAATTATATCATCCACCTATGTGTATCTCATAATGGAAACAACTGAAGGATAAGAGTTCCTGGATGTGATCATTATGTACTTGTATCCTCCTTTGTAACACCAGATGCAGTTGGGATGCATTTTGATATATAGAGACTCTTGCCTGTAAAGAAAATATTTTTAATGTGAACAGGGTGTAGCATAATATTTTTGAAACGCTTCTGAGCTGCTTTTCAAATCCAGTTGGTGGATGAAAAAAGAACCCCCATATGTATTTCCTAATACCAAAAGGGGTAGCCTTGTAACTCCAGCTTTGGTCTATAGATGAGCAGCGCTTAAGAAGGGAGCAGTAACCATACTCCTTCTCCTCCTCTTCCTTGTTGTTATCATTATCATCATTGTCATAGTTGATTTATTGTTAATATCTTGAATGGGACCTATAAGGATCATCAAATCCAACTCTGTGCTCCTTGCAGGGCTACCTAAAAATAAAGCCTATGACTAAGAGCATCATTTTAACTCTCAAACTCTGACAGGCTTGGTGCCAGGACCACTTCCCTGGGAGCCTGTTCTAGTGGCCATCTGTCCTCTCAGTGAAGGACCTTTTCCTAATGTCCAGTCTGAACTGCCCATGATGCAGCTAGCCTGGACTGTTTTAGCTTACCTTAAATTTATTATTTGTAGGAATTTGTGTTTAAATATGACATGAAAAGAAAATCAAGTTAATAACAAGCAGAATTATCTAAATAATACCAAATCTGCATATTAATATCTAGAAATATCAGATTTTAATTGTAGGTATGATTTTGAAGGTGATATTGTAATTAGCTTTCGCATCTTTAGAGGTGAACAGGATGTGTTGATACTTCTGTAATGTCAACATGTGATGTTGATTTCTGGAATTGTGCGTGATAGGTTTGTGGGGGTTCTGCTGGAGTCTGAAAGACACCACACACCAGTGGAAGCTTTGCATATATTTTTTAAAGTACCATTGAGGCGTTAAGTTCGTACACACCACCACTCCACCCCAGTGGTGTCCTGTCTCCCAGCTGCATTGAACAGCTGTAACTTTACCAAGCAACTGTGGCTACTCTTGCAGATGGAAATACAGATAACCTGTTAAGTAAAGGGGCAGTGATTAACAATAATGCTGTCTGTCTTTTAAGGTCTTGCAGCAGGAGAGATCAACTTGGACCATTTCAGATGAGTGATGAGAGCTGGCTCACAGCTGCCCTGCAAAACCCACTGGCAATCGGACAGTATGTCAACAACTGCTCACATGGTACGTTACCAGGTAAATTTTCCAGGTTTGAGTTTGTATTTACGAATATAAATTATTTTGGAAGTGATACAGAAATCGGATACTGATCCAGGGGCACAATAGTGCTGTGTAAAACAAGATCAGCGCTTAGGGGAATGAAGAGTTTTTGAGACTTTCTGTGACAGCTAAGTGCTGGAGTCCTTCAGTGCAGGAACATTTCAAATACTCACATGCTTTTCTCACTGGCTTCTGCAGATCCCCAGTCTTCTCTGGCTATGTAAAATGAAAGAAACACTTCCCAAAATGTGAGATTGTGGGAAAGGATACCTAGCAAAGACCACTTGAATGAGGCAGTCCACAGTGTTGCAGATCAGATTGTGGTTCCAACTCTCTTCATGAGAAAAGTATACATGCACTGGCACTTGCAGTAAGATTCTGTCACTGGTTGTGAGATATGTGAAGTTCAGTTACTACTATACTTAGCCTCTAAGTGACTTTCAGAGCCTGTGTTACTGTAAAGAAACCCTACCTCCAGGTAGAATCCAGAAGGCTTGTTGGAGTGCCAAACCAGGAATTGACTGGCGTGGAGACAAAGGTCTGTCCCATGAAAGTGTTTCTTCCGGATCGATTGTCCATGTAAACAAAATTCCCTTCTACCTGCTTAACAGGTGGTGATTTTTTGCATGGCTTTATTTCTGTGATAATTATTGCCACTAGGAAGATTTTTTCCCAGATTTTATTTTTTAACTGTAAAATCAAATGTTTTATATGAAAAGCATTCATCAATGCTGTCAGCCACCCTTGGTATTAAGTGAGTTGTGCCCCTTCATAAACATGCGGCTAATCAGATCATAGAATAATCATAGAATAACCAGGTTGGAAGAGACCTACCGGGTCATCGGTTTAGATCATCCTGTTTAGTGCAATAAGAATGAATTAAAGCACCTGTATTGGGTTGTGTAAATTCAAAGCAGCTCCCAACAGAGGCATGCTTTTCATGCTGTGCGTTTGGTATTTTTACACATCTCTCAGCCCTATTTTCTTCTCAATATCATAGAGACATTTTTCCTTTCTTATTTCTAGAAAAAGCGGCCAACGTGTGTTATCAAGAGTTTGATGTGCCGGGATATTTTCCAGTAGAACTGAAACAGTATCTTCCAAACATCATCTACAGCCATGACGTAGAGAGGTTAGCAGTGAATCAAAGAGCTGATGGTCTTGCATGATAGAAAGCATGTTGTATGTGTGAAAAGCAAAGGTGGCTGAAGAACAATACTATTCTGTAGGAAGATAAGTTACACAGCAGTGTGCACCTGTGTGAAAGAGCTCTTGGAACAGACTAATTTTAAGTCACTTACAAGACTTACTTCTTGTTCCTTTTTCCACATCTTTGCAAATGAAATCAGCATAGCACTGAAGATAGGTACAGTTTTATGAGCAGTGGTTACACTAGTGTGATTCTTCTGAGTCGTATAAAGCACTAGTTATATTTTGCTTGTATTAAAAGTGCTGAGGTTTTTCAGTGTGTATTTCAACTGTAGTTAGGAACTCTTAACCAATCAATGCCCTTCTAAGGTAGCTGAAATTTAGGCTTCTTACTCTCCTGTTCTCCATGTCTTTTGCTTATGTGTGGAATAGCAGATGAATTTGCAAGGAGAAATGTAAAATTAATTTCTGTTGAGACAAATTAAATGCTAAATGCCTGTGTTTTTTAGTTACCCAACATAGTTACAACATCCTCATTATGACCTGAAAATCCACTTCTTCTAAAAATGAAAACATCTAGAAACCATTCTCAGATTTTTGTTTGGAAATGTGGGAAAAGTGACAACTAGATGAATATAGCAAGGAGCATTATGAACAGCAAGGATAGTCAGTGTGTCTGGAAGTGAGTGTCCTGTACTGGAACGTCGTCTTCAAGCTGTGGGAAAGTAAGTTGTAACTTTGGTCCTGACTTTAGCACACCAAAGAAACTGGGCTTCTGGTCCAAGGTGCTACCTTCATGAACCAAATAGTCCTCCTCATTTAGAGGATGTATAAGGATTTTAGAGCAGATCATCTAGACTTTTAATATAATTCTGGAGCTGTTTTAAAACTCTGAAATTTGACTGGATGAAGTGATGGTGCATACTGGAAAACCTGCTTTTCTGATTAAATTCAGACTTTGTTGAGGCAACATTGAAGTTACACTTGTAATCTGCAAGTAAATAAATAAGTCCTAATGAAAGAAGAGGTAAGACAATTTTCAGGAAGCCTGGATGCTGTACTTGAAGTGTGAATGCAAAGTGAGCAGAGCTAAGCTATGGGACCATTTCAGGAAGGGGGAATTTTGCTCTCTTCACTGGAATCTGTTCAAGAAAATACAGTCTTTCTCGACAAGATTCCATCTGCTTTTTAGCTGCTTGTTTTGATATTGATATTTAGAGTGCTAACAACATAGGTAAGGTGGTTGCTAAAACTTTTTCTGTAAAGTAGAAGAGTTCTTAGTTGTTTGATTTGTTTCAAAATGGCCTCTCAGTAAATTTCTTAGTCGAAGGGACTGTTTGAGTTGATGCACTTTCACATTCATCAGCATCAGAAGAATGTGTTTGCTTTCCTAGAACAGACACTTCAGCTGTAGGGCATGGTCATTTACTTAAAAGGAAGTTCAAGGGGTGGGTTCTTAAATCCCTCTGTAAGAACACTGGCTGCCAGCCATTGATTTCATTTTGGGATTTATGGGGAATTCACCTGTAGTACATTCCATGAAGTCCCTGATGCAGTTCAGAAATGTCTTTCTGGGTCTTGTTTGTCTGAGAATGGATTTAGTCAACTAGCACCTGTGGGTAGGCATGTCTAGAGGAATGACTTCTGCTCCATCCACTTCACTCTAACTTCTCATCTTGTCTGTATGAGTGTCTTTCTCTGTCTCGACCAGTTCTTTTTGTTTCTGAATAACTGTGTGAATGGAAATGTTATTTGCATACCCATATAGGCTGTGCTTTTTGTGGTAATTATATTGGTTTTGCTTGCATTTGCTCTCTGTATTTCAGTGTGATTTTTCCAGGCTCCTTGGCCTGTTTTACACATATTACTCCAAAAAGTAATAGAGACAGAGATATTGTTTTAACTCCTTGCTGTGAAAAATTAAAAAATAAATAAATAAAAGGAAAATATAATTGTTCACTTCCACATGTTTTTCTTTTCCTTTTTTTACAGCCTCCTGAGGTGTGTAGTACTTGTCGCTCTCAGAGACATCAAGCAAGGAGAAGAACTTTTTTCTAATTACTACACTGTTGTGAATTGAAGTGTCATTAAAATACTCAATGTGTTGTATATCAAGCATCCTGAGAATTTTTACATAACGGAGGGCTGTAGTTTTACCACTTAGAGTGCAAGCTGCAGGCTCCTGTTTCCCTGAAAATACTCCATTTTTGATGCAGAGGTAAAAGTTTAACTCTTACATCATTAGGGTCTCACCTGGGCTGCTGTGGTTGGTGTTATTGCTTGTTGGTGTTCAGCTGTCCACAGCTCATAAAGTAAAAACCTCAGTTCTGGACACGTCATTTAATCTTAAGATTTGCACAGTTGTCTATAACTATGGCTCAGTTTCTTTATTTTGTTATTTCACTTCTTATGCTTAGAATGGTCACATTTTGTATAAATAGCTTCCCACTTGTGAACTGTTCCTCAGATAATCCTCATAGTTCACAGTGATTACTGGTTCTCATTCTGGTTTTCTTGGAGTTGATCCCTTTGGCATCTTCTTCCTTTTAGAAAGTATTCCTCTCTTACCAGTGGTCCATATCTTTTATTAAACCTTTTGGAGCAGTGCTGATACCCACTTCAGATGTGCCTGCATGGTCCACTGTCATCGAGAGGCCAACTTCAGCCCTTACTTTAGCTGTGCCTGTCTTGGGGTAGGAGGAATGGTGGTATGTGTCTGGGCGCCCTGTTCAGTCCTAGTTTCAGTGGTTCGGGGAAAATTTCCTGGTGTGTGTCGACTTTAATAGCTTTTATTCCTAAAGAGAGACAACTGCATGTTAGAGTGTAGTTGGGGGAAATTGATGCCAACCAAGTGTGCTATGTGTTTTTTCTAATGAGTTACTGGCATAAACAGAGCCAGCCATTCCCACATTAATTCTCGCTGCTGTCTGCAAACTGCCGTCAGAAGGTAAACAAGAGACAGCTTGTCAGTCTTCAGGTTTGGCTAAACAGCTTGGGAAAGAAAAATCATCCCAGTATTTACTGCAAGAAGTCCAAGCAAGCGTCGCAATGAATTTGTGGTTGGCATAAGCTCATGAGAACGGAGGAGCCAGGAAATAGTGTGCTCTAATAAATTTGGCAGTGGTTGGGGCAGCCAGGTTGCCCTGCTTAGCTGCAGAAGTATCTAGTCTCCTTCTCAGAATGCAAGACTTCTCTGTGTCTGTGTTACTTGGTCTCCGTCCAAGTCTGAACCTTGTCTTTCATGTTCATCTGGAAGTCCTCCTCAGCTAGAGACAGCTGCCTTTTCAGGAAGATTTAAATAGCAGAGCTGTGAGATAGTTGGATGTGGCTCAGCATGGGTTGTACATGTCTTATGAAGGTGCTAAGGACACCTTCTAGTGGCAGTCTTCGTGTCTTCACTGAACAGATCAGAGCAGGTGGTGATCTCCAGTTTGCTGAAGAGGGTGCTCACCCTCCATCATTCTGAGGATCTCTTCTCTCCTGAGCTGGGTCTTCTCCCCATCTCTCTCTGAGACAAGGTTTTTGGGCATCTCTTCATCCCTAGAGAGGAAGCTGGTTGTCAGGGCTTAGCTCAGCAAATCAGGGCTTAATGGTAGGTGGGGAATACTGGTGTCAGCACGCCCAGAGAAGGCAGGTGCTGCTTGTGTTTTCTGGACTGAGGTGCTGTTGTGTGAGGGTAAAGACTAGCCCAGCTGCCTTGTTACACGCTTGTTAATACTTTTTAAGTAACAGCATTTGAAAGTATCTCATGTCTCTGGAACCTCATTTATTGAGAATGGTTTGCTTTCCTGCACTTGCTGCCTCTTGGATGTCAATGTTGCAGTGGAGGCCTGCAGCCTGTCACTCACCCGGTGTGTGGGGCTGGCTTCTCCTTGCTGAAATGCTGGAGGATGCCAGTGTGCGTCACAGACTGCTCGTATGCAAGGAAGCGTGGGCTGGCCTGCAGCTGGCAGCAGCAGTTGGTTTCAGTCTGCCAGTAGCTCTAGAAAGACAAAAAGCAGCAGGAGGAGGAGGTACATTCAGGTGCTACTTAAGCATGGGGACTGAGCAGGAGGAAGGAAAATGGAAGAGTAGAAATACTGGCCCAGTAAAGTGCTGCAGCCTATAAAAGCGCTTCAGGTATATCAGACCATTCCTTCTTCAGATTCATTAAAGGTGAAAGTAGTTCTATTTCCCTGTGTGCCCATTCATTACCGTCAAACGAACACCTCCAGGGCTGGAGAAGAGAAACTTTCAGGATGTTATTTCAGATGTAATGTGCAATTTGGCAATAAACCAGTAAAATTCTCTATGCAATCTGTTTATTGTTTGTTAATAGTAATAAACTATTAATTATAGTAAGTAAAGTCTCTCTCGAAGCGATTATTTTCCTGGGTAATTTTAACTGTAATTCCCTAAGAACAGGGAGTTATTGGCTAGCACTGCCTCTCTATGGCTGAACACTTAGTAGTAAAAGAAGGAAAGGAAAATTAAACTAAATTTTAAGCACTGATGCTGGCTACTGTTAGGCCAAATCTTGTGAAGTCCTCCCTGATGGAGACCCATGGTTTGCCCGTGTGAAATACTGTACTAATTCAGGGGATAACTTGTGTGTCTAAATCTGTTGCCAGCTGTGGTGCACCGGCTGGGATCCTTAGATAAGGGGCAGCAGCTGCATTGGGCCTGTCTGAGGTGGAGGCAGCTTTCCCCACCGCAGCCCTCAGGTTGCTGTGCTGTGTATCGTTAGCAGAAGGCAGTTGGTAACACAGGTGTGTGTTGGCTGCTGCTGAGCGGGGCTCCCACAGCAGCAGGGCAGCCTTTCCAGCATTTGCCCCTTGCCAGCAGGCTGGGGCTGGGCCAGGGCTTGGGAGGGGACACAGCCAGGACAGCTGACCCAAACTGACCAAATCGGGGTACGACATTTGCTATTAAGGCATTTGTTTTCTGGACCAGCTGCTACACATCCCGGGGCTGTGCTTCCTGGGAAGCAGCTGGACATCGCCACCTCATGGGAGGTAGAGAATAAGTATTTTTGTTTTCCTTTGCTTCCATATGCAGCCTTTGCTTTTCCTTTGTTAAACTGCCTTTACCTCAACCCATGAGTTATTTTCTGTCTTATTTTCTCCTCTAATCCTGTTGAGGAGGGGAATGATAAAGCGGTTTGGGGGCCAAACTGCCCCAACCTAAGAGCAAAACCTAGAGTACATGGGGAAAATGGGAAGCTTTGTCACTGAACGGGAGTTTCAGGCTTGTTTTTCCTGGAGCTGAATTTCCTATCCCTGTGGTAAATGTCCTAGTAGTCCAGGCAGTGTGGGGAGTCCCCTGACTGCAAGCACCAGAGGCCAGCACCCTCCTCTCCACAACTTCCTTTTAGGTTGTTGTAGAGAGCAATGAGGTCTCCCCTCAGCCTCCTCTTCTCCAGGCTAAACACCCCCAGCTCTCTCAGCCGCTCCTCATAAGGCCTGTTCTCCAGCCCCTTCACCAGCTTTGTTGCTCTTCTCTGGACTCACTCCAGAGCCTCAGCATCCTTCTTGTGGTGAGGGGCCCAGAACTGATCACAGTACTCGAGGTGCGGTCTCACCAGTGCCAAGTACAGAGGGAGAATAACCTCCCTGGACCTGCTGGTCACGCCATTTCTGATACAAGCCAGGATGCCATTGGCCTTCTTGGCCACCTGGGCACACTGCTGGCTCATGTTCAGTCGCTGTCAACCAACACCCCCAGGTCCTTCTCCTCCAGGCAGCTTTCTAGACAGACTTCTTCTAGTCACAGGGTTGTTGTGCCCCAAGTGCAGGATCCGGCATTTGGCTGTGTTAAACCTCATGCCGTTGGTCTCAGCCCAGCAGTCCAGCCTCTTCAGATCCCTTTGCAGCCTCCCGACTCTCCAGCAGATCCACACTTCCACCCAGCTTAGTATTAGATTGCTGGGGTTTATGCTGCAAGTCCTTACTGCCTTGAATTTTGCACACAAAACAAGGATTTAGACATGAAACAGCCAAGCACCACAGAGAATTCAGGGGCTGGTTGTCTTTTACTGGCAGAAATGGACGTGTCCCACGGTGACTTCAGTGGAAACGTAAATAAAGTAACTACTAAGTTGTGGGGAGATCTTTACAGTATTTCTACACATACCAATCAAATCCATTTTTAAGACTCCAGCATTGCAAAGCTAACCCTGAGTTGCATCAAAAGAAAAAAGGATGGCATGGGGTCACTCATGACAATTCATTCAAGCAACAGTGATCTTGATGCTGAACTAGAAAAATGGGGTGCAGCTTCTCACCGGTTTCAGGCATTTTGTTCTGAACCTTGTACCCAGTATCACTACAGAGATTTTAACCTCGCATTATCTTCATCAGGGAAAGAAATTTGTTGGCCAGAGTTGTATCAACTTGCACTCCTATGTAATCAATAATTTCTTTACCCCAAGTTTTGTTGTGTTAACCACTGCAAAATAAGCACAGTGGGCCAAGGAGTCCTACCTTTGACAGAACTGGAATGCAAGGTCTCAGAAGAGATAAGGTGCTTTTCAGCATCCAAGATTAGTGGTCCAAGATTTCATTTTCTTGAAGGAATGGAAAATCAAGGTAAGAAGCTTTTCACATAGTTTAGCTTAAGGCTTAGAGCCTAAGCCAAGTAGAACTTTTTGTGTTCACACCTGTAACCTATCTTGACACAGATTTGAAGATCTGGGCAAGTTTTCTCACAGCAGAGAACAGGAATCTGCTCCCCACAGCCTGCTGCAAAGTTTACACGCTAGGTAATACTGCTGAGAGTTAATACTGCTGAGATGTGTTCCTCTGAAGCTGTCTACTATTTGGCTGTACTTAAGCCACAAAGTTTTAATGTTTACCTGCATCGTCCACTCTTCTTAACACAGGAAGCATGGGAGCACACTTCAATGGTACTCGGAGATCTTAAAATGTTGCTCAGTTATTGCTAAATAATTCTGAAAATGAAGTGGCAAACACAGTTCAGATGCATAAGAAGCTTTACAAGTAAAGAAAGGTTTCCAGACATTTATTTCTGGAACTGTACACCAGGTATTAAAGTACAACAAATACAAAATAATGCTCAAAAAAATCAGTGTTTATGTACAAATATTAAAACCAATAGCGACTTCCTCTTGAACATCTGATACTAAAAGCATGTTCCGATTGTCACTACCTTTGTTGTTATGCGCAGGGTACTTACTCTGAACTGAGAATAATGGGAATCTCTGTTTTATTAGGACTATAACCATTCCTACCGTATTTTACAATAGATAGTATCTTCATCTTTCAATGAAAAATAGGAATAAAAAAAATAGTAACCTTGTCATTATTTTATAAATTACTGTATTTAGTCTCCCTGTCTGCAGATAATGTGCTTGTAATGCTGGGCAAATAGTGTCCCTCTTGGTCAGTTTATTCATTAGTTTACATTCAAAGCTGAAATATTCACTAGAGGCTTTGGTTAAATTAAGTAGTATCACTATGTTCTACTTGATCTGAAGTTTTCCTATATTTTTGTCCCTCACTTTTAAAAATTAAAAAAAGGATACAATTGCACGATTCATTGACCTAATTGTACACAATTTAGTATTCTTCAAACAGTATTGTACATCCTTCAAGTAAATTCAGCAGTTTGACCATGGCAAGAGGAAAACTAAACACTTAGAAACCTAGCATGAGAAGATGACATTTGGATAACCAAAGTAAAAGTATTGCTATAATCACAGCACCAGTTACACTTCTAAATGAAATCAGCTACCCTCTTCAGAGTCCCTGTACATAGAAAGGATACATTTACCAACACTGCAATTATGGATTTTTTGGTTTGTTTGTACGAAGAGAAAATGTGGCAAAGGACAAAGAATTCATCACAGTTTGTTATAAGAATTGTGCTTCACCATTTGAGAACCAAGGCAAATGTAATTTCTTCATGTGGTTGTGATTCGGTATCTTCATGCTGACTTTGAAAACGCAATTCTTTTAATAAACGGTAACAAGTTCTCCATTTAAATGTTTAAACTGAGAGAAAAATAAGTAAGTCCAGCTTTTAAAAGAAAAGTTCAATAAATAGCTATTTTACATGGATAAAGTCATAGTGGTACAAATTTATGGATGTCACATCAAGCATGCACAAAAATGTTACTATACACAGAAGTAGTCAGAAAATATTGAAATAGATATCTAAAAAGATATGAAGAATTTACATATGTACAAAATCTTGCAAATTATTGCCTCACGTTAACAAGGAATTAAAAGTAAACTATACCAGCTAGCTAGCCAACAGGCTGGATAAGATCAGCATTTAAGAATCTATTAGACTAGCCAGAATTAATTTTTCTCTCATATCATTTTCTGAATTTTGGTCAAAAGTCTTTATTAAATAACTAAAGTGTCCATTCAACTTGCTGACAACCCAAACCTTAGACAAGTCTCTGTCTACATTAAGAGCCCAGCAATGCATAGATAAACTGAATATATTACTGCATCAGCTAATGAGAATGGGCATGTTCATTTAAGTGCAACTGGTATAAGCAGTCATCTTTGTATAACGAGTTTTATACAGACCAGCCACTCACTGTAAACCCACAGATAAACTTGAATGTATAACAATGGAGGATTATGGCCAATATTTTACAAAATTATATAAGATGTGTTGATTCATAAACAAAAGAAACAAGGTACAAAGTTCAGCACAAAACACAGCAACCAGAAGCTGACAACTCAGCTAAAAACATCAGAGTACAACACAGGGCCAAGGCTACCCATTGTTTACTGTGTACTGACTAAAATGATGTATTTCAGATGTTAAGAACAGATTACAAAATTATCTCTACTTTTGTCCACTGTGCTAAACTAATTTGTATTTAATATGGTAAATGTGCTATTGCATAAACACTTCAAAGCAATCTTCATTACAATGTGGTAAAGAAAACTCTGTATGCTGCATCAGCAAGTCAGGATGTCAACGCAGTTCACAGTATGCATAATAAATACCCTCTTCCCTTTCAAATATTAAAGTTACTACTTTCTAATTACTCAGCATAACCTTGAAGCAACTATTACAAATATCAACAATGCAAACTTAATCACTGGAATAATGAAAACAAATTAGTGGCAATTAAATTTGAAATAAAAACAGTGCAAAGTATGGAGGAAAAGGGGTAATGAAGTAAGGTTCAATTTCTCACTGAAAAAACCCTGCAAGATGTGTGCTACAACATGATGTCATAAGCCAATGTTTGGTATGCTTGGTTTGACACTCCAGCAAGAATTAGAACAAATGTTTGCAAGACAAAATTTCTGGATGGCTAAATTGCACTCAATGTTCAACAGAGAAAATTTACTCAAGTCCAACAGTTGCTTTTATGGGAAACATTCCTATTATCCTTTCCTATTTGACCAACGTAATGAAGTGGCATTTTTGAGCTGATAACTTACCAAAACAAAAAAATGCAATCCACAACAACTTCCAAATATATACTTCAAGGTTCTACTATTCCTACATAAACTAGATAGTCCCTCAAAACTGTAACGCTTTGAACTGCAGTGCTCCAATTTAATTAAGTTGTCTTCCAAACGCAGACTGTTTATTTAGTGGTAACTCCTAAGCTATGCAGACTGTAGCTTTACACAACGCCAGCTCCCTTAGGAAATTAATGTATACGATCACATTACTCTTCAAAGCTGTGGACAAAACCCGCTTGAATACAATATAGCCTAAAACACAATCTGTTTAAGCCAGTTAAGTTTAAAGTACACAGACACCTATGGCAGCATAATTACTTCTGTGTAAGGTAGCCATGGCCTAAAATTTTGCAACAGCATCGAAGCGTAGGTCTTCACACTTGACTCATGTTCAAGTTCCTTGTGCCAGCTTCCACCAAGATGAACTCGCTGTTTTGTAAACTGAAGTGCTCTAGTTTAGTATCACATGAGAGAAGGTTCCATTTAAAATACATCCTTGTATGTTTGTGCAGTTTAAATTAAAGAAACCCATCCCTGCCTTTGTAAGAAAAAAAAATGCTACATTGAGCAGGGATCAGGATTGGTACCTGTAAACATTGTTATTCCACTGCATCCGTTACAGCAAAAGTAACTTAGACTAAAAAGCCACTCCAATTCATTCAGAACTTCTGTGCTGGTTTTGAAATGGTGGCCGTTGTCTACAGGCTTTAAAAAAAAAAAAAAACAACAAAACCTGAAGCAGAGCTTAAAGCTGCACCACAGAGTCCTCTTAGTCCCAAACTCTGCCAAGCATCCTATGATATTTCCACATTTATGGACTCAAAAAAGAAATTACTCTTGATAAATCAAGATATAGTTCTATACATACAAAGACATCACTGATGTCAGAGTTCAAACTTCCAGTGAAAGACTGAGCAAACCTGACAGCTCCCATCAGGTTTACTACTACTGCATAAAGTACCCACCGTTTGTTCAGCTTTCTGCAGTCATTCAGAGTGAAGGGCAGTGTGTTGGTGAAGAGTGTGGGTATTGATAAAACCATTTGTCTCATTTGCAGATAGACTGCTGAAGTCAGCCACTGAAACAGCCATTTTGGCACTGGTAATATGGTGTGTGTGGTTCTCAAAGTCCACACCAAGGTTATTTACAGAGACATCATTCATGAAAGATTCGGGGACAGCAATCCCCATTTTCAACCTCTTTGCAGGTCTTTCTGTCTCCTCACTGCACATGTTCATTGGGTTTAGCTCTGAATGATAAAACCCAGTTTCAAATAAATTAAAACAATCACTTTCACCATTGCTAGGCAAGTTAAGCAATTCTTCTGTTCCAACAGGCACATGATTAACTGGTGCTCGGGGTAAGCTGTCCATAGGAGGAAAGGTGTCATCCAGGCAGTTCACATCTGAAGTGTGGCAGACTGTAGCTACACTGTTTGTCAATGCTGGAAAAGCGAGGAACAGAAATGCAAATTAAATAGTGTTTGTATAGTTACAACAGAATGACTTTTTCCCCCCTCCCCTTAATTCACCTGTCAACTCATTGGCAGTGATAGAGTTCAGAATGCTCATCTGCTGGTCAGGAATGCTTTCTGTCCGACTATTAGATGTTAAGGCTGAAGAATGCACGGCTCCACCAAGGGCTTCTGCTTCATCTACCAAACGATCCATGTAGTCCCTAAAATAATTTTGTATCCACAATGCATTATTTAACCAGGAAACAAAGCCTAAAAGTGATGATAGGTTTAATTCCAGTTGCCACAGACAAAGCAGTATTACACTGCAGTGACAGAAAGAAAAAAAAAAACACTACATGTACAATTTGCCACAGAAAATATTTTACAATAATGCTTTACTTACGTAACTCCTGGGTGGTGGTTATACCTCTTCTTCCCAAATCTTGTTTGCTGAGCAAAGTAATCGTAACGTTCTGACTTTTTCCACATGTAATAGAAAGCCACACACTCAGCAACTGTTCTGGTTCTTACCTACAAGGTGGAAAGAATGGACAGAACTAATGCAAAGACTTCTATTTTGTCGTTTCCCAAGCACAGTTTCCATATTCCTGCAATACTGTTCATTCATTTTATTGTTGTAGTATCTGCAACAAAGCAATTAGAGCAGGAGACTTCAAAAAGATTTAGTCTCAAGTATTACATTTGCTCTCTTGTATGCATTACTGGCTTTTTTTAAAACTAGACTGAAACTGCTTCTACATGGGATACAGTTCAAAACGTATATAACAACTTTTTAAACGGTAAGACAGACTATTTCTGAAGACGGAAAAAGCTTAGCAAATCAATGACCTAAGAGAAGTGAAGCAGAAAAGACTTTGTGTACTAGGAAGTCCAGAACTGTGGAGGCCTTGACAACAGATAATTACAACAGAAAGTGCTAAGACAACAAAACAAAACCGTAGCCTCATTCAGAATGTATATAGCACTCAAAAGACTCATTTTGATCTAAGTGAACCATTCACATCTTTCCCCAAAATGGAGATCACAGAATCACAGAATAACCAGGTTGGAAGAGACCCACTGGATCGTCGAGTCCAACCATTCCCACCAATCCCTAAATCATGCTCCTAAGCACCTCGTCTACCCTAACCTTAAACACCTCCAGGGACGGCGACTCAACCACCTCCCTTGGCAGACTGTTCCAATGCCTAACCACCCTCTCCGTGAAGAACTTTTTCCTAATCTCAAGCCTAAATCTCCCCTGGCGGAGCTTGAGGCCATTCCCTCTCGTCCTGTCCCCTGTCACTTGGGAGAAGAGGCCAGCACCCTCCTCTCCACAACCTCCCTTCAGGTAGCTGTAGAGAGTAATAAGGTCTCCCCTCAGCCTCCTCTTCTCCAGGCTGAACAACCCCAGCTCTCCCAGTCGCTCCTCATAAGATTTGTTCTCCAGCCCCTTCACCAGCTTTGTTGTTCTTCTCTGGACTCGCTCCAGAGCCACAAGATCCTTCTTGTGGTGAGGGGCCCAGAACTGATCACAGTACTCGAGGTGCGGTCTCACCAGTGCCGAGTACAGAGGGAGAATAACCTCCCTGGACCTGCTGGTTACGCCATTTCTGATACAAGCCAAGATGCCATTGGCCTTTTTGGCCACCTGGGCACACTGCTGGCTCATGTTCAGTTGGTTGTCAACCAGCACCCCCAGGTCCTTCTCCTCCTGGCAGCTTTCCAGCCAGGTTTCTCCTAGTCTGTACCTCTGCTTAGGGTTGTTGTGCCCCAAGTGCAGGACCCGGCATTTGGCCTTGTTAAACCTCATGCCGTTGGTCTCAGCCCAGCAGTCCAGCCTGTTCAGGTCCCTTTGCAGCCTCCCGACCCTCCAGCAGATCCACACTTCCAGCCAGCTTGGTGTCATCTGCAAACTTGCTAAGGGAGGACTCAATGCCTTCATCCAGGTCGTTGATAAAGACATTAAACAGGACTGGACCCAGGACTGAGCCCTGGGGAACCCCACTTGTCAATGGCCTCCAGCTGGATTTAACTCCATTTACCACCACCCTCTGGGCCCGGTCATTCAACCAGTTTTTCACCCAGGAGAGTGTGCGCCTGTCCAGGCCAGAGGCTGACAGTTTCCGAAGCAGAATGCTATGAGAAACTGTATCAAAGGCTTTACTGAGGTCCAGGAAGATACATCCACAGCCTTTCCCTCGTCCAAGAGTCTAGTCACTTGGTCATAGAAGGTGATCAGATTACTCTGGCAAGACCTGCCTTTCATGAACCCATGTTGACTGGGCCTGATCACCCGGTTCTCTTGCAAGTGCTTCATGATCGCACTCAAGATCACCCGCTCCATGACTTGGTACCGAGGTCAGGCTGACAGGCCTGTAGTTTCCCGGATCCTCCCTGTGCCCCTTCTTATAGATGGGCACGACATCAGCCAGCCTCCAGTCCAGCGGAACCTCCCCAGTCATCCAGGACTGTTGGAAGATGATGGAAAGGGGTTTGGCCAGCACATCCACCAGTTCCCTCAAAACTCTTGGGTGGACTCCATCTAGCCCCATAGACTTGTGGGTGTGTAGCTGGGCAAGCAAGTCTCTAACCACCTCCTCTTGGACCTTGGGAATCTCATACTTCTCTTCCAACCCTTGGGGTTGTGCACAGAGGGAACAATTTTCCTTACTGTTAAAGACTAAGGCAAAGTAGGCATTGAGCACTTCAGCCTTGTCTTCGTCCCCTATTACTGTTGTTCCCTCTGCATCTACTAGGGACTGGAGATTCTCCCTAGCCCTCCTTTTGCTGTTGATGTATTTGTAGAAAGACTTTTTGTTGTCTTTCACAGTCTTGGCCAATCGCATTTCTAGTTGGGCCTTAGCCCTCCTGATTTTTTCCCTGCACATTCTCGCTTCCTCCCTATAGTCCACCCAGGATGCCTGCCCCTTCCTCCAGAGGTCGTAGACCCTCCTCTTCCTATTGATGTCTCTTAGGACCTCCCTACTCAACCACGCTGGTTTCTTACCCCGCTGGGTACTTTTCCGGAACTTGGGGACGGCTTTCTCCTGAGCTGCTAGGAGTTCCTTCTTGCAGAGTGCCCAGCCCTCATGGACACCTTTGCCCTCAAGGAGCGCCTCCCACGGGACTTTTCCGACCAGCCTTCTTAACAGCCCAAAGTCTGCTCTCTGAAAGTTGAGGGCGACTGTTCTGCTAACCTCCTTCTTCATTTTACCCCGCACTGAGAACTCTATCATCTCATGATCACTTTGCCCCAAGCGTCCTCCAACCCTCACATCCCCCACCAGTCCTTCTCTGTTCACAAACAGCAGGTCCAGGAGGGCACCGTCCCTTGTCGGTTCGCTCACCAGCTGTGTGAGGAAATTGTCTTCCACACACTCCAGGAACCTCCGGGACTGCTTCCTTTCTGCTGAGATTGTTATGTGAAGTTATATTCTTGGAGAAAAAGTAATTACTTCCACCTATATTCTTATAAACTACATCCATTTTTAGATGCAGGAACATTTCGCATCATCAGGCCACAGTTCCAATATAAGTTTTACAGCTAGAATATACAACTGCATCCAGATATAGTCTGTCAGTAAACTACACCTGAACTTCATCAAAACAAACAGAAATATCAGAGGCAAATCCAAAATGCCTTGGGTGTAGCAGTAAAGCTTTTAAGTTTAGGGACAAACATACCGGGCTGGGAGGAAATGAACAGATGTCCATATGCTAGTATACAAAGTCCCAATTAGCAATACTTCACAGGACAGTGATAAGGAAACCTCTCTTGTTTAAACTTAGCCATGCACTAAATCTTGCCTACGTGATGCTTCCAACATAAAAGTGACATCAGCCTACCCTGTGTGCCAGAATTTTCCATATATTTTCTGGCATTTTACCTACTTGGAAAAAAACCCTCTGGACTTCTTAGAAAAATTCTGGTCCATAGTGACAGATATATCAACTCACATGGTTTACTGCATGTTGTAAAAAAGTATCTTTAGATTATTTCTTTGCATCTCTGATGAAACTAGGACTGCTTCCAACTCTGTATCAGATGTTACTGATTCAGCCTCCCAGACAGAGCCCCAGCACACACACGCTGCCACCCAGATGCCAGGCTGCAGGGCATGCCCTGCTCTCGCACCAGTATCTGACACCAGTGGGGAATTCATCTGTGGGAGATGTGCTCGGGTGAAGGAACTCCTCTGCCTGGTGACAGAGCTCAAGGAAGTTGTAAGGAGGCTGAGGCCAATCAGAGAGCATGGGAGGGAGATGAACCACTGGAATATATGCTCCCTGTCTCAGACCCAAAATGTGGCTTGCCTTGTACGACAGAGGAGTCCCCATCCTTTCTCCATTCAGACAAGGAGAGAAATAAGGGAGATTGTGGGGAGTGGCAGTAGGTTCCTGCCTGATGCAGCAGGTGTGTCTCCCCTGTGCCAACCTCAGCCTCTCAGGTTACCCTGCACAACAGATATGAAGCTCTGCAAGTGGAACCAAACCTCAATGAGGATGGTGTGTCCTACAGCTTAGAAATACTCCCTATGTTCAGACACACTAAGCCCTCCATTAAAACAGCCTCTGTTAAGAAGAGAAGGTGAGTTATTGTCATAGGGGAATGCCTTCTAAAGGGAACAGAAGGACCAATCTGCAGACCAGACCCCATCACATAGGGAAGTTTGCTACCTTCCTGGGGCCTCGGTTAGAGATGTAGAGAGAAAACTACTAACTCTGGTCAGGCCCATGGACTACTATCCACTGCTGATCTTCCAATTAGGTAGTAACAAAATCCCAATAGGAAATTTGAGAGTAATTAAAAGGGACTCCAGAGCCTTGGGAAGTATGGTGTCAGGTTTGGTGGCACAAACTGTTCTCCTCTGTCATTCCAGCTACAGGGAATGATGACGAAATGAACAGGAAGTGCCTGGAAATAAATAACTGGCTCCAAACATGGTGTGAGGGGCAAAACTTTGGGTTCTTTGATCATAGGTTGAAGCAAATCACCACCAGACTTACTATCCAAGGACACACCTATCCCCTAGGGGCAAAAGGGTACTCACCAAGATGACAACAGGGCTCATTTACAGAACTTTAAACTAGACGTGAAGGGGGAGGGGGACATAAACAGGCTAGATCAAAAAAAGCCTGGGAATGACAGTCCAGTTTCTGAGGAATGGTGCACTGGCAAGGACCCTTGGTCTGCTAACTCACAGGAAGTGAGGAATAGCACTTCAAATGGCACCACGCAAGGGTCGGATAATTCAGAGAGTAGTTGCTGAGGAATTAAGATGATTCTTCCTAGAAGTGAGTGGGATCAACAGCCCAACTGAAGTGCATCTACACCAATGCACACAGCATGGGCAACAAACAAGAGGAACCAGAAGTTCCACAGAAACGTGGTGGGGTGACTCGCATAACTAGAGTGCTGCTATGGAAGGCTACAGACTCTTTTGGAGGGACGGTGAGGAAGGAGAGGTGGTGGAGTAGCCCGCTATGTCAGAGAGTTTTGACAGCCTCAAACTCATTAACGACAATGACGGGGCTGAATGTCTATGGTGAAAATTAGAGGTGCACCTAACAAAGCTAGTAGGTGGTGGGAGTCTGCTATAGAGCACCCAGCCAGGATGAGAAGGCCGACGAGTTATTCTACAAGCAACTGTGAGAACTCACAATCGCTAGCCCTTGTTCTTGTGGAAGACTTCAACTTATCAGATGTCTGCTGGAAGCATAATACAGCAGAGAGGAAGCAGTCTAGATTTCTGAAGTGTGTGGAAGACACCTTCCTAACACAACTGGTGAGCAAGCCAACTAGGGAAGGTGCCTTGCTAGACCTGCTGTTTGTGAACAGAGAAGGACTTGTGGGACGTGTGACAGCTGGAGGACACCTGGGGCATAGCAATCACGACAGATGACAAATCAAAGACGACAGAATTCTATTTTATGAGAAGTAAGGGGGAACGAGGCAGCAGCAGAATGGCCACTTTGGATTTCCAGTGGGCAGACTTTGGTCTCTTCAGAAGGCTGCTCGATCAAGTCCCATGGGAGACAGTCCTTAAGGGCAACAGAGCCCGCAAGGGCTGGATGCTCTTTAAGAAGGAGTTCATGGCAGCACAAGACCAAGCTGTCCCCATATGCCAGAAAATGAGCCACCAAGGAAGAAAACTGGCCTGGCTGAGCAGAGAAAAATATATGAACTTTGGAAGAGGGGGCAGGCATCTCAGGAGAATTACAGAGATGAAGTGAGATCATGCAGAGATAAAAGCAGAAGAGATAAGACCAGTTAGAACTTAGATTGGTTCATTCTGTGAAAGACATAAAAAATGATAAAAAATCCTCTACAAATACATCAACAACAAAAGAAGGGCCAGGGAGAATCTCCATCCTTTACTGAATGCAGGGGGAACAAAGGATGTGGATGAGGCAGAGGTGCTTAACACCTCCTTTGCTTCAGTCTTTAACAGTAAGGCAAGATGTCCCCTGGATACTCAACCTCATGAGCCAGTAAACTGAGAGGAAGAGCAGAACAATGGTCCCATGACCCAAGAGGTTAGCGATCCCCTAAGTGAATCGGACATTTATACATCCCTGGGGCCAGTTGGGATCCACCCATGGGTATTAAGAGAGCTGGCACTTGTGCTTGCCAAATCCCCTTCCATCATCTTCCAGCAGTCTTGGCTGACTGGAGAAGTTCCACATGACTGGAGGCTGGCTGATGTTACACCCATTTACAAGAAGGGCAGGACAGAGGATCCAGGAAGCTACAGGCCTGTCAGTCTGATTTCAGTGCCAGGGGATAGAGCAGGTCATCTTGAGTGCTGTCACACAGCATAAACAGGACAACCAGGTGATCAGGCCCACTCAGCATGGGTTTATGAAAGGCAGGTCTTGCCAAACTAACCTGATTGCCTTCTGTGACAAGGTGACACCCTGCTTGATGGATGACGGAAAGGCTGCGGATGCAGTGTACCTGGACTTCAGTAAAGTCTTTGACACTGTTCCTCATGGTGTTCTACTTGAGAAACTGGCTGCCACGGGCCTGGTGCCCCCTCTGCTGGGTTAAAAACTGGCTGGATGGTCCAGACAGTGGTGGTGAATGGAGCTAAATCCAGCTGGAGGCCTCAGTGCTGGATCCAGTCCTGTTCAATATCTTTATCAATGACCCGGACAAGGGGATTGAATGTACCCCAAGCAAGTTTGCAGACGACGCTAAATCGACATGAAAGGTTCTTCTGTTGCAGGGTAGCGACACTCTACAGAGGGATCTGAACAGGCTGGATCAATGGGCTGAGGCCATTGTGATAAGATTTAAGGCCAAGTGCAGAGTCCTGCACTTGGGACACAAAAATCCTATGCTTCCCCAGGCTCAGGGAAGAGTGGCTAGAAAGCTGCCTGGCAGAGAAAGACCTGAGGGTGTTGGTTGACAGTGGTTGAACACGAGCCAGCAGTGTGCCTAGGTGGCCAAGAATGGCATCTTGGCTTGTACTGGAAACAGTGTGGCCAGCAGGACCAGGGAAGTGATTCTGTCCCTGTACTCAGCACTGGTGAGGCTGCACCTTGAATACTGTGTTCAATTTTGGGCCCCGGACTACAAGAAAAACATTGAGGTCCTGTAGCGTGCCCAGAGAAGGGCAAAGAAGCTGGTGAAGGGATGAAGAACAAATCTTATGAGGAGCGGCTGAGGGAACTGGGATTATTGAGTCTGGAGAAGAGGAGGCTGAGGGGAGACCTTATTACTCTCTACAACTACCTAAAAGGAAGTTGCAGAGGTGTGGGTGCTGGTTTCTTCTCCCAAGTGATAGGACAAGAGGGAATGGCCTTAAGCTGCATCAGAGGAAGTTTAGATTGGACGTGAGGAAAAATTTCTTCACAGAAAAAGTTACAAAGCACTGGAACAGACTGCCCAGGGAGGTGGACAAGTGACCATCCCTGGAGGTGTTTAAAAGATGGGTAGATGAAGTGCTTAGGGATATGATTTAGAAGTGGACAGTTAGAGTTGGTATCAATCTCAAAGGCCTTTTCCAACCTAATGATTCTATGAATTTACTACTTATTGGTAAAATCCATTTAAAATCTGAACCACTCAAATGTTTATTACAGGACAGGTCAACCTGGGTATTTAACACAACTAGCTGCAGCAACCACAGTCCTATAAAGCAATTGCCAGTCTCCTAAAAAGCCCTCAAGGTGGGACCAAAGGATAAAGAATACAAACAGAAAATTTTGTAACATCCATACAGTCAAGCATACCAAATGATATGTATTTTTTATGAAAAAACAAACACCAATCCCTGTTCTTCAGACACAGAGGAGTCAATCAGAAGCAATCCAGATCAAGATTAGAAGTCCTTCGCTGTTGAGAAACCAGAGTACTGATGGATGACTACACTTCCTGAAAACACAAAGAGCTAAGCCTGTTTCTGTAAAATTACACTTTCCCAGTGACAAAAATAAGTTAAGGAAAGATGCATTTCCTTCTCCCACCAGCCATGGAACATAAAGATTCTATTTCTATGAGAGGCCCACACTTAAACTAAATTATAGTATAAATGCAAGTTATGTCGGTGTAAGTTGACTTCAGAGTTAATATATTGACTCATCTTGCAATGCCTAGCTTTCCAATGACACCTGAGGAAAAAACAGCACAAAAACGCCAAGCTGGTTTTAATGTGTTGGTTGTTATTTCACTCTTCTGCATGGCTTTGTATAACTGTACTGATTTTACCAATTTTCAGCATTGTATCATCTACCAGTTCTTCCATGTGACTGTAAATACCAACCTTGTTTTTCTGTATGAGATGAAAGTCTTTTCCATAAACCAGAAGTGCATGCTCAAAGCTTCTGCATTCTTCCTCTGTCCATGCTGTCATCTCCTCTAGATAATTACAAAAGTAGCACAATAAACTTATTTACACTCACTTTTTACAGAGAAAAAAATGTTTCTGTTGCTAAAGCATGAACATCCAAATGCATTCTATAAAAAACCCAACAGCTCAGTTATTTAAATCCACGTTCTTTCCTCTACTATACAGATATCCTACCTGAAATCTGACATTTTTCGTTATAAAGACTCATAAGAGTTTGATTTCTGAAATCTTTTATCCTCGAGAGCAAAGGACATTCAAAAAATTTGATTTACTACTTCTTAATAAAGTAAAAAACCCTGGGTTTGATCACATCACCAAGATATCAATGAGATAATTTTTCTGAATACTTCTTCTTGCATAGGATATAAAGAACAGTGGTTGTTTGAAAAATAGTGAAGGAACAACCTGTCGTGATGGATAACCCACTCCAACTGAATGAACAAGATTGATTCAGGCATTTCTGTCCAGTTGGCTGGACAGAAATCAGCCCTGCTGTGCCAACTATGAGAACTGTGCTAGACCGTACCTTTTCAAGACTCGAGGAGTCTAGGTTGTGTCTTACCAGGAGCTACCAGTACCAGCCTGGGCTGGGACTAGACAGTTACAACTGCACACACTCCAAGGAGTTGGAGGGTGGACTGCAAGTATATATACTTTTTTATATATATACACACACACACATACACACAGACAGCGTAAGTATTTGTAGCCTCCTACTGCCCACTGAGCTCTCCCGTACAGCACTGGGCTGCACAGCAGTGTCCCCCTGAGCAGGAAAGGGACACTACTCCAGATTTCCTTTCAGAGCCAAGATACCCCTTACCTGGCACCTGTGTCCATAAAAAAGGTGAGTTACGTTTTAAATTAAGCATCAACATATATTGTACGCTAGCAACATATATACATGTATCGAGCTACAGTTTAACTACTGTTAAGTGTAGTAGTGTCTGACCACTGTTTAATTACCAATTCATTATCGTTACACAATCGTTACATCCATTTAATTACTATGCAATTATTAATTACCATTTATCATTCAATCATTAATAAAATCTTTTAGTTAAGCCCACAACAATGACTTTTCTTAATTCAATTGGGACAAAAATTGTTGTAGTCAGGATGGGGGATTCAATAGCTCAGTTCCGACAGAAGCAGAGTTAACCCTTCACTGAGATTTTTGGATGACTGGACACAAAAAAAGTGGGATCTTTTAAGAAGGAAACCAGAAAATGGTAAGAAGGTAATAATAATGATACACAAGATACTGAAGAAGTATTTAGGAGCTGCATATCAGTATAACGAAGGTGAACAAGAAATGAGAACAAACAAAGAAAAGCAACAAGACATGCTGCTACCTCTGCAAACAGACCGATTTGTAAGCTAATTCTTTTCCCAGAAGATGGGGATGAAGATGTTTGGGAGGACTCAAATCAAGAATGTATGGCAGCAATATTATAAATGAGGTATGTGCCAGACCTCATCATACAATGCTGACCACTCCATAAGAATCCCTTCAGCTGGCCAGTCTGCAGAAATACAGGCAGAAGCCTGTTAAGAGTGACACTGAATATCTGTGGCACATCTCCTTAACTGGAAGGGATCATATTTTGTTAGATCAAGGCAAAGCAGATGGCTCTTGGGGGCCAGAGCTGTTTGTGAATGAGGGACCAGTCTCTTAACACTGAGTAACAATATATTACACCCAAGTAGCACACTGGGCAGGGGGCACAGGCCCTTGGGACAGTGAGGAGCCTGCTGGTAAGAGCACTAAGTGAACTTTTACAAAAGCAGCCTGCCTTTGGGTGACAAATGACAGGGGTGTGCACAGCAAACTACTCCATCTCTGCTCTTGTAGACCTCAGAGAAGACCACTGAAAATAACGGGAGCCTGCCTGCTCTGAAGTTGTACCTCCCTGCAAAAAGGGATGAGGTAAGAGGGTCAGGATGGCGAATCCCACCTCCAAACCATTCCCACCTGCACAGCATTTAAACCACAGTGAAAAATCGAGGTAGTATGAACTGACACCAAACAGTATGGTGATCCCAAGCTGACACAGACAGCAGAAGGATCCAACAAGAATCCTCAGAAGCCCCTGAAACTTTTCCCAATCCCATAGGGACCCTCATGAGGCAGTGGACCCCTACAAAAAGGCACAATGAACTGTAGAGGAAAGCCTTAGTGCTAGGCACGCCCCGGATAACAACACAGGGCAAACCAACTAGATTGTCCTTAGTCTGATGTAGACTTTTGTAAAACAAAGGATATTGGGGCACCTGAGACAAACCAAAAAACCATCTGCTTCTAAAGATCCTAAGAATAATGCTTTCAGACTTCTTAGGGAGGAACTGTAAATTTTGCATTTTCTAAAATGGAATTTTATTTTACAGACAACAACAGAATCACTAAAAAATATTATGACTTCTAAAACAAAGTAGCTCAACCTAATTTAATAGGCCAGTTTTGTTTCAAGTATTGCTACTTTCCAATCTTAATTATGAGTCTAGGACTACATACAATTAAGAAGGGATTTTTTCAGCTATCTTACATTCCTAATATTGATCCATATAGTTTCTGTTCGGCTGATAGTTAAAGCCAATGGGGAGAAAAAATTTCATATTTTAAAACATTTCTGGAAGGTTGGCTTCACTTTAAGGTGAAGGTGACAGAAAGAAAATTGCCTTGGAGTGTAATGACTTTCTCATCCCATTGATTTTGCATTCCTCACTACAGAGTTCTCAAGCTTAAAAGAGAAGATACCCATGCAAAGTGTCACTCTTAAAACACCGTAGGAGACATGGATTTTTGACTTTCATATGGAGCATAGCAGTCAATTTCAGCAGGTAGAGCAGATCATACCGTAATGGTTACCCTGAGACAGGCACTGACAGCATTATCATCTTTTACCATTTTTAATGAGGATGTAGTCTGTCCCATCTGACTTGGGAGGGGGAAGGAGTGTGAGTACTGGTCCTTAGCACAAAATTTTTGGCCCTGAATGGGCAGAAGTACTTTTTCAATCCCAAAACAGGAATCTAATTGCTAGAGACATATGGAAATTAGGATACAATCCTGCAACTGATACTTCTTTATTGTTTAGGACTACATAATCTCTTATTGTCTATCAGCTTTCAGAAACACTGCTCTGACATTCCTTATTGGCCCCTTCAGCTTTACCTTAGATAATTCACTTTCACAGAACCCAACTTGTAAACATTCAGGTTCCCCCATTTCTGATATGGAATATCTGCCAGAATATCAACTTACTCTTACACCAGGCCTCACACTTCACTTCTTTATGCAACGCATATGTTAAAATACAGGACTAAGAACCGTCCTTGCTAAAGATAAACTCCGATTTTCATTTAAAGGGAGACACAAATATAGCAACAAACAAGATGGAAGCTCATTTTCCAGTGTCAGCTGGAGTAAAGCTCTCTACACTCTACCAAAGACCTGCAGAACTATGAAGTAGAACCAGTTTACTGTTGGCATAGCACAGTGTTAGTTCCATGGGGAAGAGAGTGGCACTCATATAGCCAGCTACGTTCTCCTGATTCTGGTTAAAAAAGTCATCAGGCCATAATTCATCATGATCTCAAAAAGATACTCTAACGTGAGTGAGAGCTGCTATATGGGAGCAAAATCACCACAGTCCTCAACCCTCTCCTCAGTCTGTTCTACTCTTACAACAGTAATGGTAGAAAGAAAGGAAGGTGAAAAGCTGATCATGCAACCTTTATAAAAGTTGCAAATTTCTCTAGAATTTCCAGCTGGGCAACAGTCAGATTGTTCCTAATCAGTGCTAAAAAACACCATGGAAAGGGATGTGCTTGTCAATCTGATTCCTACTTAAGGTTTTTCTATATGACTTTCTTTTTTTTTCCCCAAACACACATCTCTGAAAAATTAGGTACTCTCTCTTACCCTGAGAAGCCTTTCCATTTGAGCAGTATCTCTCAATTGCTTCTTTAACATTATGGCTGCTTTTAAGAAGTTCATACAGTGCCTATAAAATAGAAAAAGTCTTTAGAAATCTTGAAAGTTAGCAAATATCCAACCTAGATCTCCCTGCAGATACTACACTTTCAATGAGCACATCTAATCTAAAAAATAGGATTTCTCTTTACACTTTCCTGACATTTTAGAACAACATCAAAAGTGAGTCAAGGTTTAATTAAGAACATGTAAAAGATTATATGCAATAATTTAAAAAGCTGGTTTTGTCAATAGCACAGTAATCAGAAATAACACAAACCACAACATTGCCAACATTCAAATACTTGTAATTTTAAGCATATGCCTAACACTGCAACTAAGATACTGATCCAAACAAAATCCAATTAAAAAAATAAAGAAATTGATTATTCCTGCCTTTATAATACAAGACAGAGAGAACACAAGTTAATTACAAAGCAATGTGTAACAAATGGAACAAGATATAAAACATACTTGTTCATTGTCCCGCGTATGCAGTCCTTCAGGAATTCTGCCAATAATTTTTTCATTTCCTGTTCTTAAGGAGGTTTCAAAAAGGTATTCTTTAACTTTACTCTCTGAGATCACATCAGGTTTCCAGAGTAAATGGTCTTCATTTTCATAGGCTGTTAAAAGAGAAAATCATTAACACCAGGTGTGACATTAAGGCTATAACTTTAAAAGTGATTTCAGAAAGAACAGGAGCACAAAAGTTACTAAATCAAACACCACCATGCCACCTCCAAAATGCAGCTCACTTTGACCCCAAAAGCCTCAGTTAAGATAGAGTCTGCAGTGTGGTATGGCAAAGAGATTCAGGTTCCATGAGGATGAGAGAAGGTACTGCATGCTTGAGACAAAGTCTTCACAAAGGAACAGCTTGTTGACAGCTAGATGATTCAAATTAAATTAAATTATGCATATGTATTACTCTTCATATAAACAAATCAGCCAAACCATTCACAGGTTTATTCAGCTGTTTTCAACAAATAAACTACAGTTTAAACTATATAGGGAAAGAGTGCAGACTATTACTTTAACATTTCAAATAGTACATTTGGAAAAAATAAAAAGAGATGACTAAGCATCATCTTAAAAGACACTCTTAAGAGTGAATAGGTCATTTTCAACTAAAATTTACCAAAAATTACTTAATAGAATGGGAACATGGTAATTTTCTTCCATTCACTAGCAACTGAATGCTGTTAAGAACTTGTCTGTGCATGTTTCAATTATAGAGTAAACTATTAATCCTTTACTCTGATCAACAGACATGCTTAACACCGCACATAATGTGTCACATACACACTAGTCAATACAAAATTATATTTGGTTCAAACATATAAGCACAACAGCTGTCACAGCAGAAGAGATGAAGATTATCAAATTTCTCATAGAAGTGCAGGAAACAAATATAAAGCTAAGGTGAGGAACAAAATCACATCTCCTCTGAAAGTCCTGTTACAGCTTAAGAACAGGCAAACCTTTCTAACAGACATGCTACAAGTCCAAGGTTTATAGAAGACCAGAACTGCCTTCTAGCACAACTGTGGTAGCCAGGATTACATAGCAGAAATATAAGTTCCTGTTTGCTGTCTCAAGCTCTTCAGGGAGAACAGAGAGGCTTTCACAGAATCCTCCGCCCCTACCAGCCAGGTCCAAACTCTCTGAACACTACTTATGCTTAGCTTCAACCTTTTATCAACCCAGACAAGGTACCAGTTCCTGGTGCAGTCCATGACTGATAATCTGAAGAGAGGCTCCTCAGGGCTCAGACCTTGGAAGTACTTCTTTGCTCTCAGCCATGCCAGCAGACAAGACTCTGACTGGTTCTCTCTAGCACCAGCTCCTTCCAGAGGAAGTTGTCAGATTAACCCTTTCGTGGTCATCCTCTGGTTATTTGCCCTTCTCTAGTTCTTGGCTGAGAAGTCAAGATGTATTATAGTAAAAGGATGATCCAGATAAATAGTTCTCACTCCTCCACTTTCTACAAACCCTAAGTATCCTGTTTGAATCTTGGAGAAAGTGAGACTTCCCTAGGTCTCTTAAGCAACATAAGACATATTCACTTGCTAATGCTTCCAGCTCCATCCATTGAAACATTCTCTTTCTCTACTGCACAGTATCATTCCTCAAAAAAACAGCTGGCAATAGTGAAACTACTTGATATACTTCACTAGAATAATATCCCCATGAAATGCTGCAGTTCAAACACAATTCACAGTATACTGAAAATCTACAGACACAGAATGCTCTTTATTTATTAACACATCCTTCAAACTGTTCGTTAATTTCACAGCTGTTCCACTCATGAGCAATTTCTTCCATTATTTGCTTCTGAACTCCACAGCTATAGGTGCTATACTTTTCTCAGAGTGAAAATTTCTTAAGATACCAAACAAAATTCATTCTTCTACTCCAGCAAAACTGCAGTTTTTAACCTAAGTTTACACTGGAATAACATCATACTTGTGCTTTTTTTAAAAACAGCGTTATCAGGACCTACACCTTTGACTTACACTGTGGAAATCTAAAATAGTTTATTGCTTTGTTTTCAATATACATTTTGTAACACATACTGTTGTGTTTGCCAAAAAACAAGCAAAGAAAAATACTGTTTTGAAGATCTTCAGTGTAAACTAAGGTATATTCTCAGTAGCCCATTTACAATACTCTGATGAAAATACTTGCTGGCCCACAGTTTGCTGTTTCCTAATACTATGAGACATTTCAGAACTAACACTGTACTCCACCTTCCGATGTTTTCTTGAGAATGCCCTCTCAAAAATGAAGAATCATATTTCTGAGATGTAATTATGTAATGTATTATTTCAGATTTCTAGTGTCTGCTTTTATTAAGGTCTCTGAAACTTGAACTAAGCCACTGAATTTACCTTACACATTTAAATAACATTTTTATAACATTTTTCCACCAAATACTATGTAAAAACAAAATTAGCATAACAGTCAAAAGAACCTACCCTTTTCATCATCGCTGTATCTGCCAAGGTAAGGCGGAATTTCAGCCTGGTACTGTGAACCAACCATTATTTCCTGAATATGCAAAAAAAAAAACAAACCACACATTAAAAATGCCATTAACCTGGCTTTTGGCACGGAATCCCAGAATTAAGGTACTATTTTAGATACATATTATATAAACCAATGCATTTTTCTTAACAGCAAAGTTTTTAAAACTTTTTTTTAAAGATACATTTATTACCTTTCTCAAATCTTCAGATGAATTACCATTGTCTGCCTCCACATCTTCACCATCTGATTCCTTATCTCCATCACACGTAGTGTTTGCTTCAGATAGAAAAAACCTTGGTTTTAGCCAAGAAGAATGTCCAGCTCAGACACAGAATTATAAGATACCCTAAACTTTTCAAAGCAGTGCTTGGTTTTATTCTAGAAGACATACTATAAGCCTGTTGATCTACATTTCAGACTAGCATAAAGTCAGTAGGCACTGGTATTGTAAACCGCAGAACCAAAACAGTTATCACTGCAATCAAGACAATCTACTGCATTTCTAATAGTCAAAAGGAAAGAAGATAATTTTTCTTCAGCAACCTTCTCCAACAAATGTTTATACCTTACAGAAAAGGTATCAGAGAACCAGAAAACTTACAGGGCTATAACTTAGCCTCAGGTTAATCACAAAGAAAGTAAAGTTGAAGGCATGTTTTTATTACCTACTAAAACCTTTCATCTGAAGTTTTAATGGGCATTCAGATAATTTCTTTAAACAAGGCTGCCACAGCATTGAGTGAGGATACAGGTGAGATATGCAAAATGGAATAAGCAAAAGACTGCTTATTCCTCTTTAAACTATTTTTTTCCCCCTTAGGAAGAAGTACAAGCAATTCAAGTACAGTACTCCACATAAGAACTAGTATTTTGGAATTTGGAAAGCTGTGGTACTGGGTTCTGAAGCAATTCTATTTTTATAGATGTATAATATATAATCATACAATCCCTGACGGAACAGAATCCACAGTTCTGATTAAAGCTATTCTGCATTCTCAAACTTCAGAAACAACATGCTTATAAACAGTGTTGCAATTTTAGTTTCATAACAGCTAAACAGAATTGTCAACTTCAGAGACAATGTGGGAGACTATGGACTGAGGTTCCTCCTCTGTAATCATTACTACACTCACCAGTCTCTCTTCTGCTGCTAGAAGTGGCAAACAAGAAGCTAAAAATCAACACACAAAATAACAATATGCCTGGATAATCACAGGCAATTATTTTTTCCAATTAATGCAAATTTAATAACATAGCCTATATTATCTATTAGACATGTTTATCTTAAAAATTTTGTTATTTTAGTCTCTTGAGAATTAGGCAGCAATAGAAAAAAAGATGAAGCTGCCAACAGCACAGGGAACTGACATCTCCCTGAAATGGTGGATATTCAGTTTTAAAACATCCAGCTGAGAGTTCTACTAGAGAAAAAGTTGTGATAGAAAACGACAACAGGTGAAAGCAAAGATGACTGTTTCTTAATTGTCAGTAAGATGAGGAGCTAATTATTTTTTTCCTATTAAGCTGCCATACTTTCAGTGTCCTATTAAAAGTTCACACGCAACATTTAAGTACTATCAAGTTTGGGGTTTGCCTAACTGAAAAAAAAGCATTATGATTTTTAAGGTTTTGTATCTCTTTCAAAACAAATGTCTTATATGTATTATGCAATCAGTAGCATGCAGGTTGCTGATGACTGAGGCAGCGCATCCCCTTTATCAACCCCCATCTCTAAGGGGATGAAATCCCTCAGGAATAGCTTAAAATACTTGCCAGATTAAAACTGTGATACATAATCTCCACATTGCTGTACTTCTAGGACACTAAAGAACAAATGAGCTGCATCAGGCAATGAGAAGTATCTCACCCAGGTTGGATAACTGAACAGCTGGTTCTCAGATCCTTCCATAATAGCTCCATGGGTATTGAAATTCTGGTGGTCATGTTTTTATAGGCCCCAACCCATATAAAACCACTTTAGGAAAGAAACAAAGAAACCCTGTCCCAGTTGACATTCACAGGCTGGCTGGAGGAGTCACTGGCTTAAAAGTGGCAGCAAAAATTTTAGTAAACACTAATATAAAATAATGGATTACACTAACACACTGAAAATTAAGGGTGTTCCTCAATACTATATTAATTATGAAGTAATTGCATTTGTAGAGAAATTAATTTTACTTGTTCTTTGAGCATAGTGCCAAATGCAAGTGTTTCGAGTAATAAGCACTGTCAACTGGAGACTTCATTCACGTACAACATCCTGCAAAACACTTTCTCAATTCCTGGCAAAGTCAGCACTACTCCGCAATTTTGACATTTTAAGCTAGCAAGCAATATGTATTGCTAAGACTTTTTAAGTACTATTATAAAATTAGGTTTCCTACATCTTAGTGGCCGAGGAAAGAAGTCGGTAGCCTCATGTGAAGTAACTGATGGTGTCAAGTCATCAGCAGAGGACTGTGTTTCTTCATCATCACCTGACAAGAGGTCTTTAGCAATTTCCTCCTGTATGATCAAAATAAAAAATGAAAACTCAGACTGACTACTGAGTATAGAATGGCGAGCGTTTAGATTCAGCAAATGGTAAGCCTCATTAATTAAAATGAATTATTTTATCATAAGTAAATTTAGTAGACCACACACCCTTAATTAAAAAACTCGTTTGCTCCTCCCGAATCTAAGAACAAATGTAACCATTCAATTCAGAGGTGAACACTGGGGTTCATTTCCCCTTTGTCTGCTATTAAAATAAATGCATGAAATTAACTTCAGCAAGCATTAGGCATTCCTCCAACTGCTTCCCATGAAAAATATCCGTGGAAAACACCTCAAATGTTTAGAATCCTGTCATTCTTTGCAATACAGATACACCAAAGCTTTAAAAGGCCATTAACTCTTAAACTCTGGGGAATGAAAAATACAACAGCCACGCACATTTGCAGACTTTTGCTGAGAGGACAGTTACAGATAACAGACAACCTGTTATCGTCCCAAAGCACAAAAAAGACTGGCATTTCTGTATGTTTGAAAAAAGAGTAAGAAACAAAATGCACTCTTCCTCCACCAGCAGGTATGTTTGAATCCTTCTGTATAGAGGTTAGGAAGGGAGAGAACTGTATTAACACAACAAGCTGACTACATTTTTGTAGCCTCAACACAATCATGAATCCTAATGAGAATCAGATGTGCAGAGCCATCATTTAACTCTACTTTCTGGGTAGTTTACCACTGCATCATACTTACACAGAAAGTCAAAAATAAAAGACATACTTCCCACCAATACATTTTATAATCTAAACTATCAGCTACATATGCTTTATAGCCAAAAATCAGATTAAAATCTCAGAATTCAAATGCAAATAACAAACCAGAAGTTTCATGTTTCTATACCAGCCATGTGACACATAGCCACTGCACATAAAACAATCTCTTACTCCCCAAAGCTGAGACCTTTCAAATAGTATGCATTTGAAAGGAACACTCCAAAGCATTCAGGAGTGCCTTTTCAAGTTATCCAAAAATGTTATTATATTGACGTGTGTTGGAAACCAGAATTATTTTTTCTGGACATTGCATATATCACCAAAAAGCTCCAACTTCTATTAAAAACAATAATCCCCAAATTTAAAGTTCTTTGAATGTATTTCAGAAGAACTATTAACTTGACTACTTATTTGTACTACAAAAGTGCTACTGAAGTTCCTATGCAAGTATGATACTTATCATCAGAATCAGATCCTAAATATTCTTGAAAGTTAATAAATTCAGCATAATGTTATACATCCAAACCAACAAAGACATTTTTTAAGATCAAGAGATGTTAAAGTCACTTGGGTTTCTGCTTTTAAATGGCACTACTGGGGAAAACAATTGTGACTTACTTTATCTAGAGTCATATCTGGAAGTTCATCTGCAAGTTCACTGGGAGAACTATCCGCACTGGAACCTGCCATAACTGGAATTGTGGGTTCATAGCCATAGAATGCCAGTAAATCTTCCAATGGCATGTTTCCTTCCTAATACAAGAGGAAACATTTCAAAATATTGCCAAACACTTGTAAGCAGTTCAGGCCAAAAAGGAGAAAACTTATTTTGAAAAACAAAAGGAAGAAAACTTAATTCAAAGCAGGAATCCTGATTAAATACTTATAATATTTTCAAGGCAACTGACTGAAATAACTCGTAACTACATCTCTTGGCACATAGTGAAGTCCCATCAAGCTACTGAAGACAGTTGTTTACTGGATGAAACTGAAATTATTAAAAATTTGCTCCTTATCCGATTCGTAGTGTAGAGCATGACTTGCCTATATTTCTTTAAGATGGAAGATATCCCAACATCTAACAACTCTCCTACAAGCGATAAATGTGGAAAAACCTGAAGACTTTAGTCCTACATACTTAGAGATGCAAATGTACAAAACCCCACAAAAATAAACCAATACATCAACATCTAAGCCGTCCCTTTCCATCTCCCACACAATATGTTCTATAATGACTGTAGAGAAAGTAATAGGAGAAAACCAATGATACAGAAGGCAAAAAATCAACACAAAGGTTTAACTTGTTTTTTTCCCAATAGCTTTGGATCAATTGCTTTTCATAAATATCATCATACTTGCATCCTAAGACAACTAATAAAATAGTGGAGATTTTTTTTAGTTATCTGATGCAAGTCATCAAAATATTAAAAATATTTTCCAATATTTATACCTTTAGAAGTTATATTACCTTTAAAAACTTCTTGTTGAACTCATACACTGATTAAATTACTTGTTTTCTTTAGTCAGCTAAGCTCTTACTCCTGCAAAGACTTTTCACAATGGGTAAACTGTAAACTCATGTCCAAATCTTTCCTGATCAGGACCTAAGGTAATAAAGTGTTTAAGATGAGTGGCTCTCAGTTCTTTCTCCTTCTATTATAGAAGCAATAAGATCATTTTGTGGAGTAACAACTCCATTTTAACAACCAGACTTGGCAAGCTGCTTCACTATTACAATTGCAAGTTCATGATCAGCAAAAATGTAATTGTAAAGGTAGAAGGACAAAAAATACTCAATCAGGAATAGTGCCAACTCCAAGAATATTTGCTTTTACATGGACAACAAAAACATAGCCTCATATTTGATGCTAAAAAATACTGTTGACCAAAACTGGCAGTTATGCTGAGTGGTGTACGTGGGTCACCAAACAGTAATGCAAGCAGCATCAATTTGAGGGTGTTCAGCATTCAGCAGGCATTTAGAATGGATGAGGCACTGCCACAGATGAACAAGAGGTGTAAACAGGAAAAACAGTTAAGTACAGAGTGTAAAATGGAACATGAAAAGCCAAGGAGCAGGCTGGTCATTTTGTACACCCACCAAACGCCAAACTGATGAAACTACGACACAAAATACCACTTATGCAGCAAATTGACGTGATCCATCATGCCTAAAACAGGACTGTTTGCTCAAATATTAGAAAAGCCAAACCTGATAAATAGAATGAAATACTGCCAGCTGACACTTAGTAGTATGAGAAATGTACAGTTTCAACTTATATCCAACTTATAAAATTTAGAAGCAATAAGTGGTATTACATTATAGGACTCTAAAACCTGCTTTAGTGATTTCTCTACCAAAGTGAAAGCAGTATTAAATGAAAACAAATAATGTCTTTGAGAACCTAAATTCTGCCATTTTGTAAGGATGCACAGCTATATCCTAACCAAATGTGCTTTTTTTTCCTCAACCAGCTGCAAAGGCATTTTGCAGGAAACCACATTATATAATACAAACTGAAAAACAAGTTGAGTGGTTTTTTTCACTAGAAAAGTTAAACCATGACTGGACGTTTACAAAACAGCAAGCCACTCTTACCTTTTCTAAATCTTCAATTTCGGAGTTGAAATTTTTGCTTTCTTCCATCATTTCCTCTTCTTCGAGAGTTCGCTCATCATCATAATCATGTACCAGCATTTCAGCAGATGGGTCAAAGTCATGATCCTCAGATGATAAAGAGCCAACTATCAAAAAAACCTTATTTGAGTATTTTTTTTCTATACCAGCATATGAAATTACATCAGAAATAAAAATACAGTTCCGTGTATTCTTTTACCTACAGGGTCAGAGCTCTCAATGGAATAACTGGAACAAATTCCTAACTACTTGACAAAGGCAGCTGTTTTAATTGCCTTTAGAAGTTTTCTCTGTTGCAGTATAGAGCACTGGGGAGAAAAGTACCTAAACTACAGAAACAAAGTTTTGAAAGTACTGTTCCAAATTAATATTTTACTGAATAAAAGTTAGTTCAAAACATCCTTCAAATCATCATTAAGGTACAAGGAACACACCTCAGATGCTGCAAAACTATGACTTACAGACTCCAGTTCTATGTATGTGTTTTATATGGCAGCTAGCACAGTTTTTCAGTGGTAAACAGCTAACTTCGCTTACGAATCAGCTTCCTACTAACAGCGAAATGAACAGTGAGGCTCACTTCAGATTAGTTTTGCCTCGTAAGACAGATCTTATACTAAAACTAATTTAACTTACTACTTGCTCTAGAAAGAAAGAATAAACATATTTCAAGAAATATTGAGGAAACTGTACTACAAATAATAAAATGCTCCAAACTGACCACATTAACAAGCTGTTGCCACAGTTCTGTGGTCCAAAAGACACTTTTTCATTACTCAAGGATACTCACAAGCCATCAAAACCATACTGTAATTAAGTGCATTTTGTCAACTGTTAAAGTTCTCATTTAATTCATCAAGCTTTAAAGACACAACTATTTTACACCGTCAGTGTTCTATAAGGAAAATCATAGAACTACAGGATGGTTTTGTTTATAAATACTCATTTACTTTCAGCTTCCAGGATGGAGAAAAGAAGCATGTTAGGATATTTCTCTTTCACTTCTGGTTTCCTCTTCTAGTTCTTACACATTAGTGCTCTGTTGCAATCCTTGGCTTACAAGCAGCAAAGAAAATGTTTATCAAGAACTATTTCCACATAAGAACATCTTCACAAGTTTTCAAGGGAACTGCTACAAATTTTCAATCCTCTTCAAAAAAATTAAAGCAGTATCCCCTCTCTGTACTGTTTCCAGCCTTGAAAGAGACAGCTGTATATGCTAACACTTTTGAGCCTTAAGAGATCCAACTACTTTTTCAACAATTATGCTGTTCATTTCTTACATGCAGGGAATTAGAGCAAACCTGTTTTAGACAGTACTGTGGAAGTTCATTAACTTCATACTGCAGACAAACCTTGAGGCCAAAAATGCTTTTTGCTCACATGCTGTTCATATTATGGTCTCACAGAACTTCCAGTACAGCCAATAGCACCACTTCAATTAGAATAATGACGTTGTGTGTTGAATTTTCCTGCTGTTGGCCATCACAGCCTGATCCAGTTTTTAAACAGTATCAACTACCTTAACAGAACATATATTTAGCCAGATGTGTGTTTGAGATTATGGCATCTAATTGCTCTTGCAATTAATTTTGTGCTTCAGTAACTCAAGTGGAAGTTATATTCCACTGACAGGCTTTCAATAACAAAAGTTCCCCTACCTTGGTGTCTTCTGAATACTCAATATTCCATTTAAAATATTTAAAACCGTATTCAAAACTACAAGCTCAGTTAATTTCCTAAGAGCGGTTTAAAAAGATGACAGCCAGTGCAGAAAGCAGCTACGCAGAAGCAAACACATTGCCAAAAAACTTCTCTGAGAGTAGCCCTGCCAAGTCTAACTATGTTTGCTTGTGCAAAGTATTCCAAAGAACCTAAACAGCAGTTAAAGTCAGAAAAAACTACTTATCACTATGATTTTAAACGTCTTCTGTTATTACCAAGAAATAAGAATTAACACAAGCCTGTAGTGATCAGCAACAAGAGAAGCAGTCTATCTTCACGCTACACGGCTTTACTGAGATGCCGATTTAGAAGCGCTACAAAACTTCGAGTTCATTTTGGGTTCCAAGCAGCCAAATTCCTAACTGCCACCGGAGTTAATGCAAGGACTCCACAGCGCACATTTCCTTCTCTCAAAAATCTGCCAGGCAGTTAAGTACGTGCGCATAAAGCGTTAGGAAAGCTGCGAGGGGATAAATTTGGATAGGAGCGAGCGGCGCGCGGGCGGCAGGCCGGAGCAGGACATAGGCGAGGACGAAGACGAACCTGGGCTCGAACTCCCAAACGAAGCCTGCGGGGAAGTGGAGAGAGGAGGGTGAAAGAGGGCTCCCTCCGGCCCGGGATCCGCACTTCGCGCTCCCCACCCCCGGAGCTGCCCCTTCCCTCGCGACCACGCCACCCCGCTCCCCTCGGGCCGAGGCGTCCCGGAGCCGCGCCCCGGCCGGGACAAGATAGCTGCGGGCAGGGCAGCGCCGCGGCCGGCCCGGGGCTCGCTGCTCCTCCTCCTCCGCTCCGCACCGGGCCCCGCCGCGCCCCCTCCGGCCCGCGCGGCCTACCCCGCGGGCTCCCGCAGCCGCCGCCGCCGCCGCCGTCCCCCCGCGGGCGCCTCACGGAGCGGTCGCCGCGGGCCCCGCTCGGAGCCGGCCGAGCCCCCACGGCCCGGCCCGCTCTCCCCGCTCACCTCCGCCATATTGGGACGAGGGGCGCGCCGAGTGCCCGGATGGGGCCGCTGAGCCAATGGCAGCCGCCCAGCCGCGGCCGGCGCCGGCCCGGAGCGAACGGAGGGGCCGCGGCGCCGGCACCGCCCCGCACGGACCGGGGCCGCCTCCGGCGGAGGCTGCGGCGGCGGCGCGGGGCGGGGCCTGCCCCCCCCGCAAGTGTCGGCGAGCGGCTCCGCTCGCAGGGCGCGGTAACTGCTGAAAGCCGAGGTGTTCTGCGTTCCGAGAAATACCTGTTCTGTTGTTCGTTTTCTTCTCTAGCCGTAATTTTTGTTCCGGTACATATAAAGACTTCAGCTTGGTTTCTTCTTCCCGAGCTCAACAGCCTCGCGCTTTCCCCCTTGGAGTTGCACGTTCCTGTTCCTAGCCAAAACTTGCTGTATTTGCCACGCTTGCCGTATCGAATATTTCTCTTCTGGAGGAGCGGTGGGCGATGGGTGCAATGCTCCGGTGTCCCCGACTGTGTCCCACCTAGGGAATTCAAGAGGATCAAGTGTGTATCCCAAAGTAAACAACTTACCTGGATGTGCCGTGAGCTGGGTTGGCGGACAGCACAGAGATCCCGAGCTAGTTGGTCCTTCACCAGTGGAGATCTGTATGGTTTGGTCGATTAGACTGGAACCTGTTGCTCTGAGAGCAAAGCAAACTTGCCTTGTGTGTTGTGCTGCTTAATCCAGTATATAAACTGTGTACCTCCAGAAGACATAGCAGCCTAAGACGTAGGCATACCTGCTCTTCATGTACCTGGGGTAAGATATTGACAACATAAAAATCCCAAGACTTTGCAGAAAAGCTCTTTTTAGGGAAGCTGTCACACTCACAAGCAGCTCCAGCCGTACCTCTGATCCCTGATCATCCTTAACTGGAGAGTTATTTGGCAGAAAATGTTTGGCGACAGTCAGATAGGCAGTGTCAGAGCACGCTGTACGTACTCACAACTGAGAAAGGAGGATTTCATTCTTTCTAACTTTGATGACTGGTTTGGAATGTTGTTAAAACTCAGTAATGCTCCTTAGCCTTTTCCAGTCTCGTATCCTCCAGATACAACAAGCCCTGTTCCTATCCATGTTCACTTGAAGCCTCAGCACAGGTAAAGTTAAACAGCCTCTCATGAACACCTGTTAATCTCATCAACAAAATTACACAGAAAGTGCCACAAGAAGAACCCCCAGTTTAGGGAATTTTTTATTTATTTTTAATATTTAGGGAATATTTGGTACAATATACATTTTTAATAGGAAATCAAACTGATTTGGATGCAATTAGCCGTTCCCTAACTTCAGAAGATGTTTACAGTCTTTCAACTGTTTAGCATTACTAAGTTTTTTCAATTGTGTGCAATTTTACAGAAAAACCTTAATGTTAATTAGCCACTTTTATCAGGTTTAGATCTGAGTTTTTTAATTCTAATTCAGACCACTTTGATAAAGTAGTGTGAACTCTGCACCCATGGGTTTGAGGTGTGTTCCAGAGCTGTCACCTAAGCTGCAGCACAGATTCTGCAAAAACTAGTGCTTCATTGTAGCAGACAGAGGGCTGCAAGACAGAGAAAAGCAAAATAAAGTAAAACTTATCTGGTTCTAAAGTGCAACTGTGAAATAGACAAGTGTTTTCTTTTCCTGCCTTTTCCTGAGATTCAGTTTTGCACTTGTAAATTGTATCTATACAGTAAAGCTAACAAATATTTGTGGATTCCAGTACCTGCAAAAAGTGATGGCGAAAATCTGGATCATGAAGATTTAAAAAGGGCTGTGATGATCCTGTATCCGAGAAAGGGGTTGGTTTTGATAGGAATATCTATTGTGCAGTTATGTTCTATGCAGTTACAACATATTTTACTCCCAATGGTTTTCACTGAGTACAGGCTAAGACAAAGTGTGAGGATGGTGAGGTTACTGGAGTAAATCTGAAAAGGATGGAAAGGAACAAAGTTTTGATTGTATCATCTCTTTGTCATTAAGCATTTTTCTCCAGGAACAAGGGTGAAAGCATGGTGTGTTCTTGAAGTGTAGCTTGAGAACCAAACTACTTTTGTGGTTCTAATGTGGCATTGATATGGAGCTTTCATTGGAGCCCAGTGCTTCCATGGGTGTGCTTCTGCTCTCTGCCTCTCCTCCTTGAGCAGAAAGGCAATGTGACATTGATTTCTCTCTTTTACAGGGACACAAAATTAGAGATAGCTGAACAAACTGTGTGTCTGCATACACACAGTGAATCAGGGTTACATCAATGCAGATGCAGTTTCCATAGCTGCTGGGCATATAATTGCACATTCTGTATTTCAAGGTGTCTTTTCTCTTGAGTTAGAATTAAGAAGATGGGACAAAAACCTGCCTGAACTGTTCTTGCTGAAATAATGGAGGAAGATGCATTTTGTGTCCATATTTTGGTCACCTATATTTTATAATTCAAGTTCATTCCGGATAAAAATAAAAAGAGAAAAAAAATAGATTTTGTTGTTGTTGTTTCAATGGATTCAAACAGTCAAAAAAATTGAAAAGAACTAAAATGAATTAGAAGATATTAATCCAGTCTTTATTTAAAAA